>OZ005741.1:247602141-247930658 GCA_963930735.1 Dioctria linearis
TTATAGGTAATAAATAAATAAATAAAATTAGCAAATAATAACGGAATACTCAAGTTAGTAATTTTCAGTGATGTACTCTACCACTTCAATTTAGATTCGAATGTTTCAAAAATATACCTTGCTTGCAAAATGCATGTACTCATCCCAATGAGGTAGCTTTTATAAATAAGAAAAAAGGATTTCGAATAACTTGAATATGAATTCCATAAAGAAAAACCTACCTATTTCATGGAATTATTTGTCTTAAATTTTCTTTCCTTTCATACCTACAATTATTAAGGTCGAAAGCTACAAGATATATTACCAGCAAAGGTATGTAGATTACCGTTCAATATTAGATTGGGAATGTGAAACTATAACCTTACAAAATCTTTTTTAGCATAGAAAAATTCACTATATTTTTGCTGGATTTTCCTGGATGCTTAGAGAGTACTTTTTGCAATCAATTTGCACAGAAAGGCCGAATTACACTCGAAGTTCTAAAAGCAGACGTAAAAACATTAAGTTTGAAAGATGTTTCTGTTCAAAAGTAAACTGGTAGGTATCCAAACAGAAAATCATTAAATGAAAAGTGAGGATGGCCCCTTGACTGAGTTTTTTAGTAAAGTTTTCATTTTTCTCTAAGTTTCTACTTCGTTTCGTTTTATACACTCAATGTAGGCCCATTCTGATTAAAAAACATCGAATTAAAAATACTTTTATCCTCGACGAATGAGAAGTTAAATCAAAAGCATAAGTTTTCGCATTAAAGCGCATAAAAGCCAGAAAGATGTTTATTTAGCTCAGGGTAAGTTTTCTGTGAAAGTTAACCGAGCCTATGTTCGTTATAGACTATGCGGGCTTTATGTACAACTTGAACAAACTACCACGCTTCATAATTTCTATCCAAATATGTACATCCGTTCGTTTCGGCACATACACTACACCAATTTGTACTATCCGCAGAGTCCATACATAAGAAGGGTGATGAGTTGGTAAGCTTTCGTACAGCACAGACACACTTCCATGAGATGCCTTAAATCGATTAGGGCGCCCCAAAGCCGCCAGACAACAAAAAGCATCGTTGAAGCACAAAAAGTCTGAAAAAATTACAGAACGGAGCTTATATTCACCAGCCTGTGTCCCGGAATGGGGCGACCGAGGGTATGATCAGGCTAGCGAGGTCACAGGAAAACGAAAAAAAGACGAACGAAAGTGGCAGCAAGAGGAAAAACTCTAACACAAGTGGCAAATTCAAATAAAAATTTTCTGTTCTGGGCTGAATGGTTAGTCAGGCCCAGGAGTGGCTCCTCATGCACATAAAGAATGGACAGAGATTCTGCTGCGGTTGTTACATTTCATGGGGCTCTCAGCGCCCTAGTGACCACCATAACAGAATTTCTGATTCATATCCTTATAGTGGTGGATTAGCAATAGTCTACGCTATCGGTTGACCTCTCCTGATGAGCACAGGACGAGGTTTTGTAGCGCTCCCTGCACTAATGATTAAAGGCTACTTCTTGCTGCCCGGGTAACGTTTCAATCATTTTCATTTATGTAGATAAAAGAAGCAGTCAAAATTAACTCATGCTTTTTCTGGGCAGAGAATTGCATGAAAAGTTCCATTTCGGATTCTATTAAATTTTCGGATAATTTGACATCAAATGCACAACTACAAAGTTGGGTCACTTGTTAACATAAATATGAATATAAAACGGTAAGATGAATCTGTAGGATTTTACTAAGTTAGCCAGATTAGAAAGGATCCGGCTGAAACAGTTCAATTTCAAACGGAAAAATGTTTTTCCTTATTTCTACTTAGAGTGTGCGTGCTTATATCATGGAATTTTTGCAAACAATTTTTTTCTTGTATTTGAAATTGTATGCAGAGTGCTCAGTGCTGACCGGAAAATTATTCACAATTTTATAATCCATAACTATGGAAAATCGATACAGTATGTGAGTTAGGCGACTTTAGATAACTGCTACGTATAAGATTTCAAAAGATATGACAATCTTACATAAGAATTTATTTTCTATATATTGCGTATGAAGCTATTTAGCGCAATGTGTTGAGTTGTAAGTAAAGTACAGTTCTAACAAAAAACACAAATTCTGAGGTAGTCGACTTACTTATGTCTGTCCAAGTCTGCCACCACAGTGCTCCCACTAATAATAAATATTAATGCTTTTTCACCTGGTTTTGTCTAAATTAATGAAATCTCTTTTATTTTATTTTATATTATATTAAATTAAAAAATTTAAATTTTTATTTTTAATTAACTATTTTTCCTAAATTCATGGGAACAAAGTTGATTTAAAAAAACTTAAAACATTTCCATGCCACAGAACCTTTTTTTTAAAAATCATAACTTTTGTTACAAGAATTAAAGATTGTGGACTCTCCTATTTGATTTGGTCTATTACACCTATGTCCAACCCTCAGCCGTTAAAGAATTATTAGCTCTTATCACGGTGACAGACAAATCGCAGTTTTTGATATTTTTCAAGCGAATATTTAATACACATATATTTTTTGTTTGTTTTGCATACATACGTAAAACTATTAAAAATTATTTTTCTTCAAAAACAAAAATTTTAATTTATTTTTGCAAAGGCCCTCTCATGATGGTCTGCTCTCCCTCTATGGCTTGTCAAAGTATGATTTTAATATTTTTGTAGTTTCAGTTAAGCGAAGCCGCATTTTCATTTTTTTCATATTATTTATATTATTATTTTCCCAATTATAATCATAAATATTTCCTAGGGAGGGCTAAAAAAGGGTCACAAATTTACAGACAGTTGCATCCCCAAAAATTTTGTAATTCTTTGATTTTAAACTTAGTATTTTATGCGTGCAATCTAGACAAATTTACAATTTCTGTTAATAACTCCGAATTTTAAGTTAAGAAAAAAAAATTAATTTTAGAAAAAGCTCAATATGTTGCGAAGTAATAAAAATTAAGAAACTTTAGATCTTATGTTTAGTTTTTGCAAAATAGGAAATTTTATTGAAGAACTTATAGTGTTGGAAAGTACCTCATGTTAGGGGTTATTATTATATGGGACAGATTGCAACTACCAAGTTTAACGTTATGTAAATCGAATCAACTTAACCAAACGCTGATTTTATAACTGAAATTTATTTATATTTACAGCCGCAAGTTATGTAAATAGTTCTATAAGACTTGAAGATTAATAATATAACAAAATTTAATCTTTGCCACATTAATGTAGGCACATAACAATTTTTATTTTTAATACATGCATTTCAGAAAATAATTATTCATTGTTGTTTTCTTAACAATATTTCAGCGAAAAAATAAAAAACTAAATAATACTTTAGTGTATTTATCTGCCACCTTGCCTCACATCACACTCCAGAAAAAAATACACTGTAAAACAATGACTCACTGCAACTATAAAGTCTTGCGCAACACTAATCAATAAAATACATATTAGAGTGTAATAATGTGTAATGTAGAACTACCAAGAAATAATGTATACTTACCTCCAAATATAACCTCAATGTTAGACAATTGTTACAAAATTGTTCCAGGAACAAGTTTTCCCGTATTGCTCATTATCACGATCTGTGAGATACTGAACAAGCACATTGAATGAAACATCTAAAAGAGATGCTTGGCTTGGCCGTACGACTTTTGGTTGAAATTGTTTTTGAGGAGCTAAAATCGGAGTGTTTCAAGTTGCCACTGTTACAACTATCCCCCATTTCCCCTACTACGAAAAAATGCAATAATAATAATATTTTCTTTTAACAGTCATCCTGTTGGTATCCCTAAACTTATTCAGTTCAAAAATTGATTTTCCCTTAGTAAATTGAAATGCGTCATTCCCATGGATTTGTACTTCGGTGTTTTCCAACTTTTCGAATTCTACTTTTGGGGAGTCTTGACAGAGGATATTAATTTCATAGAACCAATTACGGTTATAATGAACTTATCACTAATTCTGTTATACAATTTAACAAATACACATATTGTACTGATATTGATCTGTCTAGCGGGAAATTTAAAAGTTGTATTTTTGAATTGCAGAATCTACATCGATAATTCGTAGTTTATTCATAAGGTACTCTGTATCTGTCGACAGGAAATAAATTAATAAATAAATTCAAGACCTCTCAATTTTTTTTTTCAAAAAGCAGGGGGAAACATGACCCAATCCCAAAGCATGGATGCCAAAATGGCCCATTGTGCTGTCCTGCTAAAAAGCCATTCACAAAACCTTCCTGTCCTCTTAATTAAGCCCATCAGGTCTTAGTGAGGCAGGCTTTTCAGCTCATCCACAGATAGAAGGGCAGACCGTAGAGTATCCGGACACGCACATAAAAAGTGTTCGGTTGTCTCGGGCTCTCCCTCCAGGCAGGACAGACACTCAGGGCTGTCAAAAACTCCCATCTTTGTTAGATGACCACAGTCCTACATTGTTTCCTTTCGAGCCCCATGAGAAAATCGGAGTTATTCCCATTGGACCCTTCAAGAAACAGTTCTGTATACCTGGAAGTATTCAGGTTCGCCCATCTCTGCTGATGCTTTCTACGAACATCCGCTTTAATGAGAAACCCGATACTCAAGGTGGCAACGGCCACGGCGGGTTCCGGTCGGAGGAGCGGAGAAACAGAGCCAGGCCTAGCCAAAAGGTTAACCCTCTCATTCCCCATAATCCCCATGCGACCAGGAACCCACAAAAGGGACACATTGTTGTGGATACACAGCTTATCCACAGAAGCCCTGCAATCCCCCAGTAACTTAGATGTTATCCGAGAGCCACTCAGAGCCATCAAGGCTGCCTGACTATCCGAGAGGATAGCAATATCATTCTCCTTGATTTGCATGTCAAGGGCTAACTTCCCTGCAATCGATATGGCGAAGACTTCAGTCTGGAGCACAGTGGCGTGTCTACCAAGTGAATACTCCATTCCAATATCAGGCTCAGGAAAGTAGACCCTCGCCACAGCTCCGTTATTAGTGAGAGAGCCGTCGGTGAACATTTTTAGAGCGGACCGGGAAAGGCTCGATAAGGCACTTGCCTCAGTCCACGATTTCCTTCCAGAAAAGCTCACAGAGAGGTGACGCCCAAGCCGAAGCTCAGGTACCATCCCATCACGTGGCATACTGGCCAGAGGGTTTTCCAAGTCCAGCCAGTACGCCAGAGAGCAAAGAGAAGAGCCAGTCCAGCCTCTCCATAGTCGAGAGGAATTATTACTATCTCAAACTAGATATTAGATTTATATTTGTGGATTGGTATTCAGGTGTTAGCCTCGCATTTACTGCGACCTGGAAGATCTATTGTGAGTCCCCGTTTAATTTAAACTGGAAACATAGGTTGGTGGAAGAAACGTATATTGGAGGTGGAGTAATCTCCACCTGGCCAATTCTTCACAATTCCATAGCAGGTGCTCCGAGGTTTCGTGAGCATACTGACGAAAGCAACAGCAAATATGAGACGATTACGTAATTGCGCATTTGTAACGATGGCGGCGGACACATCGAATATATTCTTCATTACCCTAAATTCTGTATAACTCTTTAATAATGAAACTGCTATTGTGAAACACTACTCTAATTTCTTTTTGGTTACTACTTACACTGTAAAAAGGCACAAATTGTTGCCACAAAGTTTAGGAAAATAATCCCTAGAAATGTGGAGAATATTCCATTTAATGTAGGGAATATTCCCTAAAATGTAGAGAATATTCCCTACAGTTATAGGAATTTTTCCCTTAACTTTGTGGCAACAATTTGTGCGTTTTTACAGTGTATGATGAATGCATTATAGGATTTTGAAAAAAATATCTTCCAATTTCGTTATACCAGCATAACAAGTTACTTCATTGACCTGAATTGTTTAAATGCTAATAATTCTCTAACAGCTATAGTCAGGACATAAGTGTAATAGGCTAAACAGGAGAGTACGCGCACACCTTCCAGCCACTTGTAAAACAAAAATTATGAAAAAATCGAACATCTCTACCCAGAAAAATTTCTTCAGTATGGTTAATATTGATCGCCTACCACAGAAGTTTGATTATAGAGGTCACCGAATTCTCTATAATAATCATATTGATGAGATCTGTCTGATCGCTGCTTTGAAAAGTTCGATTTTTTCTGCCTGTTCAATGCACTTGCAAATTTATTGAAATTATATTCAGTGAATTTCAGTCTATTATACAAGTGAAATTGTACACTTAAACAAAATCATGTTAATAAAATTTAAAAAAAAATGCCAAAGTAATAAAAAAATGTTCAAAATCCAGAAAACTGTGGTGAAGAGAAGAGCACGGGGCTGGTTAAGCATTCATTGGAAAGGCTACATACAATGAGGTCTTACGGTGGCTATATATCCTGCATTTTTTAAGATGCAGAGTGATTCGTGAAAAACAATTATTATTTTATCATCACCCTGTAACTCCGAAACTGATTCCCCGCCCCCACCACTGCCGTAGAATTTTGTATTTGGCTAGGTGAGTACTACCAAGGTATATAGAATACAAGGTATTCCAATTATAATGTTGGCACATGTTCTGTGACGTAATTTCGTGACTAATGTATATACATTTCTATAGGAAAGACAGATGGAGCGCAGAGAGTATTGTGGTCTATGTACCGTACTTTCCTATACGTTTTCACGACAATTCGTCACCAATGGCGGAACGTGGCTTGTAATGGGAAAAGCTTGTATTCTATATACCTTGAGTACTACCACCTCCTACTTTATGGACCTCTCAGCAGCAAACACTGTGTATACTTCGTCCAGATATATGTAAATTTACTCATTCCTTTTCATATATTTCCTAATTTATAAGCACATTTAAAAGGGGTTACAATTGAGAATAATATTGTCCCATTTTTAGCGTTTTGCACATTCTTCTCGAATACAGTTTTGTAGTAATTTTATGACCTGATAAAAGTATATAAAATAAAATTGATATGATGGGGCGGAGCAATTAATTTAAACACATTAAACTTAGCTTTTCATTTTTCAAACACGTTATATGTATCTGCACCTAAGGAGTTTACTTCATGCTATGGTAACACCATAGTTCTCTATTTCTTATTTGGAATTTAATTTTTTTTAAAATAGGCACGCAAAAATTTTCTTTGGACACGAGCTGTTATTTTAAGTAACTCTTTAAGCATGAAACACAGCGCTAGCTTTTCCAACTTAGTCGGTCTCACCGACAGAGTTCTATAGAATATATGAAATCAAGTTATCTAGAGCCCAGTGGGAAAGTTGATGAGGCCGCCCAGGTTGAGGTTGAGCTCGAGTGAGTCTGGTTTCTACTTTGTTGTAACTTTGTCAGCTTTGACAGCTATTTTTTTTTTAATTGTTATAAGTTTTGTAAGTCTTCATGACTTTTGTCTTGTTCAACTTTGCTGGTCGTGGGTTGGGTCATACTATTTCAATTTTTTAAGAAAAAGTTATATTTCGTTTTGGCCAAGGTACTAAAAGGAGATGTAAAATTTCTGTCAGGTAAAATTGTCATTTTTCCCAAAAATATCAAAAAATCCAGCAAAAGCACGTGCCGTTCAACTATCATAGGATTACAGCAACAACCCAGGTCCATTACAGCAACAACATCGGACCAAACTGTCTCAATTTTCAGAAAAACCTGTTTCCACATATACGAAGGAGCATTTTATGAGAGTTGATCCTGAAAACTTCGCCCCTTCTCCGGTATTTACGAAAATGAATCATTTGCCATAAAGAGAGTTTAATTTTTATGTTACTTTTTCTTCTTTCATTCCTTTTTTAGCCGTATACATTTAAATGGAAAACAATCGGAAATCCTTTATGTGTTAGTTCACAATAAACTTTGGCTAAAGTAAGTACGTAGTAGTTCGCCTCATATGATTCATACTCAGAATTTAATCTGAATTTGTATATGAGAGCTGCTTAAAATTTTTCTTCTGGCAACTGCAGCAGGCAGGAAGTAGCCATACTGAAGAGTATTGGTTCCGGCTGATACGAAACCCCTTATTAATTGCTATCTGGGCCAGTTGAAGGCTTTGCAGTGGTTTAGTTATAATTTCTATTTTTTGTAAATTGTTAACATTTTTGTAAAAGTCCTCGTGATTTTTCGCTCGTAAAGTTATACATTTCTCTATTGCCTTGTTTAAGCGACTCTCTCTTACGGTCATCGGCTTTTCCGTATATTTTCTCTGTTGAGCATATGCTGGGACTCACTTATTTGTTTTGATTTCATGAGCAATTTAGAGCGCAGACTGATATTGAACAAATGAGCTTGATGAGCGAAAGGTGGCAATCGCTTGTCCGTAAAAGCTGTTCTATCATTATTTCTGGGATATAGTACAGTTCAGTTTTCCTACCATCTAAGATTCAGGAAGCTATACTATTATTTATGAAACTCTTTGCAAATTTATTGCCTCAGAATGATGGCGACTTCTGCTCTCATTATCTCAGTTAGTGGAATTAGTGGAATATTGTAGAAAATTTAATTTAAGAGCGAAATATGATATCTTGAAAAGACATCGATTTTCTCTAATAGTAGAATAAAGACGCGACTGTCAGGCGTGATAAAAAAGAGAGGAATTGGAGATTATACCTTTTTGAACAAATAAATGTAGGGCTTCGGGCACTCAACCCAAAAGTATTTGTTCGTCGGAGGTGGTTTTTAATATGGAAAATAAGGTTTACAATGGATGGTGCGCCAGTTACATTCCCATATTCATGTCACCAAATGGAGACAAACCTGACACCTCAACATATCAACTCTGAGCCCCTTCACTTCATAAAGAATATTCAGACCTTGAATAAAGCTCAACCAAATGATGGCAGCTGCTTAATCAGCACATCATCAAAACAAAGGTGGTCGAACCCAAGAATGATAAGAAGGTGGAGATAAGACATCAATGGAAAGCGGCACCACTGAAAACATTAGAACCTACTTAGTGAATTACTTGTTCTCATTTATATATTTTAATAGATCAGGTTTCTTGAAAATAGAAAACACCTCATTGTTAAATAGCTCAAATAAATAAAGTTCATTTTTATACAATTCTCATGAAGAGAAAAAAGAAAAATTACGGTTCCAGGATAGTAAAAATATTAGCTTGATATAGTAAAATATATAAATTGCACTATATAGTGTAGGGGAGGATGCTGTATATTGGCCATGTGTGTACGTTGGTCATTTGACTTTCCACGCGGACTGTCGTTACCATCTACATAATTCACTTTTATGCCGAATTTACTTGCCAACAGACGTTCATAACTAAAGCTATCCTGCGAGTTAGTTTTCCGGACAAATGTGCAATTATTGGCCTTTACAGAATAGTTGTAAAAAAAGTAATATTTGCCAGTGATAAAGAATTGGAAGTGTGGGAGTTTTATTCTTCCTATATCTTTGGATTCTAGCTCAGGTAAAACTTGTTTATTTTTTTGTGTTTTGGTGTTATAAATCGTGCATGATATGGTGATTTGTGCGTCTTAAAATATTTCAGAGGCGGTTTTGTATCATTTGCAAGGGGTACGTACCTTGAATAGTTCAAGCATTTGTTGCACGGATATGTCCAAAAAAGCCATAGGCCGGACTTTACATAAATAATAAATTTAATAGTATTGCTATAGGAATTTTTTGTTTAGTAACTTCCTTTGAGGACGATGGTGCACTGGTCATTTTTTTAAGATTATTTATGGACAGAATATAATTAATATAATATAAGGAAAATAAGTAAATAACTATTTTTTGGAATATTTGTGCTTCAGGTTTTTGGAAAATCGCTTGGAATTTCGAAACGTATATGAAAATTTCGGTTAACTTTATTCTACTTAGGAACCTCAGCCGAGCTCAATTCTTGCTCTAGGTATTGTGGGAACGTCCAATGAACTATCTTCTAAGAGTTTCTTGAGCCTAACTAGCTTTTCCTGCTCTGCGTCACTTTCCTTCAATTAAGATTGGGACGAACCGTCATATTCGCTGGGAGTATATGTGGATTCTGAAGGCTAAAAATCCTCATATTTTGACGAAAATTCCTTCGACTGCTGCTTTAAACGTCCAAAAAATGCAAATAATCCTGAATAAAGCGGAAAAAAAGATTGCTATAAGACAAAGCAAAAGTACTGTTTTGACATATGTGTCATTCCAGTCAAGACAATCGGCTTGTGCAAAAATTGCACAATTATATTCACTGAATTTCGTCAAAATAACACTTAAACTCGCGAACACTTACTGTTTGATCCAAAACCAGTCATCAAATTTGCACCCAACTCGATAAAATTGGCAAAGCTAGCTTTTTGCTATCTACAGCGCATAGGCGCGTGTTCAATCTTTTACAGTAAAGTGCCGGCTGAGCTGAGACAAATCTGATGCGCAAGAACTTCTCAAACATGCAGAAGAGATGTAGATGTACTGAAAAAGGGAATTAGTATGACAATGGAGTGCATAGTTCTTTCAACAGATTTTTTTTTTAATTTCTTGGGACGAATTATGCCATTAGTTCTCGAAGTGGTCATTTAACTGTGTTGATATGCCATCACTGCTTTTTAGCAAATTTCACATGTGCAAGGTACAGTACGCCACTGTCGATGGTATAGCTCCATGTTGTACCTTAGGCCGCAAGCAGAAGCTTCTTATTTCCTTTCATATATCCTGAAATATAAATTTATAACTGCATATTCGGCTATTATTGGAAAGGTTATTGGTTAAAACGCCAACAATTATGGCCTGCTTAAGATTTCGTTCATTAGTTTTGTAAAAAAATAAATAAAAATCGACTATTTCAAAAGTAGCACCAAGGCACAGAACCTTCCCCTATGTATGATTCTCTAATTTTTGTTAAATCCTTTGATAAAAATAATTGGACCCAAAAAATTAAAGTGCTAAACACTAAAAATTTATTAAATGGGTTGTAAAGTGTAGAGAATCGAATATTATTATGCCTAGGATTTCTTATAAAAATGCCCAAAAAGACGAAATGCACCACGTATATGGTGCATTTATTTCCGCGCAGGTAACAGCTGGTACGTACATATATACGTATCAGAAAACCGCGAGTTTAGGTTATTATTGTGTATGGAATCCAGGTACTTACTTGTCGGCACTTCTTAGATATACGATTAATACGATCACTATTTATATAGGTATAAATTCTTCGCTAGTAGACAAAAAGCATCAACCTTCAATTATGAATGAGCAATAGCAATTAGGTAATATAAACATGGACAATGTGCTTCAAGTCATCCGAAGTGCAATAAACCCTAAGAATGTTGCTACAAAAGATGACATGAACGAAATAAGCCAGGAAGTAAGTAACCTTATATCACAAGATCAGGCCTTTTAAACAAGCTGTCGAGACATTAATCATTTACGAGAAACGGCAACAAACAAAAGATAATGGGAAGCAACTACTCCTCATTTCATTCAAACTTATAGTGTTCAAAGTATAGCTGAAAGTATCCGGATAATTTACTATCCGGATATCCCGAGATAATTAGGATCCGATTCCTCAAATCCAGGTATACGGATACTCCGGATGCTAGTATCCAGATTCCAACTATCCGGATCCAGTTCCCAACTATCTGGATCCGGATCCAAACTATCCGGATCTGGATCCAAACTATCCGGATCTGGATCCAAACTATCCGGATCTGGATCCAAACTATCCGGATCTGGATCCAAACTATCCGGATCTGGATCCAGACTAAGAAAAAAAAGGTCAAAATTTCTTCCCGATTGCATTGTTTCATTGGGAAAATATAAATTTCATGATATTTTCATTTTCTCATTGAAACAACACAATTTTAAAGCATTTTTGCTTGGTCGGTAATACTATGGATAGATCGGATCTGGATCCACTGCTATCACTTATATAAAAGTGCTAACATGATTAAGCCCAAACGGAGTAACTAATCTAGTTTAAGAATTTGCATGAAGATCCACTGGGAGTATCTATGGCCTTATGGTCATCGATTACGAAGCCATACCAATTGGTTAGCCGACATTGCGGACTTCGTACTACGGGGTTGAGGAGCCCCTGATAGTGCTACAATTACAATGACATAGGCGGATATTCTGCTCTGAACAGAGGAGTATGTCCTTTTGTATAATTTCATACTACGTCCGCGAATTTGAAGGATGGTCGCTTATTAATGTATGCTTAGATGATTGGCTCTCGACGTGGAGTTGTGCTAAATCAACTGGGTGCCGTGACCCACAGATCGGTAGAGAATTTAGAAGGGGCTCACTTCGCCAGTAAGTCCAATGTCAAGAATGCACTGACATAAACTGGTACTTTTGAGACAGAATTTAATATATTCTACCCCATGATGGTGTTGGTTGTCGCTTGTCTACTAATTCGTGCATTAAGACTGCCGTGGAATTAAAGCTTCCAGCTAGGTGTCCACGTAAAACCCCGACAGCTTTCTATACTTATCAACTGCAGATGGTTGTCGGGCACTTCAATTGCTGTGTCATGCTTCGGGAACGTTTAAAATCTTATCTGGTGCGTGTTGAGCCCTATGTTATACTTCTTTTATTTGAGTGACCTGAGCGACTTGTAGTGGGAGATATCACAATCGAAAACATTGGCTTTCACCTGCTGATATACGCAGATCATGTGGCTATAATTGCTGATAATCTGGCAGCTCTCCAGAAAATGAATAATAGCTTGGACAATTATAGAATCTTTCTGTGAACTTAGCGAAAAATATTATAGTCTTACTTTTTTTCAAAAGGGCAGGTGTCAGGTCCCGTAGTTAAAGGTGGTTCTTTGTTAGGAGCTCGAAATATGCAAAGAATCTCTATATCGATATTGCCAATTGCCATGCCCTAATAATACACAGGAAAATGGGTACCTGCCTACGTTTATGTTTTGCCGGGGGCCTCCAATTCAAAACTGCCTCTTAATTATTACTGAACATATTTGAGCCTTATATGTTATTTGACCACACCCCCTCCCCTCCCCCTCTATTAGTCCTCCACTCCGTAGTTATTTTTGTTGTTGCCGGTCTTTAACGGTTTTCCACCACGGCTGAATTCGTTAATATAATAATCTTACAAGAAAATTTAATTTCACCATCGCAACAATGTAGTTGATAGTGAACAGGTGTAGGAATTTTAATTTAATTAAATCTGATTTAATGTCGTGAAAATCATGTTAACCTAAACTTCCTGTCACTTAACGACGACTTTAATAGAATGCAGTTGTGCATGAATTTGTGTTACGTTTCGTTTGCATTTGGCATATTTGCGGATGAGGGGCGCGGAAAATGTCATATGCATCATATGTACATACATATTATATTATGATGTCTAATAAAATTCAGGCTATGTAACTAGATTTGTCAGAGCCTCATTAGATTAACTTTATCAAGCGCGAGAGCAGAGCGTAGCGCATTGCAACTAGGTATTTTCAATGCAACTTGTCAAACTAATTTTGATTTGTTGCGTCATACCTATGAGTCAGCAAAATTTGCCCCATACCTCCTAAATCCCTTTCACAATTTCCTTTACAGTCACGTCGGAGATGTGCTGACTAAGGGCGAGCGGGTGGAGAGGCAATGGGTGGGTGTTGATGCCATTACGGAAAATCAATTTGGCTCCTGTGGGTGCTGTTAGTGGCACATCCTGTTCCCGCTCTTGTTATCATTGTGCAGTGAATTTTATCAATTAGGCACCGACATAATCTCGAATTGCATTATCAGCTATCGGGGCGCATATGCATAATAAGGCAATTTATTTTAATTTTATTTTCACAGTAATCCCTTTTTAACTCGCTATTTCATTTGCGGTCATTCTTTCTTCATTATCACTCCGCACTCAGATTTTAAAATACCATGGAAACGTGCGGTTGTTTTGACACATGTCATAATCAGGACACTGAATTTCATTGCTTGGCAGTAGGAAGGACATATCCACCAATCTACTATGCATTGCGTCAAAATTATTCAAATTAAGTCAAAATAACTGTACTTAATTAATAGTATAATCTGTCTTATCAATAATTATAATTAAAAAGAAACTTTTATCTTTCATATGCACAAATAATTTAACCTCCTTCTTTCCCCCTCCTCTCCACCAACCGTTCGTTTTATGATTCTGATTTTAATTTAATGAGGCTGTACCAAATAATGTTAAAAAGAAACCTACACAAAGCACCAAGCACGGAAATGAATAATTCATTAGTTCTGTTAATTAAGTACTTTTGCGGGTAATTGAAATAATTTGTGCTGAAGAAATTATAAGCATAGTGAGTGCTCTTTTTTCTTTAAATTTTTTGGGTTTTTTTTTCCTTTTTGTTTTATAAATTTCTCTTTTTCTGGTATTTTTTTAATTCTACTTTATTTCATTTTACCTCCTTTTGTATAGGGACGTGCTCTGTAGTCTACTAAGTATACAAAGTAGCAAGAGGTAAATTATGCGGCAGCCACATTTTGTAATAACAGATAAAAAGCCTCCAACTCACAGAGATAAGGTGTTTTCATGGAATTTGAGATAAGATACTATGGGGCCCACAACATCGTCGAATTAATTAACATGAAATGAGTTCTTACCTTTTTGTACAAATTATTATGCGGTTTATGTCTACCATGTTGGTTGGAAAAATGATCAAATTAGTAATTTTCAGATCCAGTGTTTCTTGCTTAATAATGAAACCGACAACGCGAATATTATAATAATTTAATTAAAAGGCACTTTAAATACGGTATAGGTCTTTTACTATCAATAATTCAGCTCTAATCAATATATGTAAGTATTGAGAAAAGAATGAAAAGTTGTTAATAAAATTTGTGGAATGAAAGTCATATAATATACCTAATGACATGATCCTGAATTGTAATCTCATATATAGAAAAAAAGAGTCTTCTGGTAAAAAAAAACAACAGAAAATCGAATATCCTCATATACGCAATTGGTTGCAGTTTTTATATGTGCGGTTTTCACTCTCGGCATCCATTCATAATAATTTAGTAATGGTCATCACATTCAGGTAAATTCCTGTAAAATAGAGGCAAACTAATTAAAATTTTTATGTTTTTCAGAAAAAAAGATCTGAATGACGGCCAACAATCGAAGTTACAGGGAACTGGTATCAATTCTCGGCTTTTATCGGCTTAATATTATGTTATAATAACCATGAAAACATTACATTTTTAGTAGAGTGTCGGAGTGGAGTAGTTTACTCATCCACCTGTGTTCCGGAGTGGAGCAGTTGCAAAAAAGTGCACCAAAATATCACTCCGGATTTGAACGGCAATTGATTGTTTAAATATGGTTGCATATGCATATTGCAAGATTAGTGAACTATTAAGATTGTCAGCTGAAATTTAATCTTTCTTTAACTCACGCTCGATTCAATAGTTCCGCTCTGACATCTGCTCCACTTGAGATAGAGATGTTCCGGAACGCTTTGGAGCAATTACAATCGCTCCGCTCCTGATCTGGAGCACTTTGGAGATGTTTCATCTGATTCGACGTATAGCTCAGATCTAATTATTGCTTCAATCAATTCCTTCGGGCACTACTCCGCTCCGCAAACAGATCCGTGCCAGTTGGAGCGCCGAAACAGCTGTAAATGCTGTGCTCCGTTATCCAATTTTTTTAGAAAAAAAAATAATTTAAGTATTTTACACGGTCCACGAATTCACACTCTACTTTATAGCATGATCCTAATTTACCCTGCAATAGGTTAAATACTCCTATAATCCTCCTCGTCTCTAACAACAGCAACAACACCCAAAATGGACTCTTTTACAGAAATGAATTTATGTATAGTAAGAATTCTAACTTGCACTTTGCTGATAAATACTGGCGGATTGATTTTAGTGATTTTACTTTTTATTAGTGAGTTCAGTTTAGTTTGCATTTTTAGATAGACTTCGTAAATTGAAAATAACTTTTAAACCAACTTACCGATTTTAGTAAAATTTTAAATATAGATTTCTAACAATAAATAATTGTGAATTCGATTTACCTAAGAACGAAAATGTTTGTTTCATGCAGAGGTTGTCAGTTTTGTATGCACAGAAATCTAAAAAAGTTGAAAACTCAACATTTAGAAAGAAACTCTAAAACAATGAACAATTTATCGTCAGGGTTGACCAACCATTTTATATAAAATATTTTCTATTTCCTGAGTAAATATCAATAATGGACTGAAGCATGGATGGATGAACATATACGACGATACCGCTGAAAGGGTTAACGAAGCGACTTTCAAATAATTACATTAAATAAGGAAGAAATTGATAGTGCAATGTGCAAATGGTTACATTCTACGATTTAGAGAGAAATTCACTACGGTGAGAAGAAAATTATATAATGTAGCACATTCTTAATGAGTTCACTATATTTTTTTTTGTTGATATTTTGAGTATTACACTTGATATTTTCAACAACACAGTTTTAATATTAACAATTTGACTAACCCTTAAATAGCTTTCTAGGCATGGAATGTTAGTACTTATCACATTTAGTGAAAAGACCAAAAACAAAAACCTTTTGAGGAAGAGAAAACGCTCAACAAATGTATGAATAATGTTTAACAAAGAGTCAAATTAAGAAACTAAGAAGTATTTAACAAAAACCAATGAAGTTGCAGTAGATACATTCAGTCAGAATTATAGGGAGCATATGGATGTGTTAAAAAAAAAAATCCTTTATCACCTCCTTCACAGCATCATAAAAAGAATACAGTTTTTTTTTAATTCGACTTTTGATTGTATTCGACGATGCATCCAACACGATATATTTTTTTCAGCCAATATGTTAAAATGTGCAGATTCCATAAATATAGTTTGATGAATCCGATTACTAAGTTTTCAGTAAAGATTCTAGGTTTGGAGATTCTGTCTTTGCATCGGACCTCAAAAATCATCTTATCCTTAAACTTCAAACTAAAACTTTAATATTTATTATATTATAATTTTTTCTGTTTTTGCATATTTATGTAAAAGATAATTATGGAATTAAATTTACTGTGACCAACAGAAAAAATGAAAAAGTTTTTGAAAATTTTGTCGATGCAATAAGAGTACAGTGCGGACTGCATAACTGTCCCACTAAAAATGAATATAAAGAGAGACTTACGTCGTGCATGCTTGGTAAGTAGAATTATTTTTCTTATGTAATACTATTTTTTCTATGACTATATTAGAAGTGCTATATTTAATATTTTTTATAAGATTTAATCAGTATACAAGTATAGAAAAAGATTATTCAGAAGTTCTACCACTGGAATAATTTTCAAACAATAATAAAGAATTTGTTGTTAGTAGACGATGAACATGGTTCACAACATGATACTTTTGATAATATCTAAAATATGGACAATTTCAAAAACACCAGTTAGGAGTATAGGGTGCCGGTCGAGATGGTAAAAAATTTTAAGAGTCGAAAGTACAGCCTATTTGCGATCGAAAATGTTATATAACATTTTTTCGAGTTCGCACTATTTTCGAAGTTATAGGCGAATTTCGACTTTTTCGAAATTTTGAACCTTAAGTCACATTTTTGTCTGCAACTCAGTTCAGACTGTTCATAGGACGACCATTTTGCTTTTGTGTTATTCCTATCCAGGCTTACATTCGGTGTAACTCAGTTTTGAAAACGTTTACACAAACATTTTTTTTATGTGAAAATTCATCTGTTTTCAAAGTAATAAATCTCGAAAAGTAGTCATGACAACAGATGGACTGGTTCTTATAGAAAAGTTCCCTCATTTATTACCTTTTATAAAAGTCCACGCCGATTATATGTTATTATATTATATTTTAATTGCTTTTATTTATTTTCAGCTGTCTTCAACAGTCACTGTTCTGTCAAAAAAGCACAAAAAGTCACAGACTCTCCATTATTAAAACTAGATTTGGATAAAAAATGGCACATGTCTACGAAAATCTATGGTTTTCTGCAAGCCAACAACTGAACAAAAGCGAAAATGTCCTTCAAAGCGTGCAGTTTGTGCAGTCAACAAGGTACATGTCTACTTTACGTTTCTACTTGTTCTCCGAGTATATTTCATATTTTTCTAGGTTCTCAACATATCGGGAAGAGCACCAAAAGTAGCACAAATGTTGAGTTGAATGCGCAAGCGTTTCACTTCTGTTGTTTTCCATGATATTTCTTGTCTTTTTTATTTCTACGGTAGTATCCTTTTTTAAAATCTTTGGATGCTGTCGCTAACCTCATATTCAATTCTTCTCCTTCCGTGACTTTCCACGAATCTGTGCACTCGTTATGGTCTAGGCTGGACCTTATTCTGAATAAGACAGTGGACCGCCAGAAAAGTTTTCAATTGACGAAGACATGGGAATTTTACCCTGCATATGGATGGAGATGAGAAAGGCTTTCTTGGCTAAATACAGCCTATAACATAACAATTGCTATTACATAACCGTAAAACCATTTTAGTATATCTTATGCAAACCCTAATTAGAAAATCATATGCTTAATCTAACTTTTAAAGAACCCAAAACTTTTGGTACTGATGCATCATAACGAATACAATACTTTTCAAATCGTAATAAATCAGAAATTAAGACAAACTAAGTTGTCTGAATTACTAGAAATACGAGGATAGGAGAATAGTGAACGAAACGTCTTTAAAAACCGACAAGCATTTTATTTCGGTCACATTACAGCGCCTTATTGAACCATAAAAGTCCCAGTTCAGCTTTAAACTATATACAAGGACGGAAAACTGTCTCCACAAAAGGGATACTGACCCTTTTGCATGTATCATGAACGATGCTTTTACTCACTATAATATACAAATACATATCCATATGTATCTACATATATGTATATCCTACCCACATGGTCTATGGCGTAGTATATATTTTTTGGCTTATATAACTATACACTTGCGGTTACAAGTTTCAGTGACATTTATATTATGCGTTAGGGACTCATAAATTATCGTTTCCATCTCTGTCTGTATCTATGTATGTCCTTATGTTGAGTGTATGTAGGTGCCTCTTTGTAAGTCCTTCGAATGCTATAAATTGCACCAAGATTTGCAATGTATGTAAATTACTTTATATTTCTATATATCGGAACTCCAAAGGATCACCATACTTCAAATATCTCGGAAATTTGATAGAATGACTAGCCTGAATTTAGAATATTGTTTTACCTTTGCAACAACGATGACAAGATTATCGATTTGAATAAATTACTTAGTGGCGAATAACGGCAACGTTTACGTTTTCATATAAACTCTATGTATGCGAATCAGAACGTAGCGCTTGCACAATTTAATCCTGTTGGAAAAATGCAAAACCGGAACCAATCACATATTGGCTCCTAGGAGGGTAGGGTTAGAGGCAAAATACAATAATATTGTGATGATGTTGCGATTTTTTTTTTACTAGGCCGGAAATATATAATATTTTTTTGTTCATTTATGATTCGAATGATGTTGCAATTGTTTTTATCATTGGAATGGTCTTCTGGTTCCGGGACTCTAGATGCCAATGTTAAAACATTTTTTTTTTTTTTGTAAACAGGGCTGCTGAAATTTTGCCAGCCGTGATTAAATGAGAAAAGTTGCGTGTAATTGTAGAGAAAAAGGTTACGTATACATACGGAAGGCCAAAAATAAAAAACAAAAATCCTAACATTGCTTGCTTATCGAAATATGTACATATATGTATGTTATGACCTCTGTACACAAGTCAATGTCTTACATCTTGCAGAGAAATCTAAGGCAACTTAATTGAACTGTCCTCCTCGTTACTAGCAATACTAAGGAATAGAATCGCTTCACGGAAAATTGACCATGTTACTTTTACGAAAAAAAAATTTTTTTACGAAAATGGGAAATTTTACGTGGTCGAGGGAATTTCAAAACTTCATATCTTAGATTGTATTAACAACAGCTCCACGAAATAGGTTTTTTGTTT
Source organism: Dioctria linearis (assembly GCA_963930735.1). Taxonomy (NCBI): domain Eukaryota; kingdom Metazoa; phylum Arthropoda; class Insecta; order Diptera; family Asilidae; genus Dioctria; species Dioctria linearis. The sequence continues at coordinate 247,622,011 of OZ005741.1, forward strand.
TTTAGAAATCCTTACATTTGCATTTGCGAAAAACAAAACGCAATTCATTTTCATATTTTTTTTTAAGGATATAAAATAATCCTTTATCCTTGACTAACTGACAATGCGTTCCTTCAATTTTTTAATATATTTTTATTTGAATCTTCTGTGGGCAGTATAAAGCAGAAACTGGTACTCCTTAGCTCTGTACATAAGATTTTTTGTAGTATAAATATGTTTTGAAAGACTTGGCTGAACGTGCGTTTAGAAAGTATAAAGATTGTTCAAAATAGATAGCAGGAAGGTAGTAAATAAAATAAGGACGTGAAATTAATTTGTTTTCCAGAATAACGACGATATCCTTAATCCTCGAATTCCTTGAAATGTGGGATTTGATTAAACCATAGATGAAACGACTATAGTTGTACCATTGATAAGATCGCTAGGTTATTAAGCTTTTGTTCTAACGTTAATAATACCAAGAAATAATTGATATGTAGGAAAAAATTTATTGAACTCTTTTAAGAGGCGATTATTTTGCATTTTTCTAAATCACAATATTTCGTTGACGGGCACAGTTAGAGCCTTTGAACATTGAAGTGTATCCCACCTATATTAAATTATAATTTAAAATTGATAAAAACGCATCACTAATTCTATAACCCGATATGTTCTTTATTATTAATGCATTTCGAAATGGCTAGTAACAACATTTTGGCAACCAAAAGTGAGTAGCACTACCACCCGTAGTAAATCGATCAAAATTCGCAGTTTCTCAACCCAACCATTACCAATTCCGTTCATTTTTTGCTCAGAGTTGAGTAATTATAAGAAAAGATATTCACATTTTCCTTTTGTCGTGCAACGATTGATACTTGAATTAAAGGATTTTGAAATCCTTAAAATTTATCAATTTTTGATCTGCTGAGTTATTGTGGTAAATTTAAATTTGTAATTTTTACTAGCGATAGGAGAGGGGGTCTTTAAGCAAAGAGTCGCAATTAATGATAAACTATTTATTAACTATTTATTTATTTACTTATCAACCGATACTCAAACATTCGAAATCGAAAAGAATATAAGAAAACCAAAGAGCGTCTTTATTTAGTAAAAGTTCACTGATATGTTATTTGCCCGCGCTTGAAATAATTTGGGAATAAAAAAAATTTAATATGGCAACTAAGTACGTGATAATTTGCTGAGTATTACAGATGAGGCAAATTGTCATGTTGAATTGTTCGTTAGAAAAAAAAAACATTTATTAATGAAAAGTAGGTAAGCATTTTTTAAAGGAAATGGAAAATGTAAAGGGAGAATAAGTTTAGTGGGTTCGACGAAAGGGTTTTTTTTGACTAAGAAATTGTGTGGCAACAAATAAGGAATTTGGATCTAGTAATGCCTTTATAGTTTTAATGATGCACGATTTTTAACTAAGCATACCGAAATCTTCTTTTAACAAGTACGCCACGTCAACTAGTCTTGAGCCCTGATAATCGAATGTACATCTCTATGCCAGAACCAAAGATAACCTAATAAAAAGAAAGGAATCAGCCAAACAAAATTGAAAATTTTTCGTGTATTCTAGAATGAAACAAATAATGTTATATACTTTCGTCTTTTGCATTAATGGGGGAAAATAATTTGGCTATGCAGTATTGTAGTGCAATAGAGACAACGAGTTAAAAACAAAAATCGAGAGAACGTAGGATTACCCGAACGAAAAAATTATATTGGGTCCCTCAAAGTCCTATCAAACTATTCATAATAATGTACTTCGGGTCACCACACTACCTCCCATTTTTAAGAAAAAGATAAAGTTCGTTTTGGCCAAGATGATACAAGGAGATGTAGAATTCCTCTCAAACAAAATTCACATTTTTCCCGAAAATATCAGAGAATCCAGCATGAGTTTCGCCCGCTTAATTTCCTCAGAGTAAAACGAATGTAAACAGCGTCACGTGATTACAGCAACAACATATGACCAAACTCTGTCAATATTTCAGAAAACCTTGTTTTTACAAAAGCGCGGGAATATTTTATAAGAGTAAAATCTGAAAACTCCGCCACTTCTCATTTATTTATGAAAATGAATCGTTTGCAGTTCTGTTTCGTTGCATGCAATCTGCGCTTATACATGTTTTTTTATCTTTATTCATAAAAGTTTTAAAGAGAGTTTGATTTTTTGTCTCTCTCTCTTCCTTTTCTTGCAGTGTACATCTTAAATTGTAAAACGCTCGGAAATCTCGCCTCCTTCTTAACTTATTATACCCTAGATGAAATCCAAATGATATACTAAGTTTGTCATTCCGTTTGTAACACCTCGAAATAATGATGGTAGAGCAAAATGGATTGGACACCCACGCATAATATTAAAAGTTATTTTGATTTTAGCATGTCCCAAAGTCCGTCTGTTCGTCCGTCCGTTTGTGCGCACGATAACTCGAGAACGCATATATTTAGAGAGCTGAAATTTTGTACAAAAAAAAAGGAAAAATTAAGTTCGAAAATGAGACAAATCGGGAGACTCCTTCGTGGGGTTGCCATACAAAAATTTCGTCGAGGTAGAGGGCTGAAATTTGGTACATGGTGTTTTCATTGTACTGTCAAAGGAAATTTCAAAAATTGCATAAATCGGGCTACCCATTCTTGGTGTTGCCATATAAAAATTTAATTTTTTTTACGGATAGTGTAAAAACGATCAGTCCTAAACATTTGTATTGTACTAAAGACTTTTTCAGAATATGAAGTCCTATACATTTGGTTATCATCATTTTTTCTGGCCGACGAACCGTTCTAGAAATATATGCGAAAAACCACTTCAAAAATCAAACTTGCACAGAAGAGTGACAATACGAAATTAATATAGGGGCATTCATCTAGATAATACCCTAGGTCTTCGACCAATTGTAGGGTATAAAAATGGGCTAAATCGTGCAACCCCTTCTTAGCGTATTGAAATTCTAATTGCTGTAATTAAGATAGAATGATGAGTTAAGTTTAAAATTGAATGATGAGTTAACAGTTTAAATTGACCAGGATTGACAGGATTTCGATTTCCAGTAAAATTTTACTTGAGAAATATATTTTCAATATCAGCTCTAGGTTATAAAATAGTGTAAATTGGGCAAGCGCTTCATGAAATTGTAACATAAAACTGATTTGCATACCGGCGCCATACACACTTAATTATAACCCAATCTTGAAAATATCTTATGAAAATTTATAATTCTTAAAAAATGAAAAGGCTTTTTCTAGATGTTAATTTATGTTGAAGATATACTTACAATTTGTACAAATCGGGGAAAATAAATATTTCATCAAATACCAAAATATTTCCAAACCATAAAAAATAAATAACAGTTATGAGTGAACACTTTTGCTAAAACCACGTAGCTCATATTCATCACCCAATATATGTTATTCTACGTCTAGCTCTCTTATTCAAAATGGAATTTCATAAATTTCGTCACAGTATTTCGGTGAAACTGTATAGGATTTTTTTTTATTTTGGTACAGGTAATAAACAGAAAGTTATTGAGGATCTACCTGACCTTATCCCACATTATATGGACACCGGAGAAAATAAAAACCGATTTGTGATATCTTAAAATTTGGCTTCTATTTATCATACTTAAACAACATTTTATTCTGAGTAAAAATCTATAAGGGACTAAATTCTAGACAATATTCAGGATCTTTCAGGTTTTATGATTTCGCAATTATTATAAATGCAATAAAGTAGAATGATAATTAAGGTTGTAGGTTGTGACGAAATAATAAAACTCTTTACCTGTGTCGCATAAGAAGGAAAATTCAATTACAAATATACCTGTTGAAAATTATATAAATGCAAGTCCAACAGAGCACAAATTCTTTTCATCAGAATTCTTCTGTGGTTGCATTACTTTAATATTTTTTTTTAGGTGAGACTTAATATACATTGCATAATTTGATTTTTTTTTATTGCAGGCAATATAGACTATATAGAATATATAGTTCTAACGAATAACTATTATTTTCAGAAGTTCACGTATATAATAATTTTAATTATGTATTTTGTATCTCTTTTGCGGTAAAACTATCTGAGCTTGGTTAAACCCTAAACTTCACAATCCATCAAAAATCTTGCGGGAATACTGCGTGAGCTTGCCGGTCAAAATTTATCCTTACTTCTTTTTGATTTTATTGAATTCTCCCACCAGTGGTAAGGATTCAATAGTTCACAAAGAGATCCACACCTTATCCACTAATTTTTTTTTTATTATCTTATCGTATATATATTCCTTGATTTATTTCGTAATTTTAAGTAACTTTCACAATTTTATAAGTTTTATATAATTTCAAAGTAAAATGCCGAAGCTAAGAGAGCAATCTTGTGCACAAAGAACAGCCCGTCATGCTCTACGCCAGGTTCAAAGACGAGAGAACTCTGATTTGCGTTCTCAAGAACAGGCGCGGAACACTGCCGCGCATGCAATAAGACGAGAGGACGTAGAACTGCGTTCTCAAGAACTGGCGCCGAACACTGCTGCGCATGCAATTACACGTGCAAATCCAGAGTTTTGCTGTAGACAGTAGGCTTCAAACACAATTCAGAGGAGGGAAACTCGACTTCGCCAACGTGATACAAATGAATATTCTACGTTTTTAGCTCGAGACGTTTTACGGCATAGGGAAAACAGTCTGAGGAATTACGATGAAGTCATAAAGGAAGGTCCAATGGAGATTTGTAATTGTTGTGGTGGTCTTTGGTTTCATAGCCAAATAAAATACACAACGAAAAATTGTATTGTTCGTTGATTCTCAGAAGATTTTGCAAATAAAGTTTTCGCACTTTCGGCTTCTTTTTCTTTTGAGAGCGACTCATATTCTTTATGTTCTAACTGCAAAAATTTAATTACGAAAGGAAAAGTTCCCAACATTTTCTTAAATAATCGCTTAAATCTCCCAGGAATTCCAGGTGGTCTGAATAATTTGACTCAACTTGAACAACGACTAGTTGCTCCACGCATTCCATTTATGCAGATTAGAGCTCTTGGGCATGACAGACAATCTCTGTGGATGAAACTGTCACTGCGTTGCCCAGGACATTTGAGCAATCACATGTAGCACAGTTTCATCTCAAACGAAGATTGGAATATAACCACAGTTTCATGAGCGAAACATTTCGGCCTGCCGGCGTATATGCTGCAGTGCTGCATTGGTTGAACACTGCTCTGTACAGGACAGAGAACATAACACTATCAGAGGAATGGATTCAAAATTTTCCATCCGAGGAGGATGTACCCTTTGTTGGTACACGGGAGGATGAGGGTATAGTAAGAGGATTCTCTAGGGAAGCAGAAGAAATTTAAGAGAACTTTGATGTCTACGCTCCAGAGCATTTCAATCCCGGAAGCCAACAAACTCTTCTAGATAATAACGCCCTGGAGAATCCTTCTATTGAGCAATTGGCTTTAGCATCAGGTGAAGGTCATCGACCTTTTAATATTATCCTTGACGCTCATTCTGAGGAGCTGTCCTTTCGCGCGATTTATTGCGGCCACCCCAGAGCCGTCAGTAATCTTACGTATAGCAAAATTGCAAGGTCAAAATTACGTAGTCTCGACAGATGCTGTGTGTCTGTAGAAAAACTTCTTTATACTTACAAGAAGTATGAATTGTTGAACATTAGAAATGCGATTTTTATATGTCTCAGAAAAAAGGCTTCTGGCAATACTTCCCATACAGCCTGGGATCTTTTAAATTTTGTTAATAATTTAGTGCAACAAGACGATGGCTATTGAATCTTAAGGGGATTGCGATCTTCACCATCCCATTGGGTGGCGGAGAAAAACCAAGTTATCGCAATGATTAGACAATTCGGTCTCCCTACATTTTATATTACCCTCTCAGCCGCTGAAGCTAAACGGGTTGAACTGCTGGTCATTCTCTCCAAAGTAGTAGATGCGGTTGATATTTCATCACAAGCGGCAGAAAATATGGAATTTTCAGCTAAATCTCGATTGATAAGAGCCGATCTGGTAACGTGCGCCCGATACTTCGACCATAGATTCCGCTCTCTATTCAAACTCTTTAAATCTAACACGGGAGTATTTGGCGAGCACTTCGTTGAGCATTATTATTATCGAGTGGAGTTTCAACAAAGAGGCTCCCCGCACGTGCATGGTATGTACTGGCTCAAGAATTCGCCGAGGCTAGATGTAGACAATCCAAATAGTGTCAGCGAGGTTGAGTATATCATAGACAAATTTTCTCTTGCTGATAGTGGCCTCGAAGGACTGGGAAACTTTACAACCTATCAGAAGCACACCCACACGCGTTCTTGCTTGCGAGAGTTAAGAGGCAAGAAATTTTGTCGCTTCGGTATGCCCTATCCCCCTATGAATAAGACTTCCATTTTAACTCCTCTCTTAGAATCTGAAAATTGCGAAATCGATGAAGCAAATTTTTCAAGAGTACAATCGTTTTTGAATTCGATTTGATCTAGGCACTTTTCAAGAATTTTTAGATCATTTAAAACTCTCTGAACATCTTTATATATTAGCAATAAGGTCTAGTCTTCAGAACCGCACAATTTTTCTGAAACGAAATTATCACGACCGAATGTTTAATGCCTTTAACTCCCAAATATTCCGCATGCATAGAGCAAGGTAATTTCACGGTAAAGTAGAACATTTGGGACACATATCATTTCTAGAACTGCAATTTCTGCGCAAGAGGCTGCTTATAATGTCCTTGGATGACTTATGTCCGAGAGCAGTAATACCGACGTGTTCATTAGTACATCCCCATATAATGAACGTGTCAGAATGGTGAGACCGAGTGCAGAGTTGGAAATGATGGAAGCTAATTCACCAGATATATTCGTGCTTAACCTCCTAGACCATTATGTGCAGCGTCCTGACAGTTTGGACGAACTATGTCTGGCAGACTTTGCAGCCCTTTATAGATATTCGAAGACTGCTGGCCGGTTTTCCTAAGCTATACAGGAATTAGAGGATAATATCGACGAAGATCCCGAACCCTTAAACCATATAAAAGGTCCCAACGCTTGAAAGATTCTGGCGGCTTTGTACGTAAGCGAATGAAGTCTTGCATAAATCGCTACCACCGATATAAAGCATTAGAGGATCCCAATAATTTTTATAGGGTGCAGGGTGGAGGAACGAAGAAACTGATATTCTTGCCCAGAATTGTCGCGAAATATATTTGCAGAACAGAGTCATGATTTCTAACAATCGAAGGCGATACAATTAATTCGAAAATGAATCGGAACTGGATAATGCTCTGAATGAGGCTCAGCAAGACATAATTTTACGTATAGAAGAGAATCACGTAGATCCAGATATATTGGATGACGATCTTCGGGTTTTCGCGATCCCACAGGTAGATTCAAATGTAAATGTCCTCGATGATCAGGCCGAACTGAACTGCTGGAACAAATTAGGTCACTCAATGTGAGGCAGAGAGCATTCTTTGCCCACATAACACATAATATTAAGGGCAGCAACAAGTCCTACGAGTTCGTAAGTGGTGGAGCTGGTGTTGGTAAAAGTAGATTAATAACGGCTATTTACCAGGCTCTTACTCAACGATTGAATGCTGTGCCAGGTAGCGACCCCAATTTATTTAAAGTTTTATTGTGCGCGCCTACGGGAAAGGCAGCTTTTGGTATCAATGGATATACACTCCACTAGGTGTTCTCTTTACCATTAAACCATTAAAGCTAAAATGTTCTCTCTCCAAATAGAACAGATCCCTACAGTACTATAGCCGGTACTCCTCTGTGGGATGTGTTCAAGTATTACGAGCTCCCTGAAATTATGCGACAAAGTGAAGATCGCACATTTGTAATGGCTCTGAATAACTTAGCCATTGGAGCTCTGACCGTTGCCGACATTGGCCTTTTTCGGCAACGAATAATGTCTCCCGAAGAAACTCCCAGCGAGGTCTATTTCGCTCAAATGAAGAAGTTCATAATTATAATTGCTATAAACTGGGACTAGTGAACACTGAGTTCACTACCTCGACGGCAGTAGACAAACTTAAGGGTCCTGTACCAGAAAATAGTCGGCAAAATATTCTGCGGTCAGTACTACTTTTCAAGACGATTGAAACAGCGGGGCTGTCTTGTAGTATTTGTTTGAAGGTCAGTGCAAAGTACATGATCACAGTATATGTTGACACCGCTGACGGACTTGTGAATGGTGCCTCTGGATAACTGATGCACATTAGCTATGGCATTGTGGGGGTTAAAATGTGAAAACGAGGCAGTGGGCTCTCTTGCAAGATCAAAGAGTCCAAATATACAAAATGCCTCTTGGACTCCAATAGAAAAGATTGCAAAGTCCTTTCAGTATAAGCGAAATAACCAAATTTCAGTAGAACGCACCCAGTTTCCAGTAGTGCCAGCAGAAGGAATTACAATTCATAAGAGTCAGCGCGCCACATATTCGAAGGTAGGTGTTCATCTAAAGCCCGGGTTGACCAGGTCTTCCATGTATGTTGCTTGTAGTAGGGCATCGAATGCTTCCGGACTCTCTTCCTCTTAGGGAACTTCAATCCACCGAAACCTTTCCCCCCACAAACCCTGTTAAAGTTGAAATAGTTTCTTTACGTACTGAAAAGGCGCTTCAAACCCACTATCATTTTCTCTTGAATCGATCTGAATCTTCTCAATGTTTGGTTTTATATCAGAACGTTAAAAGTTGGCATGTTTACTATCAGGACATAATGAGTGATAGCCTCATTATCACTTGCGACCTTCTTTGTTTTGAAACTTGGACACTTGGAGGGCGAGGAATACCTGATTTCTGGATATACTACTTTTGAGCGGTTAGAAAATACTTATTTGAAAGGACGGAAGAAGAATGGTATTATCTGCTACGCGAAGCCTGAAATTTCAAACCTAGAAACTGTAAAAGGTACATATGTATATGTAAGCCTGGCAACTGAAGCAAATGTCGAAAGATCTTTCCTGTTTTGAAGTTACAGAAGTAGGTGTGTTAGACAAGCTCATGACTATGTGTGATTGAAGTTATCTATATTGTTACTATGGAGATAAAATTGATATAAAATTTTCATTTACAAAATATGTAACATAAGCTATAACTTATTTTAGTGTTTACTGTTTTCATAGAAGCAGGTCTTGGTTAACATTTTTATAAACAGGATGTAAAATCGAAATTTGTGACATCGTTGCAATATGGTAAGTACAAAAATATTTGTATCCTATATACATAACTGTTCTGATTTTTCTTAAATATTCTGCTTTATCTTCATCGCAAAATGCTATGAAATTTCTTCGTAAGTTTTTCATTCATTTTCTTATCAGGGAATACGATTTATGTGAATATGTTTTACATGGGACCTACAATGTTTTACATGAGATTATGTAAACTTTTATGATTTTTAATTAAAATCTTATTTCCCTGGAATATTCGGAAATTATTCTAAGATGACAACACGACACAAGGACGGATTCGCATGAATTGAAATTTACGAAACACTGATTAAAAGATATTTAATAATTTTTCTCTCGATGAATACTCTTGGTGAGAGCAATAGATAATTATCCTATCGGATATGTGGAAATTAGTTGACAAATATCAATCTTATGAATCGGTGGTAAGATAAAACTACTTGGAGGCAACAAAATCTATCATAACCCGTACGTAATTCAAAATTTTCTCTGTTCATTAATCCGAAAATTCTCATATAAAGCATAAATAAGTATTTTACTCCTTAAGTTTCAATGAATCAATGTTATAAGCATCTTCAAAGCTTTTTAAATTGTTCTGCTCTTTTAGGAACGAAATTATTTCTCTCAGCTCAGCCTACTCCCAGCTAGGTAGATTTAGCTGAGAGAAGACATTTAAAGACAGTTTCTTGAATATATTTGAATCGACTGGAGTTGTATTTATTCTAAATTTTTAATACAGATTAGATTTTTGGTAATATCATAGAGTAAGTGAAGTTAAGAAACAAGTATGTAAAAAACTAGAATTGGTCTAAGATCAATTATTATGATATAGAATGAATAGAATGAATATATGAAGGCCTGTAAGTAATTTCATATGGTCACTCGTCAGTACAAGTTTGATTTTTGAAGTGATTTTTCGCATATATTTCTAGGAATGTTCGTCGGAAAGCAAAAATTATTACGACCAATTTCATTGGATTTCATTTTCTGAAGAAATTTTCTGTACAATAAAAACGTCTAGATTGATCGTAGTATACGCGCCATGAAGCGGTTGCGCTATTTAACCTATTTCTGAAATTGTATTTACTATTCTTAAAACACCATGTACTAAATTTGTCCTCTCAACGGTGACGCGTTCTTAAAAATATATAGTGAAAAACAAAATTTTTCTATGGAGTTATCCGATTTGTTCCGTTTTACTTAGATTTACTTTTTTTTTTAAAGCCCATGTGAAAACTTTCAACTCTCTAAATAGAGGTATTCTTGAGTTATAAACGAGCAGACGGACTGACAGATAGACATGGAAAAATAGCTTTTAATTTTATTATAATAATAATAATATTATTCTTGCCCAATCTGTTTTGCTCTCGCAGCATTTTTTCTATGCGTTACAACTGGAATGAGAAACTTAGTATACTATGAGTTTATCTATGGTATAAAAAGAATTTAAAACACAAAATATGTCGACCTTATAAAATTAGCAATAAATATTAGTAAATTTGTCTACTTCTTTCAACATGCCCGAATGGGTTCTGCGTTTCCTATAGATATGTTAACAATATTGCTTTTGTTTTTTCTCTAAAATTATGGAAGAGGCATCATCTGTCTATAAAACCATTTTAAGAAACAATTTGTGTTTCATACACTTGTCTAGAAGTTTTTCTCAGAATTTCATTTGCAAGATAGCTTTTCGTTGCAAAAGTTATTAGGCCAGAGTATTTTGAATATGATGAAATCATTGCAAACCTCAAAATGGTCAGTCTTTCCACTTAGTAATTGCTTTATCGATATTATTGGTATAGGCTGCGTTAGGTAAGGGGAGTGCCGCTATAGAAGACTAAACTGCATTACATCTACTGAATCAATTGTGCCCTAGGTCTCATGGATTAACGTTTCGAGCCGCCCCGGTTCCATTCTATTTCCCTTAGGAAACTCAGGATATCTGTAAGACTCTTTACCTAGATCCATCCTGCTTCTCTCAGAAAATTCAGGATATATCTGAACTCTTTAATTTGCAGCTCCTTCAGATTTGAAAAGAAGTAGCTACCCAATAGCCTACTTCTTTTATTCCTCATAGCGGGGCATTCGCAAAGCGCGTGTTGGACGGATTCGATTAACTCCGAGACCTAACAGCTCCTGCAAAAATCGTTCGCCACTATTCCCACTTTTCTACCATAGTCCCCTATGGCCCAGTGACCCTTAATGACCCCTACTTGATTTCTGGTATTTGTTCTGCTGCCATTGAGCAGCTCCCATGTCCTTATCCTGTCATATGCAGGCCACAATTGCCTCGCAACATGTCAGGTATCCCTGTTGGTTCACCGGAGGATTGTCTTTTGATAGGCGCTTCTGTTATTTCCTCTCACATAAAGTACTGCTGCTATCCAATTTTTGGCCAACACATCAGCCACCACATTGCATGAGATATCCTTATGGCCAGGTACCCAGCATAGGGTCACCTTGTGCCTTTCTCAAGACTGATCTACCAACACTGCACCAATTTTGATTTTACCAGCACAGCATCCAGCGTCCTGATGGCTGCCTGGCTATCAGTATATGTGTATATCTGCCGTGAGGGCTCCCTACACATGGATACCAATATTGCCGCCTGACAAATCGCTGCGACTTCTGTCTGAAAATATTGCATTTATCAGGCAGTCTATAAGACTCGTGACACTGGAGTTCTGTGGAGTACACTCCAGCCCTGCGCTCGCACTTGTCTTGAAACCATCCATAAAACTAGAGAGATTGGATGTTACGACCATCTCTTTCCCATTTCAGTCACTCTTGGTGGACATCATTGCATTGACATCCCCACCAAAAGTCAAGATGGGAACTTGGTAGTCTGTTTCTTCCCTGCAATCAGTACAGTCTATCTTCTGAAGTATATTGGAGTGCCCAAAACCGTTCTCTATCCGCCATCAGACTGACAGCACTAATTGCTACTACATCTTCGCAATAGAGGTCCAGCGACAGTAAATCAAACATGACCTCCAGCACCACCGTGGGCGTTGTTATTTCCATATAGGCGTCCCTCTGGATTTTTGATAGTACATCCAAGTTACATTTCCTTGTCAATGCCGTCCACCAGTTCGTCGAGTCATAGCAGAGGATGGGCGGAAGTATGGCTGTGTACATCCAAATATTCTCTTGCACACTATTGGTATGACTTTATATCTGCATGGCTTGTAATATATGTATGTATGTATAACCATAGAGGGCACAAGAACTAGAAAGCAGTGCCCCCAGCATATACTTCAAGAATGATGACAAGTATGACCAACTCTTTGTTCTTAATTGAATGTCTTCTTCAGTTTTTTTTTTTTTTGTAGAATAGTAAATAGGTATACAAATTTAATTAAGAAATATCCGCGACTGTACATATACCTAACTTGTATTATAAAATTTCAAGCAAGTATCACCAAATATTTGAAGTCGAACTGCCATCATTCTGGTACTGGGTCCAATGGATTCCACTCAGCACCGTCTTGGCGTGAAATTCGCATTTTCTCCTACAATACTGAATTGCAGGAATTCTTATTCCAGAGAGGTAATACTAGGAGCCCCTGTTCGAAATCGCGCCTAATAAAACTGTTTAAAAACAAAATGTTTTTCTTTCTATCTGATCTAACTGCAGCCTTAACAACGGAATAGCTTAAAACCCGCCGGTGTCGTAGAAGTTCAATTTAGTAATTTAAAAATTTATTACAATTTAAACAGGATTGTGTAGCGGAAAGAGGAAAGAGATGGAAATGAAAGGGTAATTCCTGGAATATAAAACCATTAGATTCTCATAGTTGTCTTGGGCTGAAATCAAAACCACCACGATAATTTTGTGGTTTGGCTAAAATTAAAAACAGATTTGCGGCGCTTTGAATTATATCAGAAAAAACTGAGGGGAGCTACATAGTTAACCGCGATTTTTTTAACTGATAAATATTTTACCACAGTTCTAATGAAAATTACACAAACCGATCTCATTTAGTAGGTGATTGAAAATGAATTTTAATTAATTTGCAGGAAGTTTTCCATTACTCAGACTAGGAAACTCAATGGGAGGGAGCTGTATATTTTAGGGATTAAAAGCTTGACTCAAAAGAGCTTTCAAACTTTTCATGAATATTGCACATTTGGATTTGGATTTCGCAACCTATCAAATAGCTGTCACGTTTGAGAGCTACCGCTATTTTAGCATTTAGAAGACAAACGTTTTCATATAAATTTTTCATCTTTGACACTATTTCATCTACATATGCTCTGATTTATCAGGCAGGAAATACTGTAGAGTCGCAGTGGAAAAATCCAATTTGGATCAGGTTTATTGTGTCGTTCGTACTTTAAAGGAGAACACGTGTCTTGACATAATTCAATATAATTATGTAATTCATTGATACGAATCTTAATGCTAGAGGCTGCAATATGAGACTAGGCGCTTATTCTATGATCCTTTTATTTGCTACTGGGTTAGTTTATTATCAGGCGCTGACTTTAAGATGGATAACAGTAAAATACTTCCGACTTAATATACTTAGTAGGATCACTTACACTTTGAGACATAATATTGACATGTAATAGGGAATAAGAGGCGGGCATAAATCCTAGTCTTTATTTTCATATTGTTGTGACCGATTGTGATGTAAGCAAATAAACTGAGCTATTCTAAGATATTCATGATGATCTTGACCTAGCTAATTTGCTCCGAGTCATTTGATTTATTTGATGGTTGAAATTTTAATATAAGTATGTAAACGGTTATATACTATATCTCAATATCTAAGTCAACTCGAATATTTATCCTGGGTCTTCGAGCTCACCAAATCTCAATTCTTATACATATAAGTGTACTAATGTCGGAAATATATACTTAAATTCGGTTTGAGATGGACTTAGATATTGGTTCACCTAACAAAATGAAGACGCAAACTTGTAATGAAAAAGGCTCGTTGTTGTTCAATTATGTTAAACTACGAACAAACTTTTAAAATTAATTGAAAAACCCTTAAAAACAAATACTTTGCCTCAGAGTTAGAAAATATAAATTTTAAAGTTTCTTGACTACTTTGTATCGATAATGGTGTCAATTTGTATGACAAATATCTTTCTCAGTTAAGCTTTGAGAAATTCCCATTTTTCATGATACTTTAAGAATTTAATATCAAAAATCGGATGTCGGTGATGTTTTAAAAGCATGTATTTTACCGAAATTTGGAACTTTTAAAATTTCATTTTACTCTATATAGATGTTATTCACGACCTATACCTTAAACCACGAATACTAGAAAATTAGCATTAGAAGCAATCGATGATTCAAGATTATTCGATCTCAGTATTATTAGTTGTACACGTTTACTTAAATCATTACCTACTAAGTAAAAACCACACTGTGAACTAAACATGTTTAAGTACCATCTTCAAACCATAAAATCATTCCTTTTGTCAGTCTACGACAGACATCCAACCATCGAAAATCAGACATAAACTCAATTATTTTGCCTTATTTAATTACAATAAATTAATTTCAAAAAATAATTATTCCAGAAGGACAAGAGGTACTCAAATAAGTATACGTAAACCTACAAATTAATGAAGAATACCATCCAAAGGAAGTCGTCTTTTCTTTGGCCCTTTAAAAATGTTGTATTTCTTCTTGAATAATTTCATTTATTTAAATATTTATTCTCATCCACTTCAATTGTATAATTTTGGGCATACCCATCAGCATCAAATACAAGAGGAGCATCATTGTTCAAAGTTCGGGTTTTAAATCCATAGGAACCCATGACTTCCCGAAACCCTGTTTAACCGAAAATTCCAGAGGAAATAGAACGAAATTGTGTCACGTTCTTTCCTCGCCTTAAAATGTCATTATTTAATTTTCCCCAAAAATAATTAAGATGTTGCCTCTTCTTCAGTGAAAGTGAAAAAAAAAGATGGACAGTATCGAGTAAGGGTTAAAAGCCATTAAACTGGAGGATTAAATTATTGATCCAATGCGTATACATATTTATATTCCCGGCGATATGAACCTCTACAGGGGATTGATTTAAAACTTTGACGTTTCCATTTGAAACAGTAATTTGTGTTATATTTTGGGTTTTGTGACTTGGAGGGGGTACCCGATTAGGACTAAAAGTCTAATGGGTGTGAAATTATTTGAATTTCCAATTTGAAAAAGGTGAGGATAATGTAATGAGGAAATGACTTCCTCAGACCCTTCGGGAAAATGTATGACAATAATTCGCTCTTTTCAGAGTCCTTTTAGTGATGAAATTTTTTTTAAATATAACTTCAAGCTCCTAATTAAAAAAGAAAAACAAGAGCAACAGTGGAGTGAAATATTTCCCTCAGGAGAAATTACTTTTAAGGTTAATTAGTCATTAATGTAAATTTGCTACTAATTTATAATTATACTGGTGGCACGTTTTACTGCTGGATCGATAAACATTTTGTTAATTGAACTGATGTATACCGTATTTAGCTCTCTTTCTATACTATATTTCGCCTTGAATAAAGCGTGGAACTTGCACAGTAATAAATTCAAATTTAATGGCAATGACGAAAGGTATTTTGCTTAAAAAAAAAAAAAAATTGATTCAAGAAAACCTGAAAAGATGTCTTTGTTATCGAACATTAGATAGGCACTTTTAAACTTTTCCCTTGTAATCGACAACGTTGGCTAGGACATTTTTTTTTTCTCCATTCATTGATTTTCTGTGTAGGGTGTTCATTTTATTACATCATAGTAGCTTACCATCGCAAGACGGGGTGCTTGCATCCTGATATTGAATCAATTTATCATCCTAATTCCTTTTTTTATGTTCTTGTAATGAAATGAATTTTCAATAAGGCGGAAACATGATAAAAAGTTTGGTTAAAATGTGAAAATTCTACAAAGATGAAGAGCCACCACGGTGCGGGTCAGTCAAAGTATAGCTAAAACTCTTCCATCATTAATCGATTAGTGAAAAACTTCAATAAAATTGCAAATCATGCTCTAATCGTTCTGGTATGCTGATATAAGGACTTGAAGTCTTTCACGATAAGTACTTTTTCTTTCTCTCCGCCTCCGTTCGAATGTGATGCGGTTTGAGATTTTTTTCAATTCTGATTATTATGCTACGAAAGCTTTGCTAATCTCCAATTCGCCTGCAATTAAAGCCACGTAATCCATTAGAAGCGTACTTAAGAAAGCAAACTGCAAGATCCGTAAGGAATTGGTTGCAATATAAAAGCGACTCCTGTCTATCTCCTTGATGCAGTTACACTAACACGTAAACAAAAACCAATTCAATATCCATACATACATTATGTGCATATATTCATATATGTATCACTAGCTCTTCCCTACATAGACTTGACTGGTGAAACTGGTATTTGAAGAAACCCAAAACTTTTTACATTTTTCTCGGGGATTTGGTTTCCAATTCTGTTTCCATTTCAGCTTGCCCCAAATCTTTCAAGTGCAAGACTATTCATGCACATAGACGTCTTCTGACAGCGAGAATTTTCTCACTTTTACGGATAATACTAGAAGAACAAAAAACCACATAAAAAAAGGAAAACCCAAACAGGAAAAAAGAGAAACCGTGCAAACAGGAGCTCACATAGTCAATTCCGGGCTAAAACATTTCCCCTTAGTTCCAAGCAAAAAGGAGATAACTAGAAAAAAAATAAACTAAATGTGCAAGAGATTTAGAAAATTTAAGGGCGTTTAAATTATCCGAAGTACATTATTGGAAATCGAAAGATAAAATAAGTTGCAACCGGAAATTAACTACATGTCCATTGGTTCTCTGAGTATATTTTAAAGTCGGTTGGATTGGAATCTATTAGGGTAACTGTCCAGAGAATAACAATAACTTCCCAGTGAAAAATCTGTCCACGTATAAAGCAAACCATGCTATCCCCTTTCCATTTATAGTAGAGAGAAAAGAAGTGACGCTGTTAGTTCTGTTTTTGTTTTCTTTCGACAAGAGCTAATGAAGGACATTATAAGCTCAGTTTAGATTAATTAGGTGTAATTTGGCTGTGATATAAGTGATTTTATGGTTTGAAATCAATATTGTTCGTTTTGCATTAAATCTCCTTTTTTTATATTTAAAATGTAAGTAACTATTCCACACGAATTCCAAGTAGTTATTCCAAATATACTCATGCAGGCACCTCCTAGGATATCGGTATAGGAAATTCCATACATTTTCAACGTAGAGTTACGTACTCTTTATACTCTAGAATTCTAGATGACGACATCATAGCGTGTATACTAAATTTGTCATTCCGTTTGTATATAACACAAAGAAATAATGATGGTAGAGCAAAATAGATTGGACACCTACATAAAATATTAAAAGTTATTCTAAATTTTGCATGTCCGACGCACGATAATTCCAGAACGCTTTCACTTTAAAAAAACAAAAAAAAAAGTAAATTTAAGTTCGAAAATAGGAGCAATCGAACAACTCCTTCGTGGGGTTGCCATATAAAAATTTCGTTTTTCACTATATATGGAACACTTCCTGAGAACGCGTTAACGAAGATAGCTGGAATTTTGTACATGGTCTTTTCATAGGAATAGTAAATAAAATGTTAAAAATGGACTAAATCGGCATCTATAAGAGATGGCAGTAAAATATTTTAGAGTATCTGTTATGCTGGCAATCTCATCTTCCAAATAAACTGGTTTCATTAAAGAATAGCCAAGCTTAGATATTTTTGTAAGAATCTGATAATTTTTTTTTTTTAATGACAGAAAGAATGCATGAATTATTGCTTTTCTATAGTATACATATGTATTTACAAAGCATTGTAAACAATAATTAAAACTACAACAGTTTTGTATAAATAAAATGGTATTTCTAAATTTATTTAAGACAAGTCAGAACTCAGCAAAATTTTTAATGAAGTTACAAGCGAAATATATATTCAATAGAATTTACTATACGTTGGTTTGTATCTCGTCTCTACTGATAGCGAGAAAATTTGTATGAAATTAGCCTAAACTTAGACCACACACAACGTTAGAGACATCTAGCGTAAAGGAATGAAACCCATCATGCGACAAAACCATATAATTTAAGACAAAAAATAAATATTTGCAGTTCAAATAAATATTGTTTTTGATTTAAGTCATAAATCATTATTCTACTACAAATAGTTTGCCAGAATTTTGCATTGAAAAATGTACGAAACTTGCAAATCTTAATATAAAAAAAATCAGCAGTGGATGTCATATAATAAATTTTAAGTCATCCGTAGTATTATTGTCAGATGTATATCTAATTTTAAAGCTGACAATCTACATGGAAATTTCCGTAATTCGAAATGTATCTTTAAATGTCCTCTTTTCACGTCAAATAAACAACACTATCCAACAACATATGAGCTCCGTCCTTAGAAACTCAGAATAAAAGTAAAATAAATGAAAAATTATAGCATTAATTTAAAGCGCCAACCTCTTTAGCCACCCTGGAATTTCCCGGTTAAAATTCAGCAATAAATTTCAATATATCCCAACAAAAACTCATTTCTCTAATTCCTTTTTATTTTTATATATAAAAAAAAAGAAGCTTTTTTTGCATTAACTTGGCAAAGTCGACCAGGCGTGCATATCCCTGTATGCATGCAACTTTGCAGATACCAGGTTCCTGGGGATGGTACAGTAGGTAGTATGTACATACATACAGTCACATCTATACATGCAAAGCTAGCTCCTGGCTTCTCCGCAGCGACGGATTTTACGTGCATTTAGATGGACTCTAAGTGCACTCGCTCGTTTAATTCGTTTAAACTCCACTGAGAGAAGAAATAAATAAAAAAATAAAAAAGAATAAAAATAAACGGAAAGAAAACGAGTCCTCCTTATTTGCTCCACCAGTGAAAGGCTATCACGGAAAATTCAAATTTTTGTTCAGGTCCAAGACGATTTTGAAATGAATTTCCTTAATTCCGCTCTAGTAGCTTTGTACTACTCCTTGTAGCGTGTCCCTTTAAAGTCTAAATTATACCCGTGTAAGGATTTCTTAGCCAAGATTAGTGCAGTGTTTTGTGGTAGGAAATGACCGACGAAGGGTGAAATGCTTTTCTTTTTCCGTTTTATTTTTAAAGCTATACAGTAACGATAACAAAAGGGAGGAAGTCCAATTTGTTGGATTAGCGATGGAAAGGATTCATTTTGATGAGACTGTAAAATTTTCCAGTATTTTCATCATAATTACTTGCTATAAGCAAATTGCTAAATTTATGGCTCTTTTGAAATGATCAAGCCGTAAACTCTAAAGAGTTGGGAGGTTCGTTGTGTAAAAGTACAGTTTTTGTTGTATTTTTTCAAGGAAATATCAACATTAAGCTAATTTTATGCTCTGCCATTAACGCTATAAAGTAAATATGGATTATTTTCAAGAATTGCGACAATTGTCATTAACTATTGCGCTGGACATTTCACGGTAATAAATTATGTACACAGCGATGTAAGTACGTATATAGATATTCCTGCTTAGAGAGGAACTTAGAAAACAAAGAATGAGATTCTTTTGTTATGGGATAATTAATAGGATTTTACTTTTCTTTTCTACACAGAGTCGTTTTTTCAGTTCCTTTATAAGTATGTGTTAGAGATTATGTAAGTATTTCGAAACTCAATACATTGAAAACTCTCAGGAGATGTGGGTAATAATAAATGATACCTTAATAATATATTTGTATTAATTTTCCACTTGTTGTCTATGGCTTGGTACGATGTTGTATTTTAAGTTTCTTTAGCTATGAATTAATTAATCTTGGAACTAAAATTTAGCTTTTATTTCAGATAAGACTAAGGAAAGAGGAAACACGAATTAAAAATACCGAAAAGAACTAAAATAGATGGTAAATCAATTAGTAATGAGTACAAAGTTTTCTACAATTCAAATTGCAGAGAAATTAACAGAATTGTCTGCTTTTTAAATATAATAAATGGTTCCATAAATAGTAGTACCAGTAGTTTTAAGTATATACACCGTAAAAAATAAGTTGAAATTTCCTTCATTAAAGGTAGTAAAAATATTCCAGTAAATCTGTAATTGTAAGTAAAAACTAATTTCCCTACATTCTGTTCATGTAAATTTAACGTAATATTGCTGTATGTTACTGTTTTGTATGCACACATTGACATTAGTTTCTATTGAATTTTACTTCATATAATATGCAATACATTTCGCAACAATCTGCCAGCACTCGTCGTATTCATTCCAGAGTTGGGCAAGTACCAAAGAAAAAGTACCAAGGGCCTGACTATTTCAGCGCAAGTACAAGTACCGCATGTATAAAAGGTACTTAGATTACTAAAATGTACTGAGTACTTTTTAAAGTACTTTTTTACAATATTTGTACCTTGGCAATAACATAATGAAGATTATAGAGATTAGTTAGAAAATTAAGATAACTCGGTACTTATTGAAAATATATATTATGTAGTAAGCATTGACGCTTCACGTAGAGAACAAAGGGCATAAGAACTAAACAAATCTGATTCGCTACACTTCCACACCCAAATGATTTTAAAAAGCACGTCTGCTACTACTTTTGAAATTTCACAAAAAAATAAACAAAACTAGTTGCGCAGCTTATCTTTTATCGAGTTTTGTTCAGTTTTGTTGCATTACAAAAAAATTAGCTAAATTTTTTAATTAATTTTGACCGAAGATGGCTCAAAAGAAGCTGAAGGATTCAAGGATCATAAATATAAAATTTTCTCCAAAAGGTGTCCCTTTGGTTTCCGAAAGAAACGCAAATCGGCTATAGTAAAATTAACTAAAAATTCAAGGATCGTCTTCTGCCATTTTGTCGGGAAAACGTGGATCCTTTTCGAAAATTTCCTCACCCTAGTATTGGTGGTCGCTAAGTGTTTTGTCTACCGTTGTTTTTTGTGGTTCGGTTGTGGGTTTGCAATGTTCCCCTAATGCACCTAATGCACCCCTAATTTTGAGGGGAATTTTGATTTACGGTATACCTACAATTTAATTTAATTTATGGTATACAATTCTTCACACATAAAAATAAAAATTCAAAATTTTCTACTAGCTAAATTTCACCTTTATTTTAGTAACAACGTATTTTAAACTTTATTTAACAGCTTAAGTTTCGAAAAATTCAAAGAGAAATTTAAAAATAATTTGATTGTGATACAAGTTGCAGTTTTGGACTGCAGTTAGGACATATGGTGTAACAGGTCAAATAAAAGAAGGGAGTCCACTGTTTACGATTTTTATAAAAAAAAGTTATATTAACCACCTTTTGTAAAACAAAAAAGGGGTCAAGCTAAAAAAAAACATGATTCGAAGAGCAAATTAAAAATCAAACTTGCACGGAGCGATGACCATCCGATATTTTAAACGGGCCTTCTAGCATTTTTCCTTGCTTCTTAAGATATTACTCACTTTTCAAAGCTCTTCTAAGGTACAAGTAAAGTGAACTGCATATTTAAGTTATAAAACTATAAATTTACTACAATTATTGCAGTAATTAGAATAAGTACTGCATCAACAGCTCAAAATCAAGTAAATAAAATGAAAGAGAACATTTGGGAGTATGAACCAATAAAAGACATAGCTTGCTAATAACCCTATACATATAATTAATGGCATTCAGAGTACAAACAAACGTGGCGAACTGACTTATTAGCAATCCGTGAATCATTAACAATTTCATAAGGAACTGTGCCTAATTCTAAAACCAAACCCGCGAGAATGTAATTCGAACCACTTTTATAAGCAATTGAGAAAACAGTAGTGCTATATATGAGACATGGAAGGTAACCCAATCCATTATAAACTGATAGTAAATAATTGTTAATATAAATCTTCATAACGAATTTGTAAAACTTACTGAATCGGAAATGTCTTCAATGAAGAAGGAAAAGTAATGGAATTGGCTAATTTCCACACAATAACATTAAAATTGCAAGACGGGCCCTAGAATGGAACCTGAAGGAAACATGTCGCATCATACAGATAGATATGCAGAGATCACAGAATTAGCTAAAATTTTACAGAACACAGAGTTTGATGGAGAACCACCATTTCCATCTTAGAGATTGTTGGATTATTCAGCAAATAAGGAACAAACAATAATAAAAAATTATTTATTAAAGCAATAATATCCATCATATGCATGTAAACTGACAACACTTTTGCAAAATTTCTACAAGATAGCTTTGCCAATATTCCTCGGTATTTTAGAGCATTAATATTATGATATATATAAGGCGATGCAGACAGGACTCGCGCCTCTCATCTAGTCACCGCGACCTATAATATCTTTTGTGACATTACCCCTAAATGTTCTAGGGCACCCATTCGAACTTAAGGTCTCTAATAAAGCCTATGATGTTCTTGTGAGCCATTTTTTCGACATCCTCTGGCTGTGTGAATGCCTTTCCTAGATGTCTTATACCCTAGACACACAGCACGATCTACTGAATCATTAGCTGGTACTAACTATTTATTAATTTATTAAAATGCCGTGTGTCACATAGTATCTCTACGTCATTATGGCTCGAAAATCAGATCATAATGAAGTACACTAATGAAGTGTTTTCCTTCCTTATTGCTAAAATGAAGAGAAATGCACTAGATTTGGCATATAATATAAATCTGGAGTTAAATTGAAAAATAATATAAATAAAAAAAAAGTTTATCGTGTTAATTCGATTCATATCGCTTCTTTGACTTATGACATGTATATCAAAACCAGTTTGACAGTACAACTAAAGAAATGGCTGTGTGTCGTTATGGTTGTAGCATACTGTATGCACCAGTACGCTACACTGAAGCTAGCAAGAGCCTCCTACATGTAAGCAATTGCTTATGTGGACGGTGCGACCTGATTCGGCTAACCGAACGCCACCTAATTGACACAGAGGAGCGGTTCCATATAGCTAAATTTGGCGATATAGGAAGAAGAAGAGAACGGAGTTTGTCTTGCATTCCGGGAATACGGTGTTCTTACAGTTCCAGAAGTTAAAAAATATTTTGTCGTACATTTTCCTTTAAAAAAACCAGCGTCATAAAGGTTAGCGTTTATCCCGCTACTTTCTACTTAGCTTGAATTTAATTATAATATTAAGGTTTCGATCTGTTTGTTAATATTGAAATGGACGGCAGGGAACTAGAGCTCCATGCAAAGCAGTTTATAAAATTTTTTGAGAGTATGCTTGGAGTACCGGACAGACAGACCATTTCCAAATTCTATGTAAACTTACAAATAACACAATTTGCTATAATAATGAATTACTGGGCGTATTCATACTTTTGCATCAATGCTTTTAACCAGTTGGTGTATGTATTTAGTTGGTAGTCGAAATAAATTCAACAGTTTCGAAGGTGCTTTCATGTATTGTAATCGAAAAGCATGGTATTGTACACTGATACATCAGAAGATCGAGAATTTTTGATGCAGCCGATTATATAGTATAAAAAATTCACACTTTGAAGAGGAAAATGAATTCAGAAAGGATCACAAAACTACATAATTTGTATTGAAATCGATTAGGTTGAGATCAGCGATATAAAAAAGTGATAAAGGTACAAAAAAAATAAGAAACAACAAAAAAGCCAAAATTTTAAAATCATTGTAATAACGGGTAGGAGAGATTATAGTGATGTCATTGTTAAATAATGCCCGAGCTATCTAACCTCTCTATTATTGCCATTTAGGCGCTTCCAGGGAACTACTTCCAGGGAAAGGTCAAAACGTGAGTAACATTTCCATTACCTTGTCTTATCACTATATTCTTAATCAGATGCTCGCAAACAAACTTATATAATTATATTTTATGACAAGATATGAATTATCGAAACTTTATCCTATTAAGAATACTGTTAATAAGGATGCAATATCAAATCAATGACATTCTTATACTAATTATAATATGCGCATAAGCAGAATATAGTTAAAATTCTTTTACACAAAAAAAGGACTACGCATCTAGGAAAGTATTTTAGTTCGCTTGTTATTTTTCACTAACCAGCGGTATTGCATCTTTATCAACAGATTCGATAGTGTTTTAAGTCATTTCTCTTCTTCATTCTACTTTTAAGTTCTTAACAATTAATGAAGTGCAAAGTTACCAATTTTGTTAATCGTAAATTTTTAAATTTTGTTACTTGATAATTTTATAATCTATATAATGTTTATATCGCTATGAAAATAAGCATTTTCGTGAAGTCGTTTTCGGAAAACAAATGTAGTGTTTACATCGTTTCTTCCTGTTTTCGTCTGACAATTGGATGAAATCATTGAGGAAATGGATTATGAGGAGTTTATGTGTTTTTATTTTCACCAGAAACAAATTATTGATGAAATAAAATGTGTCAATTATAATATAACACGACAAAGATTTTGCTAAGCCGGTTAATGAGAAAAAAACGAAAGGTAGCAGAAATAATATTGACAATGCAAATTAAGAATAACACGTTGATGAGTTCGATAACAGGGTGGAGAAGGCCAAGAAGAGAATGGCTAAAGGTATTTATATACATTTATATATATTGCTGTAAGCTATACGCTATAAACAACTTACATTTTGCTACTTTAGAACCGTACAAGTAGCTTTTGGGAAATCGATGTCTGTAACTTCAATGACAATGACTTTAAAGAAAGTTTCAGAATGACGAGAAGTACATTTGATCTTTTGTGGAGCAAACTGTTAAATCTAAAAAGGGTTAATACACCATTTACGGAATGTATTAGTTTGGAAAAACGAGTTGCAGTAGCGCTATATACTTTGGCATCATTTTCAGAATACAGAACAGTTTCCAAGTTATTTGGTGTTGGAAAAGCTACTGTTTACATTCTTCTGATGGAATTTTGCATTGAAGGGTGGAACGTAATGAGGCCAGAATACTTGAATTTTTTTCCATTACAACGCGCACAAGTCCAAGAATGTGTACGCGGATTTGAAAGATTAGGGTTTCCACAATGTCTTGGCGCCATTGGTAAGTATTTCAGTCAGTCTTATAAATAAACAAAATAAATTTATTCAGCCTTTTTAATTGCAGATGGCTGCAACATAGAAACTCAACCATATAGAGATGAAGCGTGTGATCATTTTAACTATAAAGGATGGCATTCTATGGTTATTCTAGCATTAGTTGATTATAGGTGAATTTTAAATATAAAACTTGCAATAAATAATTGAATCTATTGCTCTAAAATAGATATCGTTTTTTATATATAAATGTGAGTGCTCCAGGTCGTTGCAACAATTCCACCATTTTCGAGAAATCAAATTTGAAAAAGCAATTGGAAAACCCTATTCTACAAGAATTTTCAAGAAACATAACTGAAAAGCAAGTCCCAGTTCTGATAATAGGAGATTCCGCATTTCGCTCTTCTTCAACTCTAATGAAGCCGTATCCGTTTAATATCGCTAGAAACTCTCTTGAAAAAACGTTTAACACTTCATTGTCGAGTTGTCGTAGAGTCATCGACAATGCATTTGGGCACATAAAGGCGCGTTTTCGACGTCTTGGGAAAGGATTCGATAACAGTATCGAAAACGCTCCAATCATAGTTAAATGTTGTTGCGTGCTGCACAATTTTCTAAATTCGGAGAATGATAAAATTAACGAAACCTGGATACTAGCTCAGGCAAAACCAGATAAATCGAGAAATGAATTGCGTAGAGAATCAGCAGATATTTTTAACGACCATGATACATCTGCGAATGAAATCCGGGAAGGAATATCTGAATATTTGGGTATATTCTTATGTTTTTATTTAAACCACATTAATGTATTTACATATGATTTTTGACTTGATGAAAATTTTTCTGCACCGTGGTCTGAATAATTCCACGGAACCAGATTTTGTGGTAGTATTTAAACTAGAGTTAAGAAAAAAATTCACCATTCATTAGAGTTCAACAAATTTAACATAACATCTTGAAACGTTTCGACTGCTCAAAAAGCTGAGTTGAGTTTTTCATTATTCTGTTGAATTTCTTTTAAAACTTGAATCTGAAAATTGTTCATCTTCTGACGTTTATGCGGTATAGTTTCCACAGGTAATGATTTAGAATTTGATGAGCGAGGAAGGTCTGGGTCTTCCAATATCAACGATTCCGAACTCCCTATGGACATGTTTAGCGTCTCTGAAGCAAATTCGATCTTAGAAAGGGATTGCGAAGAAATGTCAACATATTGCCAGCTTTCCAGGTGTGAAGTGGATGGTGGTAAATGATTACCTGTTAAAAATAACATTTTGAATAAATTTTTTTATTTATCTGAAATTCGTTGGTTTTTTTACCGTCCATAATGCTATCTTCCATCAATAATTGTATATTATTGGTTTTAAAACCTCCAAAAAATGCATGAATCTTTTTGTAAAAGGACCAAGTCGACCAAGGAGCTACCGATTTTCTTTTTCTCAGCCCTGGATTTGACAAACCATATGGCATATAGACAAAAAACAAATTATAAAAACACAAGTCATATTTACCGATATGGACTCGTTAAATTGTGCATTTTATATTGAATCTCCTGAATAGATACGTCTATATTTCTGGTTATAAGTTCTGTTTTGATTTCTTTAAGCCCATGACTGTTTTTACGCTGTCCGCGTAGCAGATCACTTCTTTCCATCCATAGTAGTACCAATAACTATTTTCTCTTTTTCAGGTTATTTTGCTCCATTTTCTGCATTGATTAAATACAAACTTTTTCATGAGCTGACCTCTAACCAGAACAGCTCAAGAAAACTGTTTTGCTTGCATGAAAAAAATGTCTTCTTCTCCTTTTTGAGCTTTATAAATGCATTGTAACATAGAACACATGACAAGTGTAATTGCCATGTTATTTATGTCAGGCTGAATTAGGTTGTGGTCTCCGCTTTTCTTATTTTGGAGTTCGTTTTTGCCGAAAACTACTTCTCAAGCTGTTTTGGAATTGTTTGAAGAAAGATACGTTTTCATTGGTATTTTCAGCGAAAACTCCTTCATCCATCGAAAACTCCTATTTTCGTGGCGATGTAAACATGTTAATACCTATATACCTACTGACATACTTTATAATATGCTTACTAAGTACCTATTTATGTGAATTTATTATTTCTAACAATAAATTTTAATTTCATTTGTCAATAAATTGCAGGTGCTAATACGAAATTTCGATAAAAATCTAAATAATTATGTAGATTTGTCATTAGGGAACTACCAGGTTATTTGACTTGGGCCTACATAATAATTATGATAATACGTATTATACCTCTAAACAACTCAGACATTTTTTTTTGTGAATTTGAGTATTAAAATCTTGTAACGTAATGAAGCTATGAAGGCCTTTACTTTTCCTCTTCTCTCCTGGAGCCCTCGTGAGACGAAGGTTGATTAGGTCCACTCAACGCCAATCTTTCAGTCATCATTTAGGGACACTGAAAAATACTCTGCCCTCAGTGTCGTTGGGTGGAATAGGGCAAGCAGAAAGAAGGTAGAACATCTGCGCCTTCTCAAGAGGTAATGGCAAGTGATGTAAAAGTCGCTTCTGGACCGGGTGCATTGCGGCTTTTTCGTTTTGGCACGAACATTTTTTGAATATGGCAGGTGACAGTGGCAGGTCTTCGTGGAAGCCCCCACACCCTCCGCCAATAGCCGAGGCGAGCTATCATGCCGCCCTGCACTTCAACTCTGTCTACCGAGTGATCTGTTAGCTCATGCTGGCAGTCTGGACTTCACGTCCAAGCCAATCAGTCAGCATAAATCCATAACAGTGTCTGCAGTTTATAATGAATCATTATAGGCTAAAGAGTCGTTAGATATATATTCATTATGAGCGCTGTGTGTCTAGGGCATTAGCCTTATGAGGCACAGAGTTTCAAATGCACACAGAAAATGTTGAGCGGTTTCGTCCTCTTCCATGCAGAAGTGACAAATCTCATCATCGACCTTACAAATCTTTGTAAGATGGTATCTAAGCGAGCAGTGCCCAGTAAATAGACCTGATATTAGCCATAGTTCCTTTCTTCTGAGTATGACGTATGCTTTTGCTCTCTGTTGGGAATACTCTATAAACTTCTTAGCTTTCCTCAGCCCAGGGGTATTTTCCCAGTGTGCCGTTTTAGTTCTGTCCTCCCAAAGCCTGATCTAAGCTGAAAGGTGACCTTTTTGGTGTCCAAAGACAGGCTAAGAGCCAATAAACAGAAATTTGGCCCCTTCCTTTGCAAGGCAGTCAGCAATCTCGTTGCCCTTAATGCCTTCATGTGCTGGTACCCAAGTCAGCGTCACCCTGTTTGTTTCGGCCAGTGGCTTCAAGACAGTAAGACAGTCCTAAACCATTTGGGACTCAAATGTAAAAGAGTTTAACGCTTTAAGTACTGCTTGGCTATCTGATATTGTGTATATTTTGGTTGCACGCATTTTAGAACATGGTGGATTACGTGGCTTTTTTAGAACATGATAAATCTACAGGAATTATAGTAGGTACAGTTATTAATATCTTCAAAAATTGAACTTACATGAAAACGATTCATTTCAGCATATTGGTCGAAATTGAAAGTAAATATATTGGTGGAGAAACTATCATCATTATACGGATTTTCTGGTATGGCCTGTAAGCTTATCGCCTAGTATGTAAGCAACAGGTATCAGAGAGTTTTCTGTAGCAATCAATTCTCCAGCAGCATCGGCATTACTTGCGGCATTCCGCAGGGTTCAATCTTAGGACCATTATTATTTACACTCTTCATAAATGATCTTGTGAAAATATCATATGTACGCGGATGATGTCCAAATATAATCTAGTCTAATTGAAGATAGTGTATGCAAAATTATTGATGATCTGTCTTGCATTTATCAATGGGCCACGAAGAATAAACTATTGGTCTAACGCAATTATCATCTATAAGAACGAACTGGATACATCCTACTTCCCGCAGATCCTCCTCGATAATAGTGTTATAAAATTTAAAAATTCTGTCAACAATCTGGGTATAATCTTAAGTAGTACACTTACATGGTGCGACCACATAAACAGCCTTGTGTCTAAAGTCTATGGTGCTCTTCACAAGCTTTGTGCTTCTGCTAATTTTTTACGTTTGTTTACAAAATTAAAAATCGTTAAAAGTTTAGTATGCCCGATTATTACCTACGGCTGTGAACTATTTTACCAACTTGACTGTATCAATGAGGAAATTGACTGTTGCATCCAACTCTGCTGTGAGATATGCGTAAAAACTGAGACGATATGATCACGTATCATCATATGTTAAAAATTTCTTTGGATGTGGTCTACACTCATACCTCAAGTATCGAGCGGTTATATTCCTTTTTAATTTGATTTGTTCTCGTAAACCTGAATACTTGACCATCAGACTATGGAATCATCTCCCATTTGAATTAAGGCGTGGCAGTCGGGACAGATTCCGGCGAAATATTTTCTTACATTTTTCGAATTTATAGCTATAACTAAACTGCACCTACTTTGAAATCTTAAAATCTATTTGTAAATATAAGTGCATATAAATAGGTATATATATATAATGAATTTATGAATTTTCCATCATTCTAGACTAATTGTAAATAAGCATTTTCGTATATTAATTGTTTCTGTGCATATGTACCTATATATAAGTAGAAGTTAAGGCTTAATTGTGTAAAGTTTACATTAAATAAATAATAATAAAAATAATAAAATAAACAACTGGACATGATTAACGTATCAATTTCTTTATAATTGATTAACTTAACCCCTAATGAGTACAACAAAAATTATTTTGTAATACATATTGTGCAGTTAATTATGAAAAACAACAACAATTTTTTGGAGATATAAATGGAATCCGATATAGACTTTGGACCCAACTTTTATGTCCCACCATGTGTCCTGAGATTCGCTAAATTTATTTTTCACCAATCGGATCGGAATGAATTTCTACATAAATATAAGATAAGGAACTAGTTTTAAGAATTTTTAGAATATCAGTTATTAATAGAAATTTAGATTCTATGATGAACAAGTTTTTAGAAATTACATTCTGTTTCCACTCATCGAATTTTCTCACTAAGTTCTTTATTTGTCTCTCAGTAAATATTCAGTATACATGCGACACAAATTACATGAATTATTTTAAGCTATTGGTATCAAAAGCATCCAGTCGAACATAAACAGCATACGTTTAGACAATTTTTAATAAAAAAAAGACAGGTCTAGACGAAAGATTTGTAGCCAAACAACGAAGTAATATGACAAAGAGCCAATCCATATATTTTCTCTAAAAAGGCAGAACTAATCAGGGTAAGATATTCTAATTGAATTGAAAAATGATGCTATCATTGACCATAGTGATTAATAATGTGCACATAATCTGTAATTAGAATGGAGTTACACAAACGCGGTCCTCCTATATATTATAATTGATAATTGCTGCTTACGAGTTTATTACTGGATGAAATATATTTATCATCTATCATATTCTGTGAAATCGAAACTGTAGTTATCCATTAACTCAGCATAAAGTAAAGGGCTCTTGGTTGAAATCTCGCTGAATTCTATGGACTTAAGTAGAAAAATGGTCGCTTAATGCAGAACTAAGAAAATTTAAACTTGACCTAGCATAATGTTGCGAATATTACTTCACTGTTTACACTGTCAAGAAATAGATAGACCCAAATGCCTTCAATGAAAATGTTGGGAAGTGTGTTTTGTTACGTTCATGTTTTTTTTTCTTGAATTTAACCGTTGAAAAATGATATTTATTTTATTTCCTTCACGTGTGTTCTGAAAAAAAAAATATAAAAATGAAATTGTTTTTATCCATGATTCCAAATTTTACAATTTCAGGCGGGATTCATAAAGCGGTATCTTCTTAAAAGAAATAAAGTAAACTAGTACGTTGGTTTTTATGTGTCACTGCTTGAAGTACATAAAACTTTGTAATAAAACAAAACATCCAGGAATGTGGTACCTAACATCTTCGTTTACTCGAAACAAAAGCACTTTCTTGCGGATGTAAAACGAAGCAGTACCTACCTATCTAAAGTTTATGGCGTACTTATTTACTTCTTGCCAAATTTACTGGATTTTTAAGATTTAGTTTATTTAATGCTAGAATATTGCTGAATAAAATCGTCTCTTTAAAGAATTTTATATCCATAATAACTAACAATAGATGTGACGACTTTAACCATTAAAAAACATGCTCCCCTTGAAATGACAGTAAAGTTACCTAGTGAGAAATGCAAGATTAATTGTTTGGATGGATGTGAAGCCTATTAGTAAATTTTATTTGCTTTTGCAATTTTATTCTGTCACTTTTAAAAGCAGCATAAAAGCATCTTCAATGAAATGTGAAATGTGTTATACATAATAATATTACAGTTTTTATTATTTAAAAAAAAACATGGCACTGACCAAAAGTTATTAAGTGGAATTTCTGGTTTGGAGTTGAATGAGGATATTTCATGACGTTGAAGGAAATTCTCAGACTTTTTAGGTTATATGCGGTAATTCTTATGCCAGCTTAAACCTGTTTGTTATGAGCCTCTTCAGATGTAACTCCTTTATTTCTTACATAAGTGTAATCAAAAATTTAAAAATATATATATTTATATCAGGAAGCAAAAGGAGGAAAGTGAGTAAAATTAAATATCAAATTTCAAGCAAATTAATTTATTATATTGGCCGATCGCTAAAAAGGTTCATACACCAATTACACCTTAATTTTTATTTCTTGTTCCCTATTGGTAAAAAACTTCCAGCATTCGCCACTTCCTTCAAATGATTCTCCAACCAATTAGATTTTAAAAATAAATATTACCTGTTTACATAATTTTACATTAAAACTTTTCCTTTTGAAATTATTTATGGCAAAATATCATGTACGAGACCGGGTCAAAGGTTTTGGAGAATGATTGGTATGAAGAGAAAAAAACAACAATCTTATTAGTTGCGTTTTTTCCCTTAACCTTGATCCACTTATGTCATATTACAAATAACTTGTTTAAAGTGCCAAAAAAAGAATTTTGTCATTCGCCTCCAAATAATCCCACCTCATTTTCTTCATTGGTCTCACATTTTCTCCTTGCAAATTTTTATTTAATATTAGAAAAGATATAAAAATGTTAAAGGCTCGATTATAACAGCACTGCTCTTGGAAAAAGCAGCGTTGCTGGAAAAACTTTTTTTTGCCATTTAGTACTTTTATTTTTCATCACAGCCGCGTTCATAGTTGGCTGATCTGGTATAGTATTCGCGTTAATGATTACATCCTTATCCTTTTAATTAATTAACAATATATCATCCGAGATCTGCATCTGCTTACGCGGTAGTGGATCCATTATAAGCAAGCACGGACTCAGGTTTTCGTTCCAGGGGGGGGGGGGCTCTAGGCGGCTCTAGGAGGTATGCTAAATGATGGGCGAAGAAGTTTTCTGAAGGTTTGTTTTCAAAAACTTTAATGAGCTTTTTCAATAAACATTGCAGTGCTTCTTCCTTAATCTCATTATTCCGTGACACATAGAATTCACCGGTTTCATGAAAAGGAGCAGGTACAGACGAACATTTTATTGCCTGCTGTAAGGACAATATTTAAAAAATGCTAGTACATATATGTATATAATTGCATTTTCCTCGAAATTAATTTCGAGTAATTATCTGGTGTTTTCTACAAAAATTGTGCGACAAAATGAAGGGTGAACAAAAAGGATAGTTGTATTTTCAAAAAGAGTTTTATAATTTTTAATAATTATTGCAGCTCCCTCTTACATCTATTTCCTCTTCCAATCATATTGGAAGAGATTTTTAAAACAATTTTAAATATTTTCTAGGAATCAAATTCCAAACCTCCTGATCAGCATTTTTCAATTCATTTAGGGTTGAGAATTGCATGTTTCCTTGATAAACTATTCTTGCAAGATAATCCCAAACATTTTCGTTAATATTAAGATCTGGCGACCTTGATGGCCGTTACAGAAGCTCTATATCTTTTTCTTGAAGATATTCTTTCACTCTCCTGTCTTTACAACAAGCAATAAAATTTACATCTGTCTTTTCAAGAAACGGGTAAAATTTATGGATTGGTCATCATTATGTCGCGGATTCTAAGAGACCTTCAAGAATGCTTCCTGCGAATAGTAGTAAGGCCATTGCGCTTGCTTATGATTATTTCTGACATTAGATTTTATTTTTATATTTTACTTTTATTAATCAAAACAATAACTTCACATAGCGTTACTTCTCACAATATTGGGAAAATCCACAATTTAGATTCGTGGAAAATTAGATGAAATCACCCCTTGTCGGACATTTGCTGGAGCTCATCAAATAATCATCTATAGAACTTCCAAATGATGTCTATAAAAGCTTGTAAGTAACTTACTTGCGTCTTTGCTTATTTTTCTGGATATATCAGTAAATATTGTTCCAATGAGCTCCAAAATGATGCCTATGGAAGCGCTTAAATTGTGCTTATTTCAGAAGTGCTGGTTTTTCGTCCCAATGAGAGGTTTCAATCTATTAAGAAGCGTCATAAAACTTCGAAGTGCATAGAATTTTGGTTTGCTAAGGTGCCACAGTTACATTAATATTTCTACCTTATGTTGTCTGGTGCTAAGCGTTAAAGTACTCACCTAGGCAAACAATAAATTGTATGGTAGGTGGTGTTTCCGAGTTACAGGTGGTGATTAAGAAAATATGCTAGTTTCAACAAAATACTACTTCTTATATTAAAAATTACAAAGTGTACGGCCACCTTTAAGATCTTACCTGATTTAGGACCTCATGGTCTTATTTCAGTTATACCGCTCTAAGATAAAAATTTATATTTTCCACTTTTTTCTTTTTCTTGAAAAACAATTTATTAAACTATTTTTCTACAAAATCTGCAAAGTTTATACTCTCCTGTTTAATTTGACCTTTACGTCCTATTTATAGCCATATGCAAAAATTATTGCTCTTAACCTAGTCAAAACGAAATTGCAAGATATCTTTTAAAAAGGACGTGGTTTTAGATTCTAAGCAAACCTGCCTTACTTATTTATCTAGATGAATACCTATCACCTCCTGCCCTTTTAGCTCTCCCATCGCGAAACACCCTTTATAATGCGGCTGGTCAGAAATTTCCAATATCCTTGCGAACGGGCTCTATTTGTGGCAAAAACAGCACTATCCAGCAATAATAACTTATCTAATAATACTGGGGGATGCCCACCTGAGAGGACTGCTTTCTGTAATCACTCATTAGTTGAAGTAGACAAAGTTGGTTTTTCGGGTGGAAAAAATAAGACCTTATTTTTTGTGTGGAGCTGTACAGGAATAACTGGAAAAGCGGGGTTGAAGAAATGAGAAGAAGGAGTGCTTCATGTTTACGAGTTGAAAGATAAGTAGCATCATACTTTGTTCATTTTTGTGTGTAGTCTTCTCCTATTGCGGATTTTTTGTATTCTTTTGTTTTTTATAGGAGCAAATCTGGAAATAAATTCACAAAACTTATTATTTACTAGGTACATTAACTGAATAAATTTAAGTTTCTTGAGATCGCGCAGTTCTTGTAATATTTCCTATTTTTTATATATAAGTTTCATGGTATCTGTATATATAATTTCGTTTGGTAACTATATTCTTATAATTATAATTTATTTTTGTAGTCTAAAGACATAAGCCAAATTACACTAAAGTTTTAAAGTTTTTAATAAATTTACGAGTATTTGTTTGCATGGAGATACTTGCGAAACTACATAATTTATAATTAAATCAGTACAGATCCTTTCAAAAGGGCAACAAGGCGCGATCATAGCAAAGTTGAAATGGTTGATATAGATGATGAGATTTTGGCACAAAAGAAAATAAATACAAAATCAAGAGCGGACAATTACTTATTCATAGCCAAAATAAAATACATAAGGGAAAAGAAAAAACCATGCAAATAAAAGCGTAATAATCTCCATTATGAAATGTCAAGCAGTCTCTTATTATTACTGCATCATTGTTAATGGATGTGTAACCAGAAGTAATTAGGTTGAGACCTAAACATTAAAGGTGCTCGAAAAACCCCCTAAAGAGTATTGCAGATGACTGCATGAATATTCGGCTGAAGATCGATAGTAAAAAATCAAAAAAAAAATATTGTCGGACACTTTTTCTCCATCGAGGACGGAAATCGGATGATGATGGCAGTTTAACGGAAAAAGGCGTTTTAATCAATTGATAAAAGTGTGGAAGTATACTTAAAAAAAAAGTATCATGCTGGGTCGCTTTTCGTATTCCTGTGAATTTACTCTACACGCAACAAGATAAGTTAGTATATAAGTATAATGTGTAGTATCCCTTTTAATTTCATTTCCCCTCAACATCACTGATTATATCTTTTTGTTGTATTTTACTTTTATTTTATCGCGTTCGATGCCAGGCAATTTTTTTGCGATTTG
Organism: Dioctria linearis; assembly: GCA_963930735.1. Lineage (NCBI taxonomy): Eukaryota > Metazoa > Arthropoda > Insecta > Diptera > Asilidae > Dioctria > Dioctria linearis. Next base: position 247,657,587 of record OZ005741.1, read on the forward strand.
CTACATATTCAAATACTATAACTGATAATAGCAAGCTTAAGGGTGAATGGCAGAAAATAAAGCTCTCGATTCCGAGCTTCCAAAAATTGAATTATATTGTAGTAGCGTGAGCTTTTGTTCTAATCAAATTAGCAATGCCTTCCAATATTACTTATAAAGTACTATTCAAAATTACATACATATATACAAAACAGAGTACCTATTTGCTTACGACAAGCTTTTGAGAATTAAATTGAATAAATCATTCACTTTTTATCAAGATAGGTATAAAATAAACTGCTTACGAGATTCGTCCGGTTTTTGCGTTCCTGAATAAAGCTAATTCAGTCTTCATTTTCGAGTTCAAATAAATGTGTAGAAATAAATTTTATTCAACTTACAACAGACTCAATTTTAATGTTATGAAAGGAATTATAACATGGAAAATATTAATAAATTTGGAAAACAGCCCCGGTAGCATTTACAAATATGTTTGGAAAACCTATGTAGGAAAAATAATAAAAATTGGTGTTTACATGAAAAAGCTTTTAGGACCGGGAAGAAAATAACACGATTTTTTGGGGTTTTTGATTTAAACAAAACAAAAATGAAACATTTTTTTCAAAAATCTAAGCTCGAAAGCATTTAAACTGAAGAATTTCTAATATTTTGCCGACGGTTTCAAATCAATATCATCAAAATTGTAGAAAATAAAAAGGCTGAAGGTTTACAAATTTATTCAGCTTTAATAAAGATTTTATATGATCTTAAAGAAAACAAAACTGTACAATATATCAGGTGGCCGGCACTGAAGTCAGGAGTATAGTTCATTATGCTTACTAGACTAGAAGAGAGCTGAAATGCATATGGCCTTTAAAAAAAAAATATTTTGTTCGAAAATGGGACAAATTGGACCCTACGAAGGAGTAGGATTACCACACAAAAATGTCATTTTTTGCTACATATTTTGACACTACCTGAGAGCGCGTCAATGTCGAGAGCTGAAATTTTGTACACGTGTTTTCATAAAAATAGTAAATATAATTTCAAAAATGGACTAAACCTGGCACCTCTTTCTTGGTGTTGCCATATAAAAATTTAGGATATTTTACGTGTACTGTGAAAACGGATAAGTCCTATACTGTTTTAATGTACCAAACAGTTCTTCAGAATAGGAAATCCCATAAGATTGGTAATAATAATTTTTTCTGTCCGATGAGCCGGTATGGAAATATATGCGAAAAACCACTTCAAAATCAAGCGTGCACATATGGGTGATCATAACAAATGACATGAGGGCAGTCATCTAATGTTACAACAAAGAATATCCAAACTAATTTGGATTGACTACTTCAGGCGTCACTTTTATCTTTATTTTTTGCTTGGAAAATTGGAAAGGCACCGAGAAGTTCATGATCCCGGGAATAGACGGGCACAAATGTAGAAAAACTACAGATCACCTTTTGGTTATTTCTTCATTTCTGATCATTTAGCTTTCAATTTGGAGAGCATTACTGGGATAGGGGCGAGTTATATGACATACCATTTCTTAGAAAGAAGATGTATGTAAATCGATTTCAGCTAAATCTAAGATTCGTCTTTTTCTCAAATAATTAGTGGATAACTGATGATCGATTGGACAAAGTGAATCTTGCTTTGAAGCAGTTCTTTAATACTCTCATACGTATACAGTGGAAGGTTGATGTTAAATCAACACATAAAACATAGAAGCCAGAAATACGGTATTAAATTTTGCGAACAATGCGAGTATACGGAAACAGTATTGGCGAAAACTAACTGATTTAACAGCAGGATTGAATCACGCATCAAGTGTTATCTTGTATTTGATGTATGACTTCCTTGACATGGGTCATTATATCGAAGGAATGAAAGACTATTTGAGCGTAATTAGAATCATATTAGTTTACAAATAGCAAAAGAAGACGGATGCATTAACTATATAAAATATGCATGGTGCTGAAATGGTCTTTATAACAAACGGAACAGTTTCTATAAAGATCGATAAGTATAGGGATTACAACTAGATCATTTATGTCAAATTATGTTGTGCTGTTCATCTCGTAGAAAGCCTCCGGTACATACAAAACAAAATTTATCTGAAATTTTTGAGCTTATTTCTTCATAGTGAGTAGGATGTTATTCCTAGAAAGTTCCGATCACAAGTATGACAATGTTTAAGTCCAGACAATATCTTATCTTTCATTTAGCTGTTTCAATTAATACCATACCTACCAGAAAGAGCAAGCAATAACAATTTTCATTATTTTATACAGACAAGAAAATAATCCCCATAAAGCTTAGTCATGTATTCTCCTGAAAGCTCTCTGCATAAGTAATCTGCTTTAATGAATACCATACAAAAATTCAAAAACAAAGCACTATGAGAGCTGAAATGACAAATTAAATTTTCTATTGCAGTTAAATGCATCTGGAAAAAACTAGCTTTCTTCAGGTGAATTTCTGTTTCAGAGATATTTTTCGAGTTTTGTAAATTTACAAAATTTATTTCATTTGTAAATGAAAACACAACTAAAACAAACATTTAAAATTAATTTTCAATGTGTTAAAATGAAATAATAAACTATAAATTATTTTTAAAAAGCTAGTTAAAAATTGTAGTCCTTGAAATAATATCTGGAGCCTTATACCAGCATTGCTTTTTTTTTTATTCATTACAAATATTTAGTTAGAATGGAATAGAAAAAATTTATTAAAGAAACACACACACACACAGGCAGGGGCGCACACACACACGTACACACAGGCAGGCTGACACACACACAAACACACAGGCAGACTACCGGGGGCGCACACACACACACGCAAACACCCATTCTAACTAAATATTTGTAATGAATAAAAAAAAACAATGCTGGTAACCCGAATGTTCGGAAGGTATGTTTACACTGCTTGTATGCCTGTTACTAAAAAGAAGAAGAAGAGTTAATAATTGAGAGAATGTCAAATTGTGTTGTGAAGTGCAGTACAAAGTTCGGGAATTTTAAAGTCGATTATCTCGGAAACTATAACTTTCCGACAAATTTCGTTTTCATATTTGTGATTTGTGAGTGAAAAGGAACTAGTGTGCAAAGTTTAAAGAAAATCGGTTATTTTTCAGGGATGTAATCTTAAGCCGACATATCTTACATATCCTTAATACGACTTTGACTACATCTGTCTTCCCGTCAAGGGGAAAAAAGTATCGATGATTCCAATCACGAAAAAATTTTTGACTCCCCCACCCCTCTGATTTTCGACCCATAAGCCTTCTGTATTTCCTGTCTAAAGTTCTCGAAAAACTTCTGTACAGCTAGATGCTGCCACATATCGGATAAAATAATATGCTTTCTCGCTAGCAGTCTAGTATCCGCTCGAACCGTGCTGTGCTAAAGGTCACCACAGATCTGAGATGCAGCCTGGACAGAGGTCAAGTGCGTGTTCGTATAATGCTAGATTAATGAAAGCTTTCGATTATGTTAATCATTTTGAGTTAATTAATAAATTATCATCGAATTTTCGGTTTTCCCCCTCGGCTATTATTTTAGTCTCTTCTCTCTTCTTGTCTGGACGATCTCAGCAGGTTCGCTTTAATGAAATATTATCTGAAATGCTTCGTTTCCCTTCCGGTGTACCTCAGGGTTCTGTTCTGGGTTCGCTATTACTTAGCTTATTTATTAATGATCTGACAAATTCCGTACGTGAAACTAATGTTCACCTATATGCAGACGATGTTCCATTGTGTACTAGCGGACCAATTAGTCTCATAGAAGAATCTATTACACGTTTAGGTGAGGATTTGGAAAGAGTTTATGGCTGGGCAATAAATAACGACCTCGTGATTAATCCAGACAAGTCTTAATGCCTTGTGATGCGCCATGACTTCTTATAAGCATATATTCTCCCCGCCTTACCATATTTTGAGCGGGCTACAAATTTGGGGATAAAGATCAATTCAAAATTAAGGTGTTGTGTCACATATCTTTCCTGATTGGCAAAATTTGTCTTCCAATATAAGTCTAATTTATCCACTACTCGATTTATGTTGCCGTCTCAGAATTAATGTTGCCTTTAACGACTGCATTAGATCTGTTTTCGGTCTTCGCAGGATTGATCACATCTCTCCGTTTAGTAAAGTTCTTCCCAGCTGTGCTTTGGAGTCACTTCTCAGGCGCAAGGCACTTGTTTTTTTTTATAAGTTAGTGCGCACGGGTGTCCCGGATTATTTGTGCGCCTACATTTCTTTCCTTCAATCGTAACGGCACCGTAATGTCTTAATCATGTGATTTAATAGGCGAGTATTATATTATTTGTATTGCTCGTAGTTGGAATAATTCGCCAAACAGAGTGAGGAGTGCGGGTACAGTTGGAGAGTTCAGAATGCTGCTCTACTCACATATACCTTAGTGGTGGTGGCATTGCTTCTGATGTTTAGTAGGTAATATTAGTTATTTTATTTTATAAGTTTTTTTCTTGTTCTTTTGTTTTGTAATTTTTATTGTTATATCGATTGAATCCTATGTTTTGCTTTTGAACTCACGCTTTTCTCCTTTTATTTTACAGTTTATAATGTACGTTAACAGATTAATAATCTTGTGTACTTTCCGAAAATAAAGTCAAATGAAGTGAAAGGAAATGATTTGTAGGTGGATGAATGGTCTTCAACAAAGCAAAATCCAAAGAGGATTCTACAATGTCGAGATGGCGAAAATTCAAATCTCTCATATGGTTCCTAAGATTGTTATCCTACCCTCAGACTATCCCACGTTGCATTTTTAATGTTATTTAATAATTATTATTGGATCAAAATAGTAAGAAAACATCTCTCGGAGTCTCAAATTTAACCATATATTTTTTTCGCAGCAGGGAAACAAAAGATTCGAAACATGATGTCCAAGGCGATCAATTGTTTTAACCTGATAAGTAGAAGAAGCAATAAAACTATAAGATTCGAATGGAAACAAGGTGGGAGGAAAAAACACAGGACAATGTCAAGGTGCAAGTTAGCATGTGATATTTATTGGATATCTTTCGAGATCTATTTTGGTTATATCAGGAATGCCACCGGGAAATTATTTCAGATCTTTTTAGTTATTTTACTTATTAAAAACATTCCCCATTTTATGGAAATCGCAATGAATTTAATCACCATTTCATTTTATAAGGGCCTTAAGCTTTATACTTGCACCTTCTTATAACACTACATATTAAATGCACGAAACCTGCCGAAAATAATTTTTGCAGCTCGAGTTCACTTAATTTTATTACCATCGCTCATTAAGTCACGAGAAGTAAACAAGTACCCAAACGCAGTTCGTATCTGAACTATCTTGGATAATTTTTCTCGTTACATCAATTATGTATGCAGAGATCATAGGGATTTCTGTGTAACGAAAGTTTTTTTTTTATTTATTGATTTTGGGTCAAAATTGGAGGACTTTATTGGACCTTCTTACAACCTTGATGAAACTCAGAGGGTATACTAAGTTTGTCTCTGCTCTTGTAACGCATAGAAATAATGCTCATAGAGACAAATTTATTGAACTCATGGGCATAGTATTAAAAGTTGTTTTGTTTTTTGCATATTCGCCTATCCATCTGCTGTCCTCACGATAACTCTCGAGCACATTTGCTTAAAGAGCTGTAATTTTGCAGACGGTACCTTTTTCAGGTTTTTGCTCTTATCTCGAATATCTGTACAAATAGCATTATGCTTACTTCTGACAAAAGTATCTACATAAAATTTTCTACAAATTTCATCTTATTTATTTTTTCTCTACGAGCAATACTGTAGGAGCTACAGGGTGTGTAAGTTTTAAGAGATATAAAAAATAGACTATTTAAGAAAACGGCGTTGTTTTTTCGTCATTGTTCATCATCAGTTAGATTTTTAGTTTAGAATAAGCAAGCTTAGTCATCTGGCCAAAATGTTGGGAAACAATTTTGCTGACATGAATCTTCATCGTAAGGACAAAGTTTATCGTTGCGGGTCGTGAGTAGTGCCATCAAGATCAATGACGAGACTGTAGCCGTGGATCCATTACTTTTGTTCCAAAGGATTACGATTGCCAAGAAGGACGATGAAAATCTGGTATTGCTTTTGTAGTATGAATTAGCATCCTATTCTTCGTCTCTATTTAATGAAAGCAGCATGAGGAAAACTAAAAAGCAGCTTTGTATGATATTCTCCCCACACTACTTTCGGTTATAAAACTAGTGTCATGATCATCGATGGTTGGTTTCTTCTGCACCGAACCAAGTGGCAATTTGGCTCTACTTATTCCGACATATATGACCAGTACGTGAAGTACATAAAAAATCAATACGGACGCAATTGTATTGTCGTGTTTGATGGCTACGATGACACAAAATACAGTACAAAAGCATTAGAACAAAGAAGAAGACAAGCAACGAAAACGTCTGTTGACATAAATTTAAATCTTGCTATGAAGGTCACTGTTCAATAAGAGCATTTCCTATCAAATACGAAAAACAAGTCCCGACTCATTGAACTTCTGACAGAAAAAATGCAGGCAGGGAGTCGAAACACGAGTGGCTCTTAGTGATGCTGACTGTACAATTATAAGAAGTGCCATTGAAAAAGCCGCAAACCATCCCGTGGTTGCTGTTGTTGGGGAAGATTTGAATTTAGTAGTTCTTCTAATGGCTCTATCACCACCAGAGAAGCAAATATTGCTTGTCAAGCTAGGAAGAGAGAAAGTGGACACTAAGATATTGTCGTCACTAGAACTCCAAAAACCCTCATTTTGTTGTGCTCTTCTTTTCCTATATAGTTTTAGCGGCTGCGACACAACCTCAGCAATTTACAGGATAGGCAAACTGTCAATTGTAAAGTTGTTTGAGAAAAAACCAATAATCAAGGATATATCAGCCATTTTCTATGATCAAACATCGAAAGCCATAGCAAAATCAGGTCAAATGATATTTTTGGTGATATATCGTGCACCCACTACTCAGCTTGATCTTAATAGTCATCGATACTCACTTTTTGGTAAATCCAGCACCAAGTCCAAAGCGGATCTGTCCTCTCTCCTTCTGCTAAAGGGTCAGCAAAATATCACGCATTACGAATATTCCACCAAGTACAAGAGTGGCTGGGTAACGAAATGCCTCCTGAAATGTGGGCTTGGAAGCGAGGAGCTGATGGAACCCTCGAGCGAATTACCACCACTGATCCTCCAGCTCCTGAAACCGTGCTGACTTTAATTTTTTGTCGCTGCAAAAGTGGTTGCACTGGAAAATGCGGATGTCGAAAAGCCGAATTTCATGCAGTCTATGTAGTATGCTTCGGTTGCTTGGGTTCATGTACAAACGGTGTACCTGTAAATGTCATAGAAGAAGAAGGCGAAGATGTTGATGTAGAAAATGACGAGTAACATAATAAAGATGAACTGATTTGCTTTTTCTATTTTTAAATAAAATTTTAAAACCTATTTCGTTTTTATTTCGTAAATCGCCTGTAGCTCTTAAAGTATTGATCGTGGAGCAAAACTAAATATGACCAAATTAAATTTGTAGGAAATTTTATGTAGAACATTTTGTCGGAAGTAAACATAATTACCTTAACCCCCCCCCCCCCCTATACTGCACACTCATCACCCTTGATGACTTTTAGTATGTTCATCTGGATACCGCAATTTATAACTGTACCAATTTACAAAACTACACGAATTATTTGCCCTGATTTTATTAATTTTCTCGAACCATAACCTGGGTTAGCGGTTTTTGTATTCCATACAAGCTCTGAAGGTGTTATCCAAATCGGAAATGGTCGGGTCCAAAACGAGCATTTTTTGATCGGTTTTGTATAGAATGGCTGGCATATTTCTTGCAACTGATAGAAAAATTTGAAAATATATTTTAACTTTTCAAATTTTGTCATGCTGTTGATATCAGACTATATTGGACATATACCTACCTAATCTAATGCAAACATTGCTGTTTCAGTAATTGCATTAATTCTATATTGCGATAACCTCGTGCATGATTAAACTGGGATAATATAAATTTTATTCAGTTAATAGCGTAGTTAACATAAAGCCATCATTTACCAATTACTGCACATGAATTTCAAATGTGCGCTTATAATAATTCAATTAGATTCTATTTGATTAGTTCCCTCGGGTTACTACATGCATTGTTTTTCGCTGATGCTAAATCTCCAATCTCCCTACAAGCTATATATATATTTGCTGACATTAAATTAGCCATGAATTACGTAGTTTACCGGATATTTGAAGAATTGCATAATATCCAAAATGGTAATGAAATTGGAATTTACAGGAAATACTTTAATTTACGACATAACTCGCTTTGCGAGGTGGTGGATCTGTTAAAACTTCAGATGGCCATCTTAGCAGCAGCTGAATATAATTAACTTCCGTTACCATCTTTACAAAATAAGTCAGATTTGCAAGGAATATAGGAAAATTTCGAAATAACTTGAAAGTATCAAGCATGTGCCTTGTTCTTTTAGTGGCTTGATTAATGTATTTAATGTCTTTACGTATTAGAAAAAACGCAAACAATTATTATTATTTATGCAGCAGAGCCAACACAACAAAATTTGACCAGACTAATACAAAATAAAAGAAAAAAAAGAGATTATGAATCAATAAAAAAGCAAAAACAAAAATCAGTAGATGTAAATAAAAAATTAAAAATTATTTACAATATAGCGAAAGAGTCGGATAGTATACTCAGACGGATACATGCCCCAGTTTTGAATACACTACGTTGGGGATGCTAATTTTTGGTTTCAGTCAACTTTTTGTTTCTTTGCATGCATTAGAGTTTACATTACCCTGTTTGTTTTGTTTTATTGCTGAACAGTATTTATTTATTTTGCAAATAAAAGGGCAAGTATCAAAAAGAATAGTGGTCCTTTTTATTTTTTGCGGATAGTCGCGCTTTGGGGCAACTGTTTCATGTGTTCATAATTGGTGAGCAAAATACCTCGCAAGCGAAAAACAGGCATGGTGTCGTGCAATATCAGCTGGACAGAAGGACCAAAGTTTACATAGAAAAGAAATCGGCATGAATTTCCTCAGACCTTATCTATAAATGGCTGATTAATGATTTTATTCCACGCAAGCTGCCCGGAAAGGTATTACTGATTATAGAGGATCATTCATCGCACTCAAGCTCTGTCGATATGCTAGAAACTGCTCGGAACAGTGATGCCACATTACTTTGTTTACCTTAAAAATTATTATTATACTGAGACAAACAATTTTATGCGCACCAATCCTAAAAAAACCGAACCGGTAAAATTCGGGTCAAATAATAGTCCAGGCGTGCATTCGAGCGGCTACTCCTGCAAATGCAATAAGTGGTTTTCGCGGCAGTAGAATCTACCCAGTCAATCCAAATGCTCTGTCTCGCGCTGAATTTGCTAAATCAGATATTGGATATTAGATATATATATTAGATATTAGAGGCTGTCTTAAAAGAGGCTGAGCAGAATAGCATGAACAAAAATCACACGGCACCTAGGATGCCTTCAAGCCTTTTGAATATTTCTTAAGACTGTTTAACCCTAAGGAGATAGCGATATTGAAAATTACATCTTGGATGGTACTGCGCAATAGTTTCCATTACTGATATTTTTAAATGAATCGCAGAACCAAAATCTTAAGAAAGAAAAGAAACACCATCCAAATTTTTACATCAATCCTCCTATACCAAAAATTCCGGTGAACATGTCTTAAAGGGCTAAATAACCTCCAGAAATTTTAAATTCTATTGATAAAATTGTCCAGGAGGAGGAAAATAAACAAAATAAACAAAATTAAGGACACTAAAATTAGAAGAGGGGGAAAAAGATTTTAAGACAGTTAAAAACAAATCATCTGGTAGCAAGAAAAGTATTGTGGAAAAAAGAGGGCAACCATATATCGTTATTACTAGCAGTGAAACTGAATCCGACAATACAGATTTTATTGAACAGAATAAGGGAAGAGCTTTAAGGTGACAGTAAAAATGAAGAAAACTGTGAAAGTTCAAAAAACATCTAAAGGAAAAGCCAACGATGGACTACTAATCAAAAGGAAAAAGGACGAAAAGTCGATAAGAGACACTGAAAAGATATCAAAAATGAAAACGCTAAGTCAAAAATAGAAATTACGAATAAAACAATTTCAGTTGATGATTATTGTACAGAATGTTTTGCGAATTACAATTTTATTAAATCGAAATCAGATTGGATTCAATGTGAGATACGTCGAATGTGGTTGCATGAAACTTGTATACAGCATTAAAAAACCATTGTATGAGATGTAGAAAGATGAGAACCCTTGATTCTGGTGATATTTAATGCTAATACCAAAGTTGATTGCCATACTATTCTATCTTTAAGGGAGGTTACCACTGAAATCTTAAAAAACACGTAAAGTTAATACAAATTTGCGTCAAATATGTGCATATTATCATGATCAAAATTGCACATAGTTTGAGAAAAAGCATAAACTTAGGTAATGACGTGTCAAAAAGAAAGATTTCGGGGTTGTATATGTATGTAATTAGCTTTAGAAAACTCTCGAATTCATGAAATTTGCAAAGTTTGGTACAAAACAACGTAATAATGGTACATCAAGTAGATAAATTTGTGTTTGAGTATGGAAGATCTTGAAGTGAAAGAGGAAGTGACGGAGAGAAAAGTAGTAAAAACATTTTGGTTACTAATATGTATATTTTCGTTTGAAAGCTGCTATTTTCAGAGACGAACAACTACCAAAATTATGATATTATTGCAAAGAAAGTTCAATTTGTAACCGATATCGAACTTTGTTCTGTTTATTTTGAAAAACTCAAATTGTATAGTGCGGTAAAGGAAAGAAAAGCAATAATGTTAACCATCAAAACGGTAAAAATTTCTTGGTTTTATGTATTTTGCATACAATTTGGCATTTTCAATTCATTTCATCACCGTCAGATGGAATGATGTTTTCGGAAAGCATTCATTTGTTTTGAAAGCTCTCCGGGCTGTAGTCTGCATGCTCGGAAAGTGTATGCCGCCATTTTCTGCATTAGGTATATGTGTGTAGATTTCGCGGAATATTTTAAGTTTTATCATTGGTAATTTTTTATTCTTGGGAGCCAAGAAAATTTTTGGCAGTTCTATTTATAATCTATTTGTTTATAATTGTGAGTAACTATTATTTTATCATGCGAATATTGCTAGGTATACAACTTTGTGTATAAGAAAAGGAAATAATCCTATGAGGCCGTTACACAGAAATTCGATCAATTTTGTGTAAATTTGTGAATGGACTATCTTTCATTTTAATTGAATTGTCAGGTTATATAAATTGTGTTCAGTAAATAAGTAGGATGAAGTATGCCAATATATTCCTTGGAATGTCGAGATAAAACTTTTCTTGTGACTCGTCGCCCTAAACTCCCTGCTTCCCTCTCAAATTTAAGATATTGCATCAAACGTGAGCACTGATTCCAAAGAGGTCCCTTTGTCCTTTATAACGAAAATGGTACATGTTACAAGTGAAACGGTTCTTTCAATTTGATGGTGTACCAAAAATGTATGGATTTCCAATAGGGATTTTTTGCTGTTTTGGACTTTCAGGAAAACTGTTTCAACATTTGCCTTCATAGCTGTTTAATTTGACAATATTTATTCTTGATTCGTTTTTCTATTTGAGGGTACTTATTTATAAACTTATTGCAGTCAAAGGTGTTTTAGAAAGTTTAACTTTTCTATTCATAAAGTTTTTTAAAACGAAAATTCAGAGCCGGAAGTTCAATTTTTTGACTTCGCATAAATTTTTTTGTAACGCAAAGTGGTATATTTTTTTCTACTATATCCTAATCTACAATATAATTGATTATCTTTCTAGCGACTATAACTTAAGGGGTCGTGTTGTATATAAACTATTCTCAAAATGCGATTTTCGAAGGTGAAGCATTTTTACAATTTACAAAGAATTTGTGCCGACCCATGAAAATATCGACTTTGTATCAATGAAATTTTTTTTAATCTTTGTTTTAAAATCCATTTTTATATAAGAGAATCTGAGGACGAATAATTACGCGATTTATTATATATTTTAGTCAAAAGCAACTTATTTTTATAAATGTTTTAATTAAGCTCATTGCTCGAAAATTATTATTTATCTACAGAAGAGTAATATACTTAACCGGAATCTAAGCAGTGTGTTAAAATATAGACATTAGATATATATGTTTTTTTCATTTATTTATATATTTTAGGTACTACTCACTGTTTTATTTTTGTTGTTGAATTTTTTATTCTTTGAGAAATTATATAATCAGCAGTTTTTTAATTCTAATTGTTTGTATTGTTATTAGCACTAATTTTGAAGTGGACATCGAGAAATGGGAGCACACCCTTATTTTTGCTTCATTGTTAAGCTCTAACAAACGTAATGTGTCACGCTCAAAATTAACTCCAACTATGCTAATCTTGTTGAATTATGTTCCTTGAAAATGAATAATTTTAAAATTTTATGCGCACAAAATTGAGAAATTAGATAGAGATAAAATTGTATATAGTCATACACTAAAATTGAATTGGTAATTCTATCAGACATAGCTCAACCTGGAATTTCTGTTGGTCAATTCAAATCTATCTCTCGAATGTAGTTCTTTGGTTATCTAGTTAATAAAATGATAAAACTGACAAAGTCTGGACATTGGCAATATTATGTGGTACATTACAACTCAGAATTTTCGGAAGAGCTTTATTTGATCATCGGTTTCAGCAAAATAAAATTTGTCCAAACAATAAATGGTGCCAGACAAATTACAAGGAAAACCCAACAGCACAAAGCGCATACATTTCGTTCGCCCTTGCCTGCTCCTCACGCAGCAACATTTTATAAGTTCCAAAAAAAATTCGATGAAAACTGCTACAGATAAATCTAAAATCTTGCCATGCCTATGCGATCCTACTGCTGTGCAGATGCCCGAATGCAGACGAATACTACAGCATCATATAGCTTTGCATGTACAAATAGGGATTTGCTTTAATTATCAAATTGCATATTTCTATGCGTTTATGTTTCACTGTGCTTTTGAGAACAGAAATGAGCTTTTTTTTATGGTAGCCCCCCTTAAGATAAATATTTATATTTTACTAATAACTTACCTTACTTAAAGTTTCGATGCTATTTTTGTTGTATTTTTATAGTTTAAATCATTAAAACTTAATACTATTTCATAATGTTGATTAATATTTTCATTAGTACTTAATAAAGGATCTCAGTAAATAATAAAGGCTGATTAAATTTGTTTTTTTTTTTTTTAAATCATAGTGAGTCATCTATCACTGCACAAGGCAAGTATCCTACGAAGCATTTTTAACGTTTGGCTACCGTACAACAAACTTGGAATATTACCATAACTTCAAAATTCGTATAACATACAAAATTATCTTCAAAAATAAATTTCGTGTTGCATATATGTAGCTTACACATTTAGTTTCTCACGAAAAATTCTCTCAAGAATGCAAATTCAGAGTGCTCAGGATACACCCAGACGTAACTGGACACTTTTGTTTTTGTAGATTCTGGCTCGTGAGAATTTTTACGTGAGAAATTTTATGTTCATTTTTTTTTTGGTCAGTTAGCGTTTTATAATTCATATCTAGCTTTAGGAAATAATATTTAAAAAGTGATATTTGTGAAAAAATAAATTATTATTGGTCAAAACGGTGAAGCGTAAAGTGTATCTTTATATTTTGTTGCGTCGTTTGTTAAACAACATCTGAGAAGTGTAGCAGTACAGAGAACTGTAGTACAAGGTTGATGTACCTTGACTGTTTCGTCCATCAGAGCAAAAGAGTTCTGACCAGCTACTATCCGCTACAGTAGGAAACTATCGCTTTTTCGGGACGTCAAATAAAACAGGACTTACTCAGAACCAATATTAATTATGTTTACAAAATTGGCTATTATAAAAAACCAAAGACCTATTTTTTTATATACATATTGCATTATTCTTACCTAAGTACAGTTTTTTTAATGATAGAGCTTTTTCTAAAAGTGTGACAACTATCCGGCAAAATGAAATAAACATAAAATAAAAATTAAATAAAACTAAGATAAAAAATTATAATAAATAAACACAACAAAATATAATATACAGGGTATCCCATACGTACCGCATTTCCTTTTTACCCCGGATTCCTCACTCAATTTCGAGAAATAAATAGTGTTGGAGGAGAGCCGAAAAATGCACGGTGTGGGCGGTAGGGGGTTTTGAGATTTTGGGTGCTTTTTATCCTAATACCATTTAACTTTCTTTTATACGCTCTATGAAGGTGACTTGCATCTCAGGTGATAGTATACCATCTACGGTTTCCAACAAATGCCCAACCACCTCTCTAGTCCCTTTCCGCCGGCAGGTATAGGACATCAAAGCCGAAAAATTGGAAAATTTTGCAATTTCTTTTTCAATTTTAACGATTTTTCCGCTAAAAGGCAAGATATCGATAGCACTTTCTTGCAAGATTTCGAGAGTCCCGAATGTTACCTTTCATTTGATCCTAATCATGTACCTACCTAAATGCTACCGTTTTTGAGATATTCCTATTTTTATGATGCATAATTTCATGAATTTATCTAATTTGTGTGGAATTGCATAAAATTAGGCGCGATTTCTATTGTTATTAGCAAAATTAATGAAATTATGCATTATAAAAACGGGAATATCTAAAAAATGTAAATAAACTGTATAGTAATTTTTTTTTGGCTGGAAAATCGTTAAAATTTGAAAAAATTAATATTTGTTTTTCAATTTTCTGACTTTGACGTCCTACGACTGACGATGGAAAACGACAGATGGGCTGGTTGTGCATTCGTTGCAAGACTCAGACGGTTTGTTATCACTTGAGATGAATCTAGCCTTGATAGGGTGTATATCAAGAAATTTACAGGATGTAAGGTGGAAACAGTACTAAAAATCGTAAACCCCCATACCGCCCACACCGTGCATTTTCCGGTTCTCCTCCCATACAATTTATTTCTCGAAACTGAATGAGGAATCCGGGGTATAAAGGAAATGCGGTAGGTATGGGACACCCTGTATATATTGATTATATCCCAGTCATTCTCCGTTGTCATTCGTCATATTTGTTTTAAGATTGTGCTTTAACTTTTGTCATCTTGCAAATAACGAACTATCTATATATATATATCATATTTAAAAGAAAACAGTACCTTATTAAAGTTAGTATATATATAGAAAAATACTACAGGGTCGCGCCACTCTGTGCGAATAAGAGAGAGTATTACAAGTACTAGCGCATTTTAAAGTTTTTCGTATAAAAATTTTAGCTCAAAAAACGAACGCAAACAATGCGAGAATATTTTTAAAAAGGAACTTATCTATGCCACTGACTTATAACAATGGACTGAGCGAATTGCTATTTCATGTGGCACAAAAAATATTGTGTGTTAGAGCACCTTTTAAAACGATTACATAAAAAACATGTACCACTCAACCAATCAGATGAAATTTTACACCCGTAAATCGAATTTAATTAAGAAAATATATTTTCTTGTGCCCAAGTGATATTTTAATCGTTTATAAGGAATTAAACTCATTCCGACTTTAATTTTCAAAAGTTATTCTTAACTGAATCCATGCTTTCCTATAGGAAAATGACAATACGCTCAGTTCATTGTTATAAGTCAGTGATCTATGCTCAATAATCATATACAAATATTAATCGGTGTAGTAACTCGAATAATACCAACTCTTTTGGACTGTTGTTGAACCTAACTATCAACTAAAGCAGACTAAATTTCTAAAGAACATTTTTTAAATAAATTTCTACGAAAAAAACACGCCCGTTTTCTATTTTTTTTTATGATGCTATTTTCCAGGTAAATAACTGGTTTTTCAATTTTCACTTGAAGTCATCTGACCCGTATACACCTGAAATTTTATATATAGATTTCCTTGTTATCTAGGAAGCTCATATTCAAATATACCATTATCAAAAACAAGCAAAAATCGAAAAGGGTTGGTATATCTTTCCAGTTTACTTTTACGAATATTATATATTCTTTTCGGAATATGTACCATATCTCACATTTGATTCGCAATGTTAGCGTTAGGCGATTACGCTGACAGTATATGCTTTTACAATAATACAATAGTTTTCGATATATAAAAGAAACCATTCCATGACATAACGATTGTCACGGCTAAGCATACCGCAATGAGGGGCAAGACAGTGAGGTAAATAATGCATCAATGTTTGTACAATGTTGCGGTCCTTCTCTTAATTTGGTCGGAAAGGCAGCTGCAAAGTTTTGCACATCAGCTGTTCAATTCTTCGATTTCACAACTAAGGAATCCGATTTCCCACAAACATTGACCCCCAATCCTACCCCCGCTTAAATGAAAAAAACATTAGTAACAAAATATGTTCATAGTATCAAAATGCATTGTTTAAAATATCTCTAATACCTGGAGGTGTCAGGCCTAAAATGGGCATTCTCTTTTGAATAAAAAGAATTACAAGAGGAAAATTTCTCTTCTATAAGACTGAAATTCATAGAAAATAATTTCAATAAATTTACAAAATGTAATGAGGTGCTAAGAAATTGAACTTTTCGAGCCAGTGATCAGAGAGGTCTCATCAGTATCGTGTCAAATTCTTCCGAAAATCCGATTTTCTCCGCTTATTTTGATAGAACAAAAACAAAACTTTTACTTTTTTGACCACACTTGAAATTCCTTCAGTTGCAGACACACTGAAATGCAAAAATTGAAAACCCGAAACCCGCACCCATTCTGAATCCGCTACTGGAATGATTTTGGTTTGGAGTATGTGAAGAACCATACTTATTTCATTTCGAGAGTTGCTTTTATAAGAACATATTGTTTTTGTGGGGCCGACTGTATTTTGTAGAGCGATAAAACACTAATTTGTTTCCAATTACGGTTAGACCATTTACTCCAGCAAAGTTCTAAATTTTCGAACCCATCAGCTGAAGTATAAATGTGTACAATTGAGGCCAACAATAGATTTTATTTGATTAACTTTAAATTAAACAAAATAATAGTACTTTGTTGTTCCGTTTGCTGCAACTGTATAAAATCTCCAATTCATCATATACAGGTACATACATATATCCAAAGCATATTTAACGCATTGATAAATGGAAAAGGATAGTATTTTGTCATTGAAACTGTAACAAGGAAAACTAAAACAATGTATTTGCAAAATTGTTGTTTAAATGTTTCTGAGTGTAATGTATATGTGTTTGTGTGTCTACACTATATGTAATCAAAAATCAATCCATTAAGGCAAATATAAATTGCAATACAACAGTCTTGAATAGTCATCGTTCAAAATTCTACTTGAGGTTTTCCATTTTACCGTAAAAAGTTTACAGTTCGCTTATATAGCAACCACATTGATCTCCACAAGTCCCATGTGAAATGTTGGAAAACAGACAGCACGAAACCAGATTTGTTTGCCAGGTTCCCTAGTGCACATGAAATTCAAACCTAGGGAAAACTACTTTCGAAATCATTGTTCGTCTTTTATTCACAATTTGTAATGAAGCTTATGCTGCTGCAAATGTACCAAAGGTATGATTATGTGGGATGCGCCATGCAGAGAGCATAAATTTCTCCAGTTAGATTTCCAAGGACATATGCAATTCTGTCATATCTTCGAGACAAGCCGTGGAAGAAGACAATTTTATGTTTTATATGAAAGGACTATACAACGATTGCAGAAACAGCTGCAGTGCACGCAATAAATCATTCATCGGGCGAATGCTAGAAGGAAAATTTTTGCAGTTTGTTTGTTAGTTTAAGGTTGATTCCCATCTCATCCTCGTTTTAGTTTGCCACTTGCGATGTCGTTGGCTCTGTTTGTATATCTAGTTTTTTTCTTCTCTCTTTTTGTACAGAAACGAAGAACTTTCAGAGGTTCAGAACACCAGGGAGTTTCTTTCCTCTTTTTATCCTTTTTTTTTAATTTTAGACTTGCTCCTATTTCGAGTAAAAAATCAGATATATTCTAGGATACCCCCGCTTCACTTCTTTGTTCGTTCCACAAGCAGATTTGGGCTTGGAACAACAGAAAAATATCGATTTAACGTTGAATTTAAAATGAGCAGCACCAAACTTTGTCGAAACGCATTAAAAAAATGATCGAAGAGAAATAAATGCAAAAAAGTATATCCAATGAGCAAGTTAACTTGCCAGAGATCAAAACTTGAGTAAATTTTGAAATTCTTGTATATATTTGACGAAACTAGAGAGAAAATTATTATTCCAGGCTATAAATATTTCGATAGAAACGACAACATCTCGAGGGAAGTTTTTCCGAAAAGATTCTGTTGTTTTGCAAAAAGTTTTATGTTAGTATTGTATAATACCTAAATGTTTTTCGAAGCACGAAAAGGCAAACGTTTTCTTTAGATAGGTACATAGGTATGTAACCTTATGAAACTTTCATGTGGAGTCTGTTATTGTTTAGTAGAAACATTTTTCTTGGGTGAATATTTTTTTTTTTCAATCCAGGAAGGGGAGTAAGTAATGAATGTGGAGAATGGCTGGAATTTAATAAATATTTATTTAGGATAACATCATTACACAAGTTTATTTAAAGAATCCACATGTCAATTAATGGCATTTTCTTGGTATTTATCTTTGTGGGACCCTCATTGTCTTTGTCTTTCATCTCGGTTTAGATATGGAAACATCTTAAAACAGCAGAAATGAAACTTGCTAGGTCAGCTGGTCGGTATCGACTTAGTAGATCCGGTAAATATTAAATTTATTGACATAAGCCGAGAAATAGCTACATAAATCCCCTGATATACGATGATGCATCACTTGATACATACTTGATACACTTGATACAACACCGCAGGGGCGGATCTAACTAGGGTGGGGGGGGGGCCTACCCTTCAAAGACAACTGAAAAAAATTTCTGAATTTTTTCTAACAAAATGATTCACATCTATTCTACTGCATCTTTTGCAAAAAGCGTAACAATTTCTGGAAGCGTTCAATATGACACATTTAGGAACGCAGGCCCTAGCTAAAACCTTGGCTTTCGTCCATGGTTGTTGAAGCCTATACAGACATCAGGAAGCGCGGATTCCTGTACATGAGCGTCGCTTTGCGCGGGGTGTTTGAAACAGGACAGAGCCTATTCATGTTTACGCGATTGCAGGTTTGTTTTAATTGAAAATAGCTGCCAAGAGTCTTTGTTAAGCCTTCCATGTAAAGACGGCTTCTTAGAATATTATCCGCACGGCGTGGCAAAAGAAACATTTAAAGAAACAATTATAACTCGTAATTGGAGAAATTCAGTGAAACGACACAACGGCGAACAAGTTATTGTGCATTGTTATTGTGAGTGTTATTACATTTAAAGCAAGAGATCAATTTTTAAATATTTCTTTTTATTATTTCGTAAAATGTAATAGTTTTTATAGAATACTTAGCCCAAACAATAAATAAAAACAAACTAAATCTGCAGATTGAAAAAGTCTTAATGAGTATCCTAGAGAATTTGATTGGTAGGTCTGTTTTGCTTCAAAGGATGTTGGTGAATGCACATTTGAATTTAGTCTTGGGCATGTGTGAATACATTCAGTATTTATACAGCAGATCTTATCAACAGCAAGATCGCTCTAGGTTTAACGATAAGTGCAAACAAGCAATAAAAGGCAAATAGTCTGCTTTTCGTACCTGAAATACTACCCAAAAATAAAATTCCTTTCACCAGAATGTTAGAATCTTGGCAAGACGCAAAGGCAGCAAAGGTTTCTGGTCCCTGGTCAAAACCATCAGGAGCAACTTCAGCAGTTTCTCTATTCCTTCACTACTTTACAATGAAGTAGTTGTTGCCTCCCTGAATAAAACTAATATTTTGACTGTTAGATCCATTTCAAATTCTTCTTTTCCACCCATTTCACATCTCCTTTGTGGATGCGTTCAAGAGCCAATACATATCCGTACGAGTGATATGGTCAAAGTCCTTAAGGAGATCAACGTCTCCATAACTGCAGGTCCCCGTTAAATAAAAGCTGTGCCTTATCCTTGGCTAAGCCCCCGCCAAAACTTTTCCATTTGTCTTATTCGACAGGAAATTTTCGAATTGCTTGTAAACTAGTTCACGTTCAGCCTATCGCCAAGCAAGGAAAGGGTAGAGCGATCCCTCTCATTATCTGATCAATTGCAATTACCTCGATTCTTGCAAAGGTTTTTGATTCTATCATTTGTTCGAAATTAATGAAGTATTTAGAAACTAATCAAACCTTCCTCGATCACCAATTTGGCTTTTCTTTTTCTGACTTTTCTTATGGAACGTTGAAGTTTCCACAATTTTGGTGAATCCAAAATCGTTGCCCTAGATATTTCAAAGGCTTTTGATAGTGTCTGGCATTCAGCCATTTTAGCAAAACTTTAAGCACTTGACCTCTTTTGTCCTCGTCTAATATGGATATGTGTTTATCTTGTAGCTTAATACGGATTATATTAGATGACGGTACATCTGAATCTCATCTTAGCTTCGTTCGATATTATCCAAAAGAGGTCCTTCAGCTCATTGGCGATGTAGCAAAAACTTGTCATATGGACTCACCCAATCATCGCCACAATGTTGGTTGCGTTTCGCTCCTATATTTCTAAATGCATGATCAATGTTCTGATGAAATATCTAGTCTGATTCCTGATACCTGCATGTTATACTCGCACTGCAAGCCGCGCACATCCTTTTACCCTTTAAAATGCTTTCGGCCATAGAGTAAGATTCCGTGATGATTTTTTAACCCGAACTGTGTGAACGTGGAACAGTCTACCATCTTCTGTCTTTCCTCCGGCATGCAATCTGCAAAAGATTAAGGGTAGGATCCTTCAGCACCTTCACCACTATCCTCACGTTCCCTAATTCCTTTCTTTATCACCTTATTACCATGCTGTGCTATAGTTCATAGGATATCTCCAAAGTTTGGCTTAATAATATAAAAACAAAAGAGTGCACACTTTCTTAACTTGCCGACTAAGTTATATGCGTTCAAGGTATGTATTCCATCTGTTCTGTCACTGCTATTTTAAATTAATATAAAATTTTAATTCCTGTATTTTACAAAGATAAAATGTATGATGATTCGTGAATTCGAATAAAATACATTTCCCCAGATTTAGTAACTAAACTGGATGATTGGGAAATTTTGCACTTGCACTATTTACAAGCCAGAAGAAAATGAATATTCTAACATCTCCTTTGACTTTCCGGAGTGGCAAAGAACGTTGAGCAACTTTCTTCATTGCGACTGGACTAATTCAGAAAATTTTCATGTGTAGCCCAATTACGAGCAGAGTTTGAGTCTCGGTCAGATGATACATGAGTATTTTATTACATTACTCAATTTGAGTGCATATAGATCATATCGAAATGACAAAACAGGGATGAATCTTTTTTGCTGTCTCTAGAACCGTGTATCAACTACGTTGGGATTATGAGCTGTGAACTATTGCAAGTACACAAGAAAGTTTGTGAGAAGCCACATCTATTAATTTAGTAAGATAAATAGATAAAAGTTGTTAAATCGGATCTTGGCAAAATAATCAGTAGATCGAGTCATAGTGCTCCAATATGGCTACCAGTAAAATGAGAGAAAGAAAGTTTTACAAGAAAGCTGTATATAGTATGGAGCGTTTATATAGTACTCGCTTCATATTTATCAGTAGAAGTAATCATCGTAACATTGGCAGATATAAAAATTTAATGATTTGCATTGTGACAACGTGCGACTCGTAGGTTTGATGAGGAAGGAGTAACCTTTTATCAAATCTCTCCAAGTGCTCACGAGTAAAGTGGTAGAAGTAATGTTTGTAAAAGCATTTGTCGGACACTTATGAACTGCTTTCTCGCTTTCGAAGATTTACCAATAATACACCACCAATTGAAATTCGCTGCCGATATGGCTGTCATTTGATCCAAATAATTAGCAAGCTCGCACTTCAGCTAAGTACGCAATATCAAATTCTATTTCATGTCGTATAAATTATCATTATCGTATAAAGTGAGCAACATCCGTTCTTTATATGAGGTATGTAGGTTCAATCAAATCTTCTGGCATTCAATATATTTTAAAAATATCTAGGGATAGTCAGAAGCACGTCCAAGCTATGCAACTACTCTACCCTAATTATATTATCTGTTAGGTAGTAATTTACTTAGGTATTTATTGCAAATAAAAAAATTAAGCGATTTTTTGAGAGGTTACTCAGCCAATATTTGGTTTCAAATCGGAGGTCGACAACAACATCAAATCTGATGCCAGTGCATTACGGTAGTTATTGTGCATGTATATAAGCATTGAAAAAGTTTTCTCACATACATACATACGTTCAGCTAAATCTGCATTAAAATTTACAAAGCTAAGTCCAACTTCTCTGAACTTCTCTGGGTAGTTGTATTATCATACCAATTTCCAAAATTGTTCATAGTCGTTTGACGACGATTGAGGTTGTGTAATCACCGATTCCAAAAACCACTTCTTCAGAGATGTACTGCCTTGAATCTCAGTTAATTCTAGTTGTAAGTTTTATGGGTAATCAATTATTTCGTTAAAAGTAATTGAAAAGGGGATTCGTAAACAGCAAAAGGCTCGAAAACCTGAAACCCTTTCTAAAAAGATTCAAACAGTGATTTTATTGTTGACCTGTATTTTACGATGTCAATGGATGTTGTTACTAGCTGTCATTTATATCTACGAGCGTAGGAAAATGGTCGATATTGTTTCTGCCTAAATTCGTAGAAAACAATACTAATTTCGATCTGAATCCGTTGATCAAATCAACCATTGTTGGAACCGATCGGTTTTTACCCTACAGCTTTAGGTTAAGCATATTGAGATAATTGGTCATATCAACTAAAAATGCAAGATCGCATAATCAAGACTCACTTTTAAGAAGATCTCTGTAATCGGGCATTGTATGGTTTTCTTCTAAAAATGCCATAACCTAAACTCTAAATATATAAAACTGCTTCAATATTTTTCCCTTTGATAGCTAGCGGACTGAGCAATATAAATGTAACTCCCCGTATTCACTTATTTCGTCTTCAAATAAAACTCTGAAATGTCTTCGATGAAGACCCCCTGACGCGCATAAAATTAATGCAGCGTACTACCGGTTCAATATCTTCATCAAATTTCATATCCTTAGCGCACAAGGGTTCCTGATGAACGATGCAATGGTATGCATACAATTGTCGACACAATTGGTTTTGCCGCAAAGCAACACATCCATTGGTCTTCGCCGTCATTGAAGGTATTCCATCAGTACAAATAAAATTTCATTTACAAATTTCAGTATTAGGTCCTTTAAAATATGCCTGCTAATATGCCAACTACTCCAATTGATAGGTAACTGAACTCAAATAAAGGTAAAAAAATTGCAGGAAACGAGGCAGGAGAGGCAGGCGAAGAGGTAGAAAACAATTATATATAGCTATGTCTCGTTCTTTCATCGTTTAAAAGTGGAGACTGTCCGCTAGGCGTTCGCATTCTATTGGTGCAGCGGTGCTATGTTCTTTGGCGGGCAATTTCAAATACGTTGTCGGGCCATTTCGTGGACTGCGGGACTGGGGTTGGACGGCCTTGCCCTAGACAGAATATCTCCATAGTGACTTCATTTGAAATTTAGTCATTTCAAGCCAATACAGTTGTAAAGACTGTTGACGAATATGAGTTCATTTGAAATATATGTCACTTCTCAGATCGTCATAATGAAAAAAAGATTTTGGCAGAAACTTTGCGACTATTTGCTGTAGTTGTACAGCTTTTAGACAGAAAAAACACGGCTGATGTTACTGGAAAATCTTTCCAATTTCCAATAAAAGTTGATTTTAATGACGATATAGATGGAACTTTTACTGCAATTTCACAAATATAGAGTAGTAGAATTTGCTCCATTCGAAATTGAATCGAAATGTTGTAAAATCGACCTTGATGCACCACATTTGTGTGACACACTCTTCATTTAATCAAAAATTAAGTCATTGAGTAATAAAAACTGAAAAAACAGAAAAGGGTATGGTTTCAGACTCTCATCAATTAGTTTAAGAACTCCGTATATATAAGATATTCTGCCGTACGTAAACTTCCTTAACTTAGAATATCATATTATGCTTGTACGACATCATACATATTTTACATAAAACCAACTCAAAGTTGACTAACTCGAGTATTTCACGTCTTTACAGTACTGTGAATTTTATCACTTGGTCTGCTCTCCATATAACTACGCTATGTAATTTTGATAAAAGCATCAAAGAACTTTCATACACATAAGTAGAATTGTTGTTTTTAGAGTGGTATTCTACTGGTAATCCATTACCCTATTCAAATGTTCTATTCATTTAATGTGCTAGGAATATATTATGTATTTAGTAGAGTTGAATGGGAATATACACAAGGAGCGGTGTATATGTTCGCCTGAAACTCACCTATTTTGAACAATTGGGAATTAAGTAGTGAAATTAACTTGAAAAGTTTGTCCCATGTTGTAGGCATTCATTTAATTCCACTCTGTAATGTTTCCTTCTTAAAGGATCAGGGTATTACAGCTTAGGTACATTTACCGTAGATAGGGGAAACTGTTTTATCTTTTTCTTCAATATTATTATCCGCAACACTTGGGCCGTACAAAACATATATATGTAAGACCTAATTATATAGACACGATTCTATTTGTTAATGCTGCCTTTATGCAGTAAGACAAAGGTAACGGAAACTTTAGTTCAACAAGGATAGAAAAGATTTCAACAGATTTATATCCAAGGAAAATATGTGTCGAAGACCTTCATGAGTTGGAGAAAAGTTCTCAATGAGAGAGGAAGTTTGAATGTGCAATAGCGCCAGGACTACAAAACAGGAACTGCTCGGATATAGGTGAAAGCAATCTTTGCATTATGCTCCGCCCTATTATACACGGAAAATCAATATATACGCAGCATGAGAATTGCAATGCGTCGCCATAAAATAAAATAGACGTATGTGTAATCACACACAGTTATATGTATGTACAATATATATATATATATATATATATATATATATATATATAAAAGTATAGCATTCAGACTCAATGGAATTTCTGATGATGAATAAACCTAAGATTTACATGCCGACCAAGCCTTGAAAGTTACGAAAGCCACTCGATACTCCTGCTAACTGAAAATCCATTTTTTTCCCTCTTAGTCCTTTCTCACTTTCCCAGCGAGGAATGCCAATTAGAGCATGCGATGTACTGCTTGTGAATACAAACACTTGAGAGTTCAGTGAAGAGGGTGGCAAAATAAACCCCTTATGTGATTATGACTGTTGCGTGCCAAAGAATTTCCTGCAGAGCTCACATTAGAGTAAAGCAAGCCACTTCCATACTAGTGGTTTTGGTTGGGCTAATGTTGACCCCTATTCGAGCGGACTAAGTATTTTCTGTGTCGCCACTTGATATGCTTAAAGTGCTGCAGCTATGGTTGGCATTTTGTATATAAATAAACACAAGCAACTTTTGTTTGCTCATCCGAGAATACATAGGCCAACTCTTGCTATATACGTTGGTTGGAAAACTGCCGATAAAGTGGACTTTGAAAAAAAAAAAAAAAACAGGAAGAGAGCTAATCAGTAAGTCCTCCTCTATCGTCCTGATCAATGCTTTATTACCTGCACTCCCTATAAAACAACTCGATTAATGTTGAAATCATAATAAATTGGATTATAGCTGAATACCTGCTATAAAAATTCCGCTGCAGAACAGTGTATAGAGTAAATAACAGCGTTGCTAATAGTAATCTCTAATTAAGGCAAACAGTTGCAAATATTATATTTCATTTCCTTGTTTTTCGTTTTCAATGCTTAATTAGGCCTCTGCATATTTATAGAAATATTGGAATAGGTTTTATGAATTTTGATATATGCCCCATCTCTATCCACATCAGGCCGTTCTTCATGTCAGTTCGCTGTTTAACAGAAGGAAAACGATAGAATGATTCATGATGCAGATATAAGGTTAACTACGTTCACGAATGTGATTGCTATAGCTTTCATTTTCATTGTGATTCAAAATTACATTAATGCTATAGCATCCAAGTTTGGAAGCCACATTATCAACATAGATTTAATTTTTGGAAATTATGGATGCCATAGTATCATTGTTCTGCAAAATGCAATCTGATTAATGGTTACGATTACAATCTGTAATCTGCAATCATGATTACAGATTGATAATACTAATAATCAGAAAAGTAATCATTTTTGGTGATTAATGATTGATCAATCGTAACCGTAATCATGATTACATTTTTTGATTACAAATTTGCAAGAGTTTTAAAATTGTAACTAAAAGAAAACAAGTATTGTTGTATCTGCATTCCGAAATTGGTAGTGGCACATAAACTAATGTTGGTAAGCCTAAGCACATATCTGTAGTGGGATGGTAATTGAATATTTGATATCTGTAGATTGGTAAAGGGAATTATTAGTAATTAAGAAAGGGAAATTTTATATACGGTTTCGTTATTCGAGTTAGAATCTTCTGTATGATATCAAAAACAATACTATATACCGTTTTGTAGTTAGGAATTAATTAGTAAATCTTATCTTTTATCCTCACCTTTAATGTCATGTTAGTAATATTGCAGCGCTTCGAGCATGGTGTATACCGTGCAAACAATTGAGCGAAATTTCGCCGTAGCCAAATGAATTCGAAATAGAAAAAATGCTTGTAGCTCGAAATCTCTTCGATTTTTTTTTTAACTTAAACGAAGTTTTAGCATCATGCCCTAATTTTCGAGAATTCGAATAGATGAACCGCTTGTGGCTCGAAATATCCCCGCTTTTTTTACTATAAACGACGTTTGCAAGCATGCCGAAATTTCCGAGAATTCGAAATATTTGCATCGTTTATAGCTCGAAATTTCTTCGATTTGTTTGCTATATATAGAAGTTACGATACGGTTCATGTCAATTTCCGATGAAGTCGTTAAAGCAAATATTTTCTATTTATGAAATTGTTTTTCGAAGACATTCTATTCAATATAAAGAAAGCTTACGCCTTCTTCATGGATTTCAAGGCAGCATTTGACACAATAGACCGCGGTGCACTTTTCTATAAATTATTTAATATTGGCATGTCTAGCAAGTTTGTACGAATGGTTCAAAAGCTGTATGAAGGTACGACTGCTTAGGTTTGGAACGGAGAGTATTTGTCGACATGTTTTCGTACCAGATCGGGGGTTAAACAAGGTTGTATTCTGAGCCCGCTTTTGTTTGCGCTATTTATTAATGACATGGAGGACTCTATGGAAGTTGGTCTTACTCTCGGTGATATTAGCTTAAAAGTGCTAAAATATGCTGATGATATTGTCATATTGGCTGATGATCCGTGCAAACTACAGCGTATGATTAATAATCTTCATGAATACTGCAGGTTATGGAGCCTAGTTGTCAACTTAGAAAAGTCTAAGGTCATGATCTTCCAACGCGGAAATGGTCCGAGAAAGACTAATGAATATTGGGTTTATATGGACACAGAGATAGAGATTGTCACAAAGTATTTTTACTTGGGTATTACATTGACACCAAAACTTGCCTTAACCTACAATTTTAAGAATAGATTGGAAACTGCTAAAGTTGCGATGCATGTGACCTGGAAAAATTTTATTGGGAAAGATGAAGTTACACCATCTAACAAGATCGCTCTATTTAACTCTGTCTCAAGGGCAGTGCTTTGCTATGGAGCTCAAGTGTGGGGGTTTCTACAAAGCGATATTGTTGAAAGTTTACTGAGATTTTTTGTAAAGAAATTGCTTCGGTTACCTCAAAATACACCTAACTATATGTTAGATCTTGAGTTTGGTTTATCTCATATTTATATATACACATTGAAGTGCCAATTTGATTATATGTTGAAGCTCTTGTTCCGCCTCGCTCCAGATAGGCTTCCTTATCAACTAGCCTGGGGTGCTGTTCGCGACCATGTATTCTGGTACCAGTCCTGGCAGGAATTAGCTAGTTCTCATAACGTTGATCTAAATTTATTGGATCACACATGCGGGTATGACGGCATGCGAAATATTTTGTCTGATCTTTTAGAAAGGGAAGAACACAAAATAAAACAAAGAGCTATTGATAAAGCAAGGGGTTCTATACGACATGAGCTGTACAGTAAACTGGAGTACTTGAATGAAAATAGCTACTTCCGTGATGAGTATTCCATTAAAAAATTAATATAATTTGTAGGTATAGAGGTGGTCTTATAAATTTGAACGCCAATCCCTTTAGGCGCAATCTGTTCTCTGTGTAATCTAGACGAGGAGGAAAATTTGATCCATTTTGTTGGAACATGTCCCATCCTAACCGAATTTCGTGTTTGGGCATTCGGAAAGAGAAAACTGATAAAGGAAGAAATTATAGAGATATTAAACGGGAAAAATAATTACAATGATATCTATTTGTATTCCATAAGTGCCTGGAAATATCGAGACTTCTTGGTGAAAGAATTTAATAATTAAATTGGATTGAACTAATTATACACATTTGTTTATGTCTTTTTTTCGCTCTAATATATTGGGTATAAGTAGTTAATATTAAATAGGTTTTATGCTAACTTGTAAGTTGTAAGTTCTAAGTTACTAATAAGTTTCTAGATAAGTTGCTAATCCCGGCAGATGGCTTCGGTGCCATTGCTGTAGTTTATTTTTATTATTATTATTAAGTATGCATGCATGAATTATGAAATAAACATTATTATTATTATTACATTCTAAATTGAGATTTCATTGAGTGAAGTGCAAAGTGAAGTTTTACTACAGTGAGTATTTATTATTTATTTATTCGATATCGTATTTACTTAGTATTTAAAAAAAAGCCTTGCAGGACAGGTCGATACCAGATCGTACTATTATATTATATCGAATCCAAGACGAACTACCAACACATACGAGAGCTACGAAAGAAAGTCGAGCTATCGAACCACTGTCGGGTCGCCAATACGATTCGATATCGTGTTACGTTTTTTACTCCAGCAATTCGCAAGCACGTCGCAAGCGAATTCGATTTTGAAGCTTAACTTCACCTAGTTGAATTGATTTACTTCGCATTTGATTCGATTTTGAGCCGCAATGTTTGCAGGGGGTATATGCTGCATTTCAGAATAACTCGCATTGCATTATTCTACAACACTTGCATTCTGCCCTTGGATTTATTCGAACTAGCACATAACAATGTGGAGCAATATGAAAAGTGTAGCAAAATCATAGCGTTAAAAGGCATTATGGCATTTTCCATTCTCAACGACTTTCTTATACGTTCCAGAAATTTAATATTTTTCGTTATCTTTTGTCACATATAATTAATATTCTCGAATTTAAGCTGATGATATGTACGAGTCTCTATCATTCGAATCACTTACATTCCTTATACTGACTCCAATTAATACATAATTCAGCAATGTCTTGGAATTTTCTACAATAAAAATTCTTACGATCACAGATTGTTTGATTTCTTAGAACTAAATTTTAAAATCTCTTGAAAAGTTTCATTTGTAATAAATGAAATTTAATCATGGTAATTATGATTACGGTTACATTTTGCTAAGATTACTCGATGTAATCATAATTAATTATTAATGGGTTATCATGACTGATGTGTAATCGTGATTGATTTAATCATGATTATTAATCTGATTACAAATGTAGTTGATTACGCCCAACAATGCATAGTATTCAGAGTTAGAAGTTTATATTCTAATTTACGTGTCCATTTTTTCAGCTCATAAAAATTTTTACTATCCGTGATTGTGTTAAAGAATGACATTTGAAAAGTTGACAAGGACGTTTCGCTAAAAAATGTAGATTTCTGCAAATACATAGGCTTTCGAAAATATAAAAATAATGAAGCTGTTAGAAGGAAACATCACTTTATACCTGAAATACACACGGACAAATTCAATTCTTATTATCTCAAAGCTTCATTCTTGAAAAATCACCATATCATCCATTTTCGCAAATTTAAGTGAAATTTGTTCATAATATATGTACACAGGGTGTCCTGGAATTTGTGGTATACACTTTCAAGGTTGTTAGCAGAGCATAATATTATATTGCAATCGAAAAAGTCATAATGCTAATTACAACTTTCTGAATTATATCTTTAATATTGTTTTTTTGTTTTTTGTCTTACAAAAAGCTGATTACTGATTATTCAGCTAAAAGATAATTCGCGCGCTTAGTGACTGAAAATATGTCATTTTAAAAAATATCGTTTAATTTCGGTATGACCAGAATAGGCGAAATTAGCTAATAAGTTTTTAATTCCTAGGTGTGATAGGTGTGCTATGATGACAAATTAAAAGGATACGTTCACAGTTTACAGCTTTTATACAAAAACTTATGCTTATCAGCTTTTTGTAAAAAAACGAGGTTAAAACACAAAAAAATTCATGCAATGAGGTCTTAAAAGTGACCGTACACCCTGTACTTTTTAAGACATTAGGTGTTTTGTAAAAAACTAGAATATTTCTTAACCACCCTGTAACTCCGAAATGGTTGAGATGCCCCCCCCCCCCCCCACCGTACAGTTTTTTGTTTGTTTTGGTGAGTACTCTTACCTCCTATCCTATGGATATCTATGGCATAAACACCCTGTAATAAGGTTATTTATATGTAAATGTTTAATCAGTTTAGGCTGAATGAAATTTGCTATCCTAAAAAAAACATACTTGCTGTCCTTCTGGGAAATGCTTTATCTGTGAAAAAAATAATAGAACCATAGGATGATCACCTGAAATGTTGGCCTGAAAAAAGGCGAGTTAATTTGAAAAGTGTTGATCTCAGAACACTGCGGAATTTGACAAAAAAAAAATTCAACCGACAGAAACTGCTGTAATGCTGTCTTGACATTAGTCTTCTCAAATTCTATGATTTTATATTGCGGTGTAAGTAATAGGTTTAGAGTTACGATGCGTATAGTAACCGAAAAAATTCCTTATATGTTTCTGGGCTTTTATGGGACATAAGACAGTAAACGGGTGGCTTCAGCTTCAAGTTTTCATTAAACCAAAATGTTTTCCGCATATCAAAAGTACCATCTGTCACACATAATTGGCTCAGAAAAAGCTGTCGTAAATTGTCTATAGTCCCAAAAATTATAATTGACTCATTGATATCGAAAAACTTCTCGGCTAACACAAAAGGTTCCCCAGTCAGAAATCCTTACGACAATAATACTATCATAAGCCAATGAATTGTAGTTATAACTTCCGATTGTCTTTTTTTAATACGTGCACATCATGATTGTCACCATCGCTCTAGCCTTGCATTATTTTTGCTTTGTTCACAAACCCAATGATGATGGTTGATAAAGAGCTTTCTTTTTTTCTTATTGTTGTTCACTTCTCCATTAGTTTTCACCAGTACAAATCTAACTTTTATAAAAATAGCCCGGAAGTAGCAACACGAATTTGTTTAAGGTCAAAGTTGAAATGATCTTAATTTTTCTTAAACTAAAAAACCAATCATCAATCAATTACCAAAATTAATGGTACGTGGGTTATGTATATACATGCAGACAAATTGTAAACAATTTTATTGAATGTAAACATATGCAAATTATTGTAGGTTCGCTAATTTGTTTTAATTACCAAAAACGTGCAAAAATTTTAAACTTTTCAATGAACTTCGATCTGAAAGTCGACTAATTTTTCAGCTTACGTGAGCAAGTTTTTGATGGAGAATAGGTTGTTTTTTTTAGAAATGCTCACTGAAATTTCAGAAAATACTTAAACAAAAGATTTTTTTCCCTTTTAAAATCATGTGTGAAGTGAACAAAGAATAAAAGTAGGTATGCATGTTAGGGAAAAGATTTTTAAGGATTTTTCGGAATTTTCAGTTTTGAAGGATTTTCGCTTTGAGGATTGTATATTTTCAGGTTATCAATATTTTGTTGTTTTAGGATTTAGTTTTTGAGGATTATATGCAAGACTTTTCGCTCATAAGTGTTTAGTTATGAGAAAGAGCCAAGAGTGTTGATTAGTGGTATCTTTTATCTTAACAGCAGGGACATGATTATCATTTAAGCGCTTATTACTATGTTGCAGTATACTAAACTTATCGTCCTCTGGTAAACCTAGTTTACTCTTGATCCAAATCATTAAAATCAATAGTAGTATAATCTTGATAGGCAAATAAAACTGTCTCACTATACCACAGTTCTGTTTTTACCCGATAGATACGTTCTGGCAAAATATACGTGTAAAAAAATTTCGGATAAGAAAATATATTGAATCTATAGAAAATTAATTCCAGACCTAGTAAGTCAGAAAAAATAATATCTGCAATAAATTACAATATATGAGAATTCTTATTAGAATTGTCTAATTATTATTCTTTCATATTTTGTTTCATAAAGATTGCACATGTCTTATATAAAGTAAGTTATCATTTTAAAACAAATAAGTAAAAAAGCTAAAATTAGTCTCAGGCCAATTCTTATGAAACCCTAAACGAATAATGCAAGTTGATCGTTGAAGTTGTTTTTCGCATATATTTCTAGAGCGATTCATCGAACATTAAAAATGATAATGAGCAATTCTATAGGATTTCATATTCTAATGAACTTTTAGGTACAATTAAAACATCTAAGACTGACAGTTTTCACATTATACATAAAAATTCTAAATTTTTATATTGCAATACCAAGAACGGGTTGCCCAATTTAGTCTATTTTATGAATTGGATTTACTATTTTTACGGAAACACTTGATACAAAATTTCACCTCTCTGTGTTGACGCGTTCTCAGGCAGTGTCCAAATATGTAGTGAGAAACGAAATTTTTTTATGGCAAACCCTTGAAAAAGTTACCCGATTTGTCAAATTTTCGAACTTATATTTACTTTAAAAAAAAAAAAAAAAAAACTCACGTGTGCAAAATTTCCGTTCTCTAAGTGGACGCGTTCTCGAGTTATCGTGCAGACAGATAGACAGATAGACCAACAGACGAAAATGCAAAAATCAAAATAACTTTTAATATTAGGTACCTATGCGTAGGTGTTCAATGCATTTTGCTCTCTTATTTCTGTGCGTTACAAATGGAATGAAAAAAATTGTATACCCTATAGATTTTATCTAGGGTGTAAAAACATGTCACTAATTTTCGAACACAAAAATTGGACAAAATATTTGAGTTACACATAAAAAGATTTTATTCGTTGTAACTTTCTGACAGTAAACGAATACGTCAGACTGAAATATCACTACTATACCAAGACATATCTTGGATATCGGCTTTGTGATCCATTGGTGAAGATCTTTCTGTAAACAAAATTAGCACTAAACTCCTGTGGTGCCAAGTTCAGTAAATTATCATTGCGTTCGTGCTTTGACTATGCCATTGTATATTTCTCTTGAAGAAGCCATTTACGAGTTTAGATCACTTCCAATCTCGTTAGCCGGTCGCTACGATCTTGTTCTAGAAGGTCTTGAATTAAATCTGCATTTAGAACACGATCTTTTTAGTCATTACCACTATGTTTTGTGGGACAACTAGTGTTATTTCATCTTTGCATAAGGCTTCCTGAACTCATTTAATTGGAAATGTGCTAATTCAAAATAAATCGCCTAAATATGTTTTACAGTTAGGCCGAGGTTCAGAAACAAAAGATTACTTATATTTTAATATCATAAAAAAATAAATTGTAGATATGAAGAATGAGCAAAACGAATGAACAAAAAATTCACTACCAATTTTATAATAGCCAACTATTCACAGCCAAACACAATGTTTTGTGTTTACTTGACAAATTGAAGGTACATTTTCTGTTAGGCGACTTGCCATCTGTTAAATATTTGCAACGGAAATAAAAATTCATCAAGTGCTCTGCCATCAGGGTAAGTTGTATTTGCTTAAAATAGTATAATTAATATAAGGTCCAATATCTAGGAGCACTGGAAATAAAAGTCACAGTAATTGATATACGCAATAGACGCAGTAAGCATAATGCTGTTTAGCTAATTTACAAAATGAAACAAAAGCATCAACGGTAGGTACTAAGTATTAGAAACTTTACAATACTAACCTCTTTTATAGATGACATTTGTTTACATAAAAAACGTAACACCATAATACCGAGTTTTAGCTTTGTCTGTTTACTCGATTTTCTTTAAAAAAATGTATCCGCAGGAAATGTGGGAGCAATTTCGTTTGCTATGTTATCCATATATTTATATATATTTGTTTTCTACTCCATTATATTAGCAGAGCTGTCGGCTAAAATACGAAATTAAGTGTCTCTAGTATAACTCAGTTACTTTTAACGAAAGCAAGCATTAAGCCCTAAATATTAGTTCTAGCAGGTACACGAGTATTAATTTTCGGAGCTTTAAAATCATTAAGAGCTCAGATACTACTTTTTTTTAGTACGGGATATATACGATTAACTACTCGCTGTATCATGTGAACTTATATGTATAAGGAATTGTACAATTAAAAACAATTTTTTTCTTTAATTAAGTAATTCCTATGCTGAAACAGCCAACCGAAATGTCGCGAACGTGTTATATTCAGCACGCGATTTGCTCTCTTCATAAAACAAATGTAGTACTACAATGGTGTAGCCACTGTTTCTATGTATATATATATATATATATATATATATATATATATATATATATATATTTATGTATATATAAATGTTCTATGTGTATTACATACACCTAGTTTAATATTATAATCTCAGCAATTTCCAGTAATGTGCCCTAGTTAAAATTCCTCTGGCATTGTAAGCACCGCATTACAATGCCATTTTACAAACTCATTGTTTTAGAGATGCCGCATCATTGACGAAGATGTGATTTAATTGCTTTTATCTGGTGGTTTTGTTTGCTGGCAATGGCAAATTTAATGTCTCATTAATTATAAATGTTTTGCAAAATATGCGTGTCATTTATGAATTCTGCGAAAATTCTCTCTCAGATAGACGAGCGTTATCAATGAAGGCATTTGACACAGATTGATTTGATGTTTAATTGGAATTTTAAATTTCGATTGATTTTACCCTCTTTATGCATAACTTAAACTTTATTGTAATTCTGTATTCATACTACCCAAACCATTCGAAATTCCCCTAGAAACAGTTAATGTTTTCTTTGTTTATTTTTTTTTAATTCGTTTAAATACCGAAATCTATTTCTACAATTAAAACGTGCAATACTGCCGAAATAATATTTAATATCAAACTCTTATTAAATTGCTGGATAATGTTAAGGTAAGAGAAATATACAGCATCCTATCAGAGTTGCTGAAACTGGATCAAAGTATATTGGCAGACCGGTTAACCAATCTTGTAAAAGTATGGAATACCTTTACTATCGAATACTACAAAGGAGTCTGGAGGCCAGGTCAAGAGTAGTGCAGGCTAAGATTCCTCGACGTTTACAGTATTAATAACAAGCTTTGGATATTCTGATATTTCTGTCTCTTATTTTTAACAATTCTAGCTTTTACCAGTAATTTCTACTTCGGTATACCTATATATTTCATATTGCCATTCAATGTAGTTTCTTCAATAGATCTAGTTTGATATTTACTAATATAATTTACTTTATTATTATTTCCGAAACTTGTTCAATATTTCCTCATGTAATTTGTACAGTTCATCTAATAAATTCTTGGCAGATTATTTAGTACTACACTTCAATACTTTAACCATAAGTGGTATATCCTGGTGAGTATGTGACGAAGTCGGTCGCCTTAGTATAAATATGTGTGCCAATATTCCAGCCAAGCCCTGTACGAATTTCTTAAGCAGAAACAGCACCGATTAGTTTCATGATCATCGTGTGCGAATACTCTAGCCTAGACCAATACGAAAATCGTACGCAATTCTTAGGCTGAAACAGCGCGTGGATGGGCAGGCGGTGATATATTGTGTGCGGATATTCTGACCCAGTCCAATACGAAAATCGCACGTACGTCTTTAGGCTGAAACAGCACGAGGGCAGATAGACGGGAAAATATTGTGCGGATATTCTGACCCAGACCTGTAAAGTACTTAAGTACTACTAACAGTACCAGTACCGGGACTTGTACTTGAATTTTTTTTAAGTACCAGTACCGGCACTTGTACTTGTACTTAAAATATTTCAAGTTCAGGTACTGGTACTGTACTGGTACTTGTACTTGGAATTTTACAGGTCTGTTCTGACCTATACCAATATGAAAATCGTACGCATGTCATAGGCAGAAATAGCACAGATGGTCGGCAGTTGTTGGCAGTCTGAGTGCTGGGAGGCAACTGACTGATCACTGCTGTGCTGTCTCTACTTTATACTTCCCTCGGTCTGGTCTGCTGGTTGGTTCGAAATTTGCTATACTTGAATGGACTGGACTTCGATTTTATCTGTCCCCCGGTAGTAGCTGGTACTGGAGCTCTGCTCTGCTCGTGCACTCGATCAAGACTGATTTCCGCCAGTGGCGGGCCCCTTTTTATATGCGCGGTCAGCAGTGGTGCAGTCTGGCGGCGATAGTATCGTCTATTCTCCCACTGCTGGTCGACTAGCTTCCGCGAGCAGCATCTGTGACGTGTACAGGCGCAGCCATTGGCAGGCATTGAGTATATGATACTCTGTCATGCCCTGGCAACGTGATCGGCTTTGACGTTGTTCACGTATTTCTGTCGGAGAAGCTGTTTATTAGTCTGTATTATACTTGCTAGTGTAGACTTTGAAATATTTTACTTTTCTATTTGTGAGAAATAAATCGTGTAGATGATGGGGAATTTGAATGGGTTTTATATAATTGTTGTCGGTAGGAAAAATGGGATGGTAATGTACTCGTCAGACATGTGACTTCGTTACAACTTTCCTGCATGAGAAAAAGCCTGGCTTACGATATTAAGGAAAATATTAATTTCTAGTTGATCGAAAAATTAGAAAAAAATGGTTGATTTAAGGTCGATGCACACTTACCGGCACAGCACGACATGGCACAAACTGGCATCGACCGGCACCGGCATTGATTATGCACATATATAACGACATAAAACGGAAAGAACTCTCAGTTAAGGACAGATATCGCAACTTTCATCCAAAGCCATTTTTGTCGTACAATAAATCAGAAAGGATTAGCAATTAACATGTTTGAATTAAATAGGATAACCTTAGGTAAAAATTAGCGTAAAAGGAATAAAAATCTCTGTCTGATTATAAGGTGTAGGTACCTAGTAAATAAGTTTAATTTAAGTTCAGCGGAATCCAGTTGTTCAACGATAAAGAGAAAACTATAGAAAAGTGATCCCATGTTAACTTCAAAACTAGACCAGCAATCGACAAATTCCAGTATGGTTTCTAGCCACCGCTAGCGACCGACAATGAAGTTTCCGTTTCGTTCCGGTATCAGCCGGTGTCGGTTGGTGACAATTAGCTAACTTGTTTTTATAAAAAAATATATGGCCTTTCTGTGCCTGTTCGTGCTTTGCCGGTTAGTGTGCGCCGACCTTAACAAAAGAATGGATCGATGCACGATTTTCCTCAAAATATTATGGAGTTGATAAATGTAAACATGTCCTTAATATTCGATATAATATGCGCAGTTCGTCAAGAATGAATACTTTTACTGTTCCTGTTGCTAGTAGTCATTACGATATCATTTTGAATGTGTTGAATGCAGTCTGCATGTGGTGATTAATTGATCCCCTCACCGTCTTGAGTAATGAGGATGGCGGATGATACTGGTCCACAGATACCAGGCGCTTAGAAGGATTTCAAAACAGCACTGATATGATAGTGAGATGTGAAAATCTATTCAATCGATAACACGTAGATTATAAATCTCCTATTATGCCGATAACTTAAAACAAATCGCATAGACTGATTAAGAGCTACATGGAGGAAAACAAATATAGTTTAAATTAAAGCTGTTGCCCTGAACAAGTTTCCATGGAAAGCTACAGTTTCTGAGCTATGTCAATCGGTAGATCTTTCTAAACTCTATAGTTAACTCAGGATAATAATCGAGGAATAGCTACTATAATTAACTAGACTTGATGTTAACAGATCACATCCACTAACTTTAGTAACTACATATGCAAAAAGTTAAGCATGTTAGTATACCTAATTCCGCTAAGTTTTTTTTTTTGTGCTATAGGCCTTGACACCGCATTTTGTAGAGGGGGCAATGAATTAAAATTATAAAACCCTTTGTGAAAAGATTGTCTCTGATCACATTGGAAAAAATACCTACAAATTATATCGAACGAAATTCCCTTAAAGAGAATTTATCTAGTTCTTTACTTCTGAGAAGATTAAAATGTCCTGATTTACTTTAACTTCTCAGAATAAACCAACATATATTTTCTGATATTCTTTTATTCTTACAAAAAAAAACACATATTTCTTGGAGTAAAAATAGAAACATGAACTTTTCTTCTATTTTCAGGGATTTGGCACTTAGTTCTGTGAGGACGTATTTTCTTTACATCTAAAATTGTGAACTCATGATATAGAGAATCTAAATTTTAGCTTTATAAGCAAACTTTAATGGAATTTTCGACCCAATAAATATCTTATTAAATTTAAAACATTTCTGATGTGGGAAGTCGTATCCTTCGAGTCTATTTTCTGATGAAATTTTCCAATTCTTACTAATAAAGAAAACAGTCATATTTGCTTAAATGATGACTGCTGAGCTGTTATAATCCAAGACGAAGTGTAATTTGCACCCATGTCACCAAATTTGAAGTGAGTTAAAGTTAAAGTCGAGCTGTTATGAGGTATAAAACCTTTAGAAATTTCCAATTGATTTGAGGGAATTATTAATATGAATCTTTTCGGTGAGATGAAAAATGCGATGTTTTCCTGCTAATATTGGCCAAGTTTTATGATGGAATAACTAATAGTACTACCAAATCGACAAATTAAAAAAATTATATATACATAAACTTATAACTAAGATATGATATGAAAATGTCCAGAGAAACAGCGTGGAGGATGGAGTTTAATATCAAATATTCAAGAAGAGGGATAACAGTGAATGGTAGAAATATCACATATCATCATCACGATTTACATACAAGATATTTATGAATATAGTAAGAGAAGGGTTACATGTATATGTGAATGATATCAGCGTAGGTATACCAATAAGAATTTTGATTGTACAAACAAAGTGGCAACTGACGAAATGTTCACAGTGGGTAGAGCATTCCGAAAGTGTTTTGAATATAAGAATATTTTTCGTCTATTTTATAACGAACTTCGACACCTTTGTAAAACTATTTATGAAGTTTTCCCATGTGAAATTTCCCCATATGAAATTTTCCGTCGCTTATAATTCATAGTTACTTTTTGAATCATTATTAGGTATAAATGGGGCAATATCCAAATATCAAACGATCCAAATATTCTAGAAGTTGAACTGGCTTGTTCGGGAAACCTAGAATATTCGTACCCGCCTATCCTATCACCAGTACGTGAAAACGGAGAACTAGTATTAGTATGAGAACAACGGAACTCACTAGATAGTACGTGTCCAACGAAAAGCTAACCTGCTCTAGCCACTACGTTATAAACGGAAAACTAGCGGTAATACATGAGCAACGGAAACCAGTACTCAGTACCTACGTGTGCAACGGAAAGCTTTTGGCGGTAAATATGAAACATTTTGTACCTGATATGGTAGGTCCTCACAACATTTGTAATGTTTGATTCGAAAATCGAACGAACACTAAGTGGTTTGCGAAATGTACTAGATATTAGACTGAGGATTAACGATAAATAAAAAGAAAAAAACAATTGTAAAAAAATACGAGACGTCAGTCCTCTGATTAGTTTTTGCCAACGAGTGAATTACCTGAGAGGAGTTTTATTAAGTCCTCTAAATCAAAAACTAATTAAGTGTATTTTATTCTACGGTTTGGTTAATGTAATCCTAATTTCTATGAGTCCCATAAGGATGAGATATTGTAAATTATAATTAATAAAATTTGTTTTGTGTATCGTTTGATAGAGTCGAATAATGAGTTTACTTTCACCTCTTTTAGGGAAAGTTAGTAGAAGAAACAGGTAACAACTATAAATACAGTTGATATCCACATAACTATCCCACCGTACCCTCAGCTAGATTTAATCATTCAGAAACTTACTATGAATATTTTACACTAATATTTGGGACGTTGTCATTTGAAACTCCACTGAAGCTATCCACGTAATGCCTTAATCTTTCTCTATAACTTAATCAACGAGGTAATAACTAAAGGAGATGCAATCATATGTACGATCCGTGTACATGAGCGTACCCAAAATTGCCCTGCATTTGTGTATGCTTCATTCCGCCATTTTTGGTCTTCGCTGTCAGATCCATAGTTAGGTTTTGTTTGATTTGGGCTTGGCGCATTGACGCAGGAAAACTCATGAAATAACCGTAGGGGCACGAAATAAATATTACTCAAAAGTTTTTATCATTGAAGTTTTCTTGTTAATGATTAACTTTTTTATGTTCAGTTTGCAAATTCAGTAAATACTTTTAAGGATGTGAAAATAAAAGCGATTAACATTGCGAACAGGTTGTACAATTGTGTACAGGTGTACAAATTTTACGGCGCTTATGTACAACCAATATCAGTGTCATTGTGTTATAAATGGGTACGTGATATTTTCTCAATTGCATCTCCTTTAGTTCTTACCTCGTTGAACTTAATACACTCCGGTGAACCTGCATATTTTTATGACCAATTACAATTCTTGATATCTTCTTGACATTCCAATCTTCTTGTTACTCGTTTCCACTCTTTGACAGGTGAGGCTTCTTATTTTGTTCAGGTCGCTCGATTGTGGAACTCCCTTCCAGTTTGTGTCCAGAGGGCTGGCTCTGTCAATATTTTCAGGCGTTTTATTTTTGGCTTAAACTTGTGATAATTCACTAATATTATGTCTATTCTTTTCCTTTTAATGGGGTGTCAGATTGAATTAAGTCAAGATTGAATTCAAGGGAAATTTAATTAATTTATTATTTTTGTATATCTTTCGCTAGTTTTGTTTTTGTTTACCTGTAATTTTTTGTCTCCTCTTATTTTTTTCAATTCTTAAACTACTTCTATCTTTGATAATTTTAGTTTGAAATAATTTAGTTTTAGTTTTTCGTAGTCTCTATTCCTCATTACTCTTAGCTTCCTCTTATATAATGTACTAGGTTAAGAACTTAAGATCTTTTGCACTTCTACCAATATAATGAATTGAATTGAATTGAATTGAATATACGAAAATTACGCTTATATAGAAC
Source organism: Dioctria linearis (assembly GCA_963930735.1). NCBI lineage: Eukaryota > Metazoa > Arthropoda > Insecta > Diptera > Asilidae > Dioctria > Dioctria linearis. The sequence goes on from OZ005741.1 coordinate 247,698,906, forward strand.
TATAAGTAACGCAGGAATACAGAACTTCTAATTGCTGGAGAAATTGTAAGATTTATTAATTCACAAATGTAGGCTTGTAATCCATTTGAAATTATAGAAAAAAATAAAATATTTTTTTATCAGACTTAAGTCTAAAAATATGCAGACTAATTTAATTACCGCATTTGCCCTAAACGCAACTGAAACAACACCATTGCATTCTGTTGCACCTGCTTAGACACATATAATGTTTTAAAAATTAAATGAAGAGTTACGTGAGTGGTGGCGTTGGTAATTTGTTCATACGCTAATTTTCTTAATAAATGTCGTTTTTCCTTAAGTGCTAGTGTCTTTTAAGAAATCTAAAATATAAAAACAAATAAGCTACATACATAATTTATTAATCCTTCGGTGCGTCCTACATAAAGAATAAGATGGTTGTACGTTGTACTAAGAATAAACGACACTAGAATACCAAAGCAATACTAGTAAATTTTTCCGAAGGAAGTAACTGGAAGAAAAATAATTCCAAGAAAAATATGGTTAAATAATGGAAATGGAAAAACATCCGGAACTGAGCCAGGTGTTATTTAAAGCTAAAATTCACCCAAGAATGAATATGTTGATACGGTTTATTTCAGTATTGACTTAGCAGCCATTTACCATATATTTTTTTTAATTTTTTAATTTTAATAAATTCAAAATTATTAAGACGGCACAAATAACTATAAATATAGTTAAACGCCACATTCAAATTATAAATTCATAATTGGTTTTCTTTTTTCGTAATAAGCCCGTAAAAAATTCAAATCTCACTACGTCACTGATTGTGTTCAAAATCACGATGAAAAAAGTTGTATCGATCTGGTGGTCTTTGTGTATAAGAGATACATTCATTGGGAAATCGGTAGGGATTTAAACTAGACCAGTGTCATGTACAAAAATTAATTTACTGAGGTAGATTTATTTAAAATGATAATAATTTAATTATTATTAAAGTAACACAGAGCTGTAATTGCAAATGTGATAATCTACAGATTAAAATAAATTAGACTGTGGAACAAATTTTAAAAATTTATAGCGAAACAAATTTGTGGAACCATGAAATAAGATCTACTTTTGATATAGACAAGGATACTATCCCTACAACATCCTCAAAATCTCAACACGAAATCATCGTAGTTCTACTTCAGAACGAACATAAACCTCACAAAATTTTCGACGTTAATCCGGCAATTTATCAGAGAATTCAGTGAGATGATACATCACCCAAGAATATTTCAGAAAGCTTACAACGTCCCGGAAGTGCCTCAGGGAAGTACTTTTCCCGAAACTATTCAACATAGCGCCATGTAAACACAGAGTAGAACAATGTTCGAGGGTGGATTACCTCCATACCTTGATATCGCGAATGTTATCAGATTAGTGTTAAAAGAAAATGCCTTATAGACATACATACATAATATGTATTGTACAAGTTAAGGGAATTTGCAGAAGTTCCCGTTTTTACCTTGGCATGTTAACATGCTCCTGGTTTCTTGTTATATTACAACAACGTTTTTCTGGCAGCAATGTTACTATAAACTTCAGTTTAGTTTATTTACAAGAATTCGGGGGAAAAAAAATTAGGAGCCTAAGGCAACTTTACGTAAATTGTCCAATTATCTATGAAATATGTTCAAACCGATGTTTTGTTTTTAATTAGTTTGTAACATTCAGCGGCCTACAAAATGTACAAGCGTATACATATATACGTAGGCTATAGATGCATTAAATTGTCATATAGTAAAGTCATTGAAATGCTCATATATTTATAATACGAGTACAGACTCATATTAATATGGGGCTGCGTTCGAGACAGGCACCAAATAATGATTGAAAGAATGCCTTGTGCGATAGATACACTCACCAAACGGCAGGGAAAAAAATGCTAATCGGATGTTGCGTAATGTATGGTACTTTATTCTATAGTTCAGATCTTAACTGAAACTCTACATATTATTACGTTACATCAATTGTAGAGAAACATATAAATTTTCGCCACCAACAAACACAACTTTTTATTTACTTTATGGGAAGTCAAAGAAGCAGAGGAACTTTAAAGCAGCATCAGTTAAAATCGAATCAGTGGCCTTATCAAAGGTGGTTAGATAATAAATCTTAGTGGCTCGAACATGTTTTTTTTTTTGCCATAAGTTCTTTAGTACCCTACATTTAAGCTCAAATCAAAAAGCGAAGAGCATGCATTTTTTTTTTTATATCACTAAGTCAAGATCAGGGGATACCCTCACGGAGTTTTACTGTGCGGCCGAAAGTAATTTGAAGGATAAAAGGATGTGTGCGCTTTGCAGCGCGATTATTTTGCGTGCAGGAATCATTCTACAAGGGATTAGACTAGATAATTCATCAGAACATTGACCATGCATGTAGCAATAAAGGAGCGAAAGGCATCCAACATTGCGGCGGTGCTCGAGTGAGTCGATATGACAAGTTATTGCCAAATCGCCAATGAGCTTGAAGGTTTTATTTTGGACAATATCCAATGAAGCTAGGGCTATGCGACAAGCTCCAGCCCATATATGGGAATTGTATTCCATTCTAAGGTAGGACTTGTATAGGAGCGCTAGATTTGACGGGCTGAAATATTTCTTGCACCTATTCAGAAATCCAAGACATTTCGATGCTTCTTTAGCAAGAGAGAAGATCTGATCTGTCCAGTTTAACTTACTGGAAATATTAATACCAAGAATGCTTAGTGACGGCGAACCAGAAAATAATGCTCCATCAAAAGAAACAGGAGTGGTTAAGTTATGGCCTTGTTTTAATGAGATAATACAGATTTGGGTTTTAGATACATTGAATTCGACGCGATTTGCTTTGCCCCAAGCGACGATATTGCCAAGATCGTTATTCAATGATCTAATCATGCAATCTCGTTTAACACATGCGGAATTCAACTGGAGTCCTGTGAAAGGAGTAAACGAAATAAAGGGTACTGTCATCTGTGAAACTATGGATTGGATTGAAAGTAGGGAAAAGCAGATCATTAATGAAAATTAAAAAGAGAGTTGGACAGATAACAGAGCCCTGGAGCACACCGACATTTATGGGATGAGGTTCAGTTATAACGCCATCTAATACAACACGTGTTTGGAGTGTAGATAGGAAACTCTCAATCCATAATAGAAGAGGAGGGGAGAGCCAAAGTGCTTTACGCTTGGCTAAAAGGGCTGGATGCCAGACTCTATCAAAGACCCTTGAAATATCTAGGGCAACGATTTTGGACTCACCAAAATTGTGGAGACTACGGTTCCAACGATCCGTAGGAAAGGTCAAAAAGTCTCCAGATGAGCATCCAGCTCGGGATTCATATTGGAGATCGTTGATGAGATGATTAGTTTCTAGATACTTTATTAATTTGGAGTTAATGATAGATTCAAAAACCTTTGAAATAATCGAAGTGATCGCAATTGGTCGATAATTTGAGGGATCGCTACCCTCTCATTTCTTGGGAATAGGCTGAACTTGAGCTAGTTTCCACGCAGTTGGAAATTTTCCTGTCAGATAAGACACGTAGAATAGTTTGCGCAGAGATTTAGCCAAGGATGTGGCACAGCTTTTAATTAACAGGGGCGAAAAAACAGCAGGACCTGCGGCTTTGGAGACGATGTTCGCCTTAAGGACCCTGAACACATTTGTCGCACGGACGTTTATTGGCTCTTGTACACATCTACACGAGACATGCAAAACAGGTGTTTGTGAAGTGGGTGGAAGACGACAATTTGAAGTGAATCTAGCAGCTAAAATATTAGCTTTATCCAGGGAGTCAACAAGCACTTTATCATTATTAAGTAGCGAAGACATAGAGGAACTGATGAAGTTGTTCCTGATGGTTTTGACCAGGGATCTAGCAGCTAAAATATTAGCTTTATCCAGGGAGTCAACAATCACTTCACCATTATTAAGTAGTGAAGATATAGAGGTACTGGTGAAGTTGTTCTTTATGGTTTTGACCAGGGACTAGAAACCTTTGCTACCTTTGCTGCTTGCCAAGATTCTTTGTCTGATATTTTGGTCAAAAAGAAATTTTTCTCTCTAGATAATGCACTTACAGTTGTTCCGTGCAGTCTTATAAACTTGTTTCAGTTCCGGACATGGATGCAATTGATAGGCACGAAAAGCAGACTTTTTCGCTTTTCTAGCTTGGTTGCACTTATCGGTAAACCAAGAGCGATTTTGGTGTTGCTGAAATCTGCTATAAGAATACGGAATGTGTTCACGCATAACAGAACTTGTTAACGTGTACTGCTTGATATCTAGTTAATATTGGATTCTGTGTAATAACTATCTTTTCGATTATAAGTTTTCACCGCACAATACAATCGATAAAAAGTCATGATAGAAGGATGCCACTGTGAGATTTTCTTCTCTTGTCATGCATTTAAAAAATCTTCAATACATTTTCTCTCAATACAAAATTTCTGTAGTAAAATATTCTTTTTATGTTTTTTCCCCAACTTCTTTAAATTCTTCGTGGCAGATAGAGAAATTCATCTATTTCTTCACAAAGGATTTAGTTAGATCTAGAAATTTTTGTGGGCTACTAGCCAAAACCAAAGGTTTTTCATTACTTGCGTGAAGGCATTTAATTAGATTATATTGTAAACATTGTAAGCCTCGAAGAAAGTTGTTTAGGTTAAGTCAACCAGCGTGATTTAAAGCAAGAACCTCTAAATCCTTAAACAATTGTATCCCAGCGTTGCGAAAACGCAACACAAAAACTGTTTCGGTGTTTGAATTTCTAAAAAGTCACAGTTATCTTTCCAGGTTTTCTGCGTATTAGTTTTCTCTGGAATTGTGCTGATGGCACTTTTTCTCCCGAGGAAAGTAAATAGCGTTTAGTGTGTGCTTAAAGATAGTGAAGTGAACTTACGAAAGCAAACAATGAACCCTGCAGGAATAAACCTCCGGTAAGTAAAATTTAATAAGTTTATTATTTTATTATTATTGTTTATTATTTTATTATTTATTATTTATGTTAATCTAGTATTAAATATTGAATTTAAGAATTAATTTCTTCGAAAATAGTTTTTTAAAGTTAGCTTACATTTTCGGTTTTCATTTTATAGGACGAATAAACTGAAGTTGTTTGAAATTCTGGAAGCGCTGGAGTCATCAGAATCTTATATACCTGAAGTTATTGTCATTACACCACCGGGCAAGGCATAGGTACTGTACCGATAAAGACTCTGGAGATGAAGATTGTAATGATCCAAATAGATTGAACTCCAATCAATTGCTGACTGAGGTTGAGGTTCAATTGGATTATAAAGAATTTTAAGAAGATGAGGAGCAACTACCGAACGATTTACATAAGGAAGATTTGGTCATCCTATGAGAAAACTACACAGGAATTGAAAAAAGGAATTGAGGAAATGCTGCCATTAGATTCGTTTACATATCGATTCAAACCATGGGAAGATACTCTACTACCCCCATTAACTTTATCAAGCGAGAGTGGTCCGTTGGATTTTTTGAGCTCTTCAGTGATATTGAATTTATGAAACTTGTAGCTGATTGGACCAACAATTTCTCAATAAAACCGGAAAATTAAATGCTTAGTGTAACTACACACGAAAGGTACACGTTTTTTTGAATCCTCATTCTGACGGGATATATTTTAGTTCTAAGACGACGAATGCTCTGGGAAGATCGTGAAGATACCCACAACCCAGGAACAGGTTTGATGAAATATTTACAGCCATACATTTCTATGATATCATTAATGCATCTGATAAAATGGCTTAAATACGAACTATTATGAGCCACCTCAACAAAAAGTTTCTTGATTTTGCCCCCTTTGAAATGTGTGTCTCTGTTGACGAAGGTATGATACCATACTTTGGAAGTAGGTAGTACGGTAGTACTTAGGTAGGTGCAAGCAATTCAGCTTGGCATGCTTGCAGTTCGAGATGTAGAAAAACGGATACTGGATTTACAATTTTCTTTTTTTTACGACAACTTTTTTCAAGCCCCACTTGTCAAAGTTACAGAAAATGGAATATCGTGGAACGAGTGCATTGAGAGAAAATCGTTTAAAAAGTATTCGCCTCATTTGTAAGAAAACTTACGACAAAAAGAAGAAAAGAACTTGCTAATCGTTCATTGATCCTCATAATCGGTGAATATTAGCGCGTATCAATGCTGTCCAATTTACTTGGCGTGTTTCCGCTATGTAAGTAGTGAAGATAGAAGTGTGAGGTTCCGCAGCCACATATAAACAAAGTTTGTAACATATTTATGGGGGCTTGGATCAATTAGACAACCACATATCTAATTATATAATCTCCGCCCGTGGAAAGAAATGGTATTCGCCAATTTTAAGTGTGGTTATTGGATGTAGCAACAACAAATTCTTGAATTTTAGCCAGAAAATACGGATAACAGCATGACGCACTAAAATTTCGTCGTCGGTTTCCTCATGCGCTTATGGATAAATGCGGTAATCTTCCCAGTAACAGTAGACCTCAAAAACAGCCAAGTGAATATGCACCAAATGGATCGCATATTGTATAACAACTTCAGAAAGAAGAATTCGTTGCCAAGTCTGTTCAAGCCAAAGAGTAAAACGTTGTACTACATGCGATATCGCTTTGCATGGCAAGTGCTTCAGCTTATACCATGACAACTTAAAATAATTTTATGCAAATTTTTGTTTTATATTAAATAAATATAATTTTTCCTTACATGAGTCATTTTATTTTTATATTATTTTACCCTTCATATTTCCGGCGTTGCGTTTTCGCAACATAGATTTTCTCCACTATTACTTACAAAAAGAGAAAAAAATATAAGCATGCATATTTTTCAGGATCAAATATTACTATTATATCCAAAAATGAATCATTTTTGAAAAAAAAACATTAGCTGGGAACAAATGGGTTAACCTTAAGATAGAAGGTTATTGGCTAACATCGGAGCTTTTTGACACAGTAAGAAGTTCGAGCCACCGAATTAAATATCCATCTGCACATTGCAACATCAAAATAGGATTTAAAGGAGAATCTTGTTGTCACCCGAACATTGTGGAAGGATTGGATATATTTTGAACAGAGAGTACTGTAAACAAAGGTTGTAGCTTGGAATTTTTAATCTAAGACAGATTTCGGGTTAATGAAGTGTTAATTGCAAAATAACCATAATCTTAATATGCATATAATAATTCCGTGTGACTGTGTTCGTACACACTAATCTTCAAAACCGCGCAACCATATTCAATGAAATTTTGTGAATGTGTTTGGTTGGTTCCAGATTGAAAGATAGGATAGTTTTGGACACGGTCTAGAAAACTGCCTGAGAACGGATCGACTTGGAAAGCTGTAATTTTGTACACGGTGTTTTCATAAAAATTGCAATAGCAAGTTCAAAAATGATTTAAATCGGGCAACTCCTTCGTTGGGTTGCCATACAAATGAGTACACGTAGAGAACTGAAATTTGGTACGTGGTGTTTTGATAGCAATAGTAAAAAAAATTTAAAAAATGGGCTAAATCGATCTACCTCTTCTTAATGTTGCCATACAAAACTTTGGTCTTCACTATATATTTGGAAACTGTCCGAGAACGCATCGACGTGGAGAGTTAAAGTTTTGTACACGGGACTGTATTAAAAAAAAAAAGGTCATAAGTGGGACCAATCTGGCAACTCCTTCGTAGCGTTGTCATACAAAAACGTGATGTTTTCATAGCAATGGTAAATAAAATTTCAAAAATGAACTAAATTGGGTTATCCTTCTCAGTGATGCCATACAAAACTTTTGTTTGTTATTTTATACTTGGTAGCTGCCTGAAAAGGCGTCTAAACAGAGAGCTCATATTTTGTACATGGCGTCTTCATGAAAATTGCAAATAGAGTTCGAGAATGGGACCAATCGCGCAACTCTTTCGTACCAAAATTTCGTGTTTTACTAATATCATATAAATTATATATGAGAATATGTATAACATATGAAATTTTGAATTTAAATCGCTACAACTTTGAGCGGTGGATGCTATTGTTAACTTATCGATGACACGATAAATGTTTTTAAATTAAAAGTATACGAGTATATCATAAGCACTTTTCGCAGTGAAGGGAATATATATGTAGTTAAATGATCAGGGGGCTCTCTGTTTGCTTGCATTTGGCGAAAAGTGATTTTTTAACCTCGTGTAACATACATATTTAAATGTTTTATTCCCATCAAATCGACGTCAACATATCAAACTGCATTAAACTGAAATAATTGCTAATACGTCTTTCACAGCTAGGAGAAAATATATTACAAAAAGGCATCCTGTCATGTACATCGTACTACGAAACGTCGGAATTCAATTTACTGTAATTCAAAATTCGATAATTTTATTTTTAAATAATTTCATTGTGGAGGAAAATGGGCATAAAGGAGGTAAATCTTTTCATTTTGTTATATACAATTAAATAAACATTTGTCTTATAATTTGTTTATTGTTTGGAAATACAAGATTTGACAAAAAAAAACTGAATATCATATCTAAACTTACAACAACTCAGGAAAAACTCAATTCAATTATGACTTCTTCCTATTTTAATCCCTTAAACTTAAATTTCGACTTATCTTAACATCACCCTTAGCCCATCAAGAAATTGCCAACTGAGGATTACGGGCAAGTTATAACTCCCTACAGACTGGCTGACAATTCCCATTACATTGTAATACCTACTCAACATTATAGGTATATATGTAGGAAACCCTAATTTTGAATTAATGTTGAAACTTGTTTAAAAATAATCCACAAAACAACTTTATTCAAGTTTTTTAAACTTAAATTACCATAAACCCGACGCGTTTCACCTTATTGGAGTTATTCTTAAGGGCTGGGTACTAACTGCAAGGAAAATCTACTGACTATGAATATTGGCCCAATTCTGTTCCCGTCGGCATGTACCACCGATGGTACATGCCGTCCGATAGGACAGTCCTCCGTGTAACACCAGTGGTAAATACCGGCGGTAGCGTGACCGGAGCAATATTCACTGGTGGTACACGGAGGAATGTCCTATGGGACGGCATGAACAAAGGAAGAAACCAATTTTATGTGTCTATTTTGTTAGTAAATGATGATAAAAGTTGGACGTTTGTAGGGAATATCAAAAATGCCACACGGACATGCAAAACTCAAAATAGCTTTTAATATTAATTTAATATAAATTAATTTATTTATTTAATATTAATTTTGCTAAGGACTATAATATATCCATTCGAAAAATTTACTGTCACTATTGCATCTTTAAACCTGATTTTTTTTTCTGCTTAAGAATCTAAATACACAATTTCAGCTCTCTATAGATTATTCCGTAATGACGAGAAATGCCGCAGTAGTTGAAAACACATATTACATAATATGAAAGATAAGGAAAGTAATTGAAAGTGATTGAAGTACGTATGTTGCAGCAGTACGTGCATATTGACAACGTCTTCGCGCGGTACTTTAGGGTGGGGACGAACATTGCCCAATAATGATGTTAATTAAGTGAACACATGTCTATAACTTCAATTAAATCTCAACAAATAAAATTAATTCTCCACATTAATTGCTTTTCTAAGTAAATTGCATCACATTTTACAAAAACACTGAAAATTCTCACCGTGGTTAGTGCGGTGTTCAAATTCTAGAAACGTTTTCATAAGAAGATGAAATCTATGTCAAGAAATCGTTTTTTTTTTATATTTTTATCTTTCTTATGATCTAACAAAGCAAGAAATACAGGTAAGGTCTCCTTTGAATATGTTAACGCCACGATACACGATAAGTTTTGTTCATATCCAATTTACTAGCAAGGATAACAACCTACATTTATTGGAAAAATAATTGATTACTACAGTGTAAAACCCATGGTTTGCCTACTCTTGACATGACAACTTATGCTATGCTCATACACTGCAACTAAATACCAAAAGCTTAGTTACGTCTTACGAAATTTTCTTTAATCTAAAGAATACTATCTAATTCCGGCACAAATCAAAACAGTCTCACATTTTGTCCATGGTATAAAAATTTATAAGTACGGCCTTACTGAGCTGTGAATTAGGAGCTGTGAAATTTGGTGAAAATTCCTCTTACTTAGGAAATAAGGAGAGATACATTTTCCTAACTGGTTTTTAGCTTTTGTAACTTAAACTGAATAATTCACAATATCTCAGTGAACTAAACAAAAGACGTTACAAAACAATTTTGGTTATAGAAAATACACACCAAGTTACGAGTAAAACAAAGAAAAGGACCCTTATTCTCCTAGGAGAGCCATACATTATTAATATTTAGACATACCATGAACATAACCCATGCCTTCGATAAAACATGAGCAAATTGTAATATTTACCTGGCTAAGAAAATTGATCCAGGGCATTACTCCGCTTTGGGATCAATTTACTTACTACTGAAATCAGTGATTATACCGTTTTCTACTATAGGAATAACCTGTGTATTTTCGGCTTCAGTGGCAATTAGTTCTTTGATTAGTTTGCATCCAAATTAGGGTTATTCATAGTTCTTCGGAAGCTGGTAAAATAGTGACCAATTTAAATAATAGCCCATGTGTTTGCCATACATATCGTAAACCCTTAGGCTGGCACCCAACATACCGCATACATCTTATATGACCAAAACCCACGAAATACTTCCCAAGCCATGAAACAGAATCTCTCACTACTACAAGAGAGCTCTAACATAGTCCTAACATTCCATAATATTTGCAGTGTTCTTATGTAAAACTGACAAAAGTTTGGTTTGGAGGTATTCAAACAAAAGTTTGGTTTGAATACCTCCTGCGTCCTAAACTACTACTCATACAGAAAATTGTTTTCTGATAATCTTTAGCTTGATTTCATATCTTCCAAGCCATAGTCAAATTTTTTTTCTTCACTAACAAAATTATTTAAAAAAATTAATCTTAAATAATTGACTACGATTCCCCAAACAAAGACTCTCAACTGAATAATAATTGCATACAGGTTCGATTTCCAACTACGGCCGCACATACACTATTGCAACTATTACTCAGCTGAGAGTTATTGAGGTAAGATAAGGTAAGGTAAGGTAAATAATAAGTGTAGTAGGGTTAGGACCCAAGCTTAAATTACTGGAAGACTATTTTTTGTTTATTGTTTACGCTTTATGGCATATATAAAATCAATGTCTAGTCTCTTTTCCAAAAGAATTAATATAAAATTATTTAGAGAATTGTACTAACACGCACACATATTTTTTGTTTCATTCTAGCGGGAAATGGAAGCACTAAAAAGCGAAAGCAAAAGGTCTTCTTTGGAAGCTTGCAACGCACGCTTCCCCACCGTACCCTTGTTCATTTCATTTTAAAAAAGAGATATTCGCGAAGGGAAGCGCTCAGATCTAGATTCTTGGGAAGCGCTCTTGAAGCGCTTGCAGTGTAGCACTCTTGGAGCGCTTATGTATAGGGAATACAAATGAAATCAAGATAAAGGCTTTAGTAAAAATTTCAGTTTTATTCTTAATGCGCTCCGTTTAATTTGCAATCTATATGAATTATAACGCCAAAATGAATAGCAATATTGCTGTATTATTTTATTAAAACAGTTTAATTAACCGCACACTTCAACTGCCTACTACTACTACAGAATGAAAATTCCGCTGCACTTTCAGCTGCATATGAGTAATCTAAGCCTAAACTCAGAGAAGAGATCTGCTTCCGCAAAGATTCCTTTGGGTATGGTAAGAGACCGCTTCGGAAAAAAATATTTTCTGGCTATGGCATGAAAGCCCGCTGGAATGGCTTGGGAAGTATTTTTCGATGGTTTTGGTATGACACATCGGCACGATTTCAGTTTATTTTGATTTTCTTACAGCATTATTGCCCATTTTCCTTATCAAAATACACAAATTCGTATGCCAACGCAGAAAATATATACAGCTATTCAAATGAAAAGTAAGAGACTGATGAATGAAATACTGAAGCGGTACATATGTACAAAGCAAGTGATAGAACTATATGGGAGAAAATACCATCAACCGCCCGCAGAGCATAGAGAAAATTCGCCTGAAGTGGTTCAACTATGCCCAAATCAAAAATGAATCCATAAAAGAAAAATTCAAACTGCTTATTTCTAATGAAATTTCCAATATTGCTGTCACATATTAACAAATTGGTGCGCTAATAAAAGTTATGCAGAAAGGAAGTGGAATCAAATTCGATGGATATTTAGACATTATTCTTTATGCATGCGTTAGGCTCTACAATTATGAATACTGAACTGTAGTCAGTTCATGGGGACGCACTGTTCCGCTGATTAATAAAGATGAAAATATTTTACGCAATAATTAAATACATCCACCTTCACAATGTGAACATATAAGAAGTAAGGTTAGCACAAATTAAAATAGTGCCAATCACAGACTCATGGGGATTCTATATCCCTGATGAAACATGACAATTGATAACCAACTATTTTGAATTCCTGGCAGCACACGTTTCACCCAATACATATCATCAAAACCGCAAAGTTCGGAGCGCTCCAAAGGAAGTTGGTTTGGAGCGCTACGATGAAAGCGTAGCAGAAGCGTCAAGTGTTCTAAAATTAATCCACGTGTATGATTAAAGGAGTTTTGGTATAAAAATGAGTTATTCATATATTGAATTCTCTCTTAACTTATTTTGAAAAAGTCCTCCAAGCTTCTAATTACCTCCTCCAAAACCTTTCCTCCAGGAGCACTCAGAAAAGAAGCAGCTACTTTTTGGGATTCTCCGGAACAACAGCAAAAGTGAAAAAAACCTGTATTCGTTATTTCATCACACACCTTATTTATTTAAGGTTAACGTATAGATAGGCCCCAAATAGTGAAATTAAGTGACTTGAAAAAACACATGAAAACAAAAAATGTAAAGAAATGAAATATGGAAAAATTGAAAGAATTGAAAATTGTTTTTTTTTGAAAGTGTGTTGAAAAAATCAGATTAATTCGTATTAATTAAAACTGTATAAGCCCACAGTGGGCTGAAAAATGTAAGAAAGAATAACAAGCATTTCGTACGGCAGAAATCTTATACTCATCAGTGCGGCATGACTTCTGCCTACCGTAGACGTTTTAATCAGACTGATTTCATTTCATATAAATAAAGGAATTTTGCATCGACTATAAAGGAAATGGTTGCAGTATCACTTGGGATAACTTTTTTATTACCCCGCCGATGGCGTGCTTATTGATGGACCACTACACCTAATCTATTTTAGGGACTGTGAATAAAACACGTACATTCATCCCACCTGATTTTTTTTTGTGAAAAGAGCAGCGCGACTGATTTTTCCTCTATATTTGTTTTATATTAGGAATTTTTCTTCCTTATTTCACTATTATGTTTTGTACCAGTCTATTTTTTTTTTATTTTATAAATACAAATGACAAGCAATGACTGCCTGAGTATTTTATATTCAAATAATAATCATTTTACCCGCCCTTTCGCATTACTCTTTAGTCTTACATTTCATCCATTCAATTACTATGGAACAAAACATGCATATCGGAATAGTACAGTCTTCAAAGAGAAGGATACGTACATTCAACTCCTTTTAGATATAGTTAATGGAATTTATTTGCAATCTATAAGTACTTATTGGAAAAGAGAGAAGTAGGACATTGTTCAGCAAAATCAAAATTAATTGATAAGTGAAGTGCATTCCATTCCATTCCAGAATATTAGAAGAAGGTGACGAAAAAATAAAAAATAATTTAATATATATTAGATAAGTCTAAAAAGATATTTTAATTGCCAATTATATATCTGATGTGGTGAATATCATGACGCGAGGGATATAAATAGAAAACTTGATGGGAAATTAAAATTGAACCTACACAGGTACAAACATGACTGTTGTGACGGATATTATTGAGTATTATCGAGTATTATTGAGTAGATAAGCGTTAAAAGTAATAAAACCGTTTATTATTAATAGAAAACTCAGTAAGAATATTTAACCCTTAAGTCGCCACATAGGGTCAGAGCAGTTTTAACCGCGAAAAAAATGTAGAACGCATACTCTCTCGACTTTCCAGTTACTTTTCATCTAAGAACACTATTTTGAAAATCGTCATACTCGATTCACTGCAACGTATGCATATTTTTGTACTATAGTGAAGTGTGCCCCCAGGCGCCTACTAACGCAATTTTTTTCATCAGGTAAGTTTTATTAGATATATCTTTTGAAAGTTCGACATTTTATAATATTTTCGGATGAATTCTACCGAAAATAAATAAAACGTTTGTTGAGATTGTAGTTTTGAGTGAATAGTGTAGATTTCTAGTCTCCTCCGAATGGTGGTTCTTATTATTTTTACTTTTCTATAAAGACTGGCAAGAAGCCCCTTAGTATGTAATATAAAATAATTTTTATTTTATTTTTGTGTTAACTTAACGCGAAGTTATTTGTTTTTCAGTTTTGTTAAAGCAATTAGATTTAGTTATAGACTTTTTTTTTGTTTTTAAGTATTTTGTGGCTTACTTAAATTTTTAGAAAAAAAATTGTGATTACTGCTGACTCCATACGCCCACTTGTTTGATTTTGCTAGTGCGCTTACGTAAGGGTTAAAACTAGAGGGCTTGATATTCAACTTAGTTGAATTTTTGTTAGTCACTGTTGAAAGGGTGTTCATATTATTACTGAATCTAAGAGAAATGAAAATATTATGACAATGAAAGCCTTACAATAATTAAATTCTCCAAGAATGTATTAGTAATTGTAAGCACAGTTTCGTGATATTTATGCAAATTTCCTGCTTGACTCTAGAAACCGATTTGGACACATATAAAAGTATTGCATGGATAGGAGTACTTGTAAAAATGGCAGCTTATTGAAGCACTTATCCATATTGAGCAATTATCCGAAAGGCTTAAGTGCTTTATAAAGACACTTATCCGAATTGGTTTAAGTGCTTCATAAATACGATTCCTGTTTTACTGCTTGATAGAAATTATTCATTACATTTTAATATGTAAATATGTACATATATTTATATAATTAGAATGTATGTACATTATAAAAATTTAATCAAAAGAGATAATGAAATTTATTCAACAAAATCAACAAAACTAAATAAAAGTTTAATCATTTGTAGGTATGTAGGTACACATGTATGTAATATATATACACTGGGAATTAGCACTAGAAAAAATCACAAAGCTTATTCAATCTGTTCAGCTTTCATTATTTTATTTTTAAAAACGACTTAACTAATTAAGCATCAGCAGTTTTTTTTTGTCAACTTGGAGGAGACTTGGTGATATTACTAAACTTGGACTTCTTTAGCAATACAACTTGTTACATCTTCTGTAAATATTATTAGCCTTCAGTACGTAAACCCTAATAGATAGCACAAGCAAGAAATAACATAGTAGTTTCTGTCTTTGCTATAAAATGAAAAAAATTGTATTCCTTCAATACAAAATCAAAGATGCCTCGATCTGATGTACGGAAGCCCTCAGTTTTTCCTTTCAGATTTATACAAAATATTCGGGCAGAATTTTTGTTCACTTTTAGTCCAACGGAGTTATTCTCAGATATAATAAATACTTTCATTCTGTGATAAGAGTGAATAAAGAATTCTGCCGAAACATTTTCCGAAAATTTCTAAAAAAAAACATGTAAAATAAGATGAAATGAGTCTAAGACCAATTCTTATGATACCCTAGATGAATGCTCGTATGAAAATTTGTATGATCACTTCTATGTGCAAGTTTGATTCTGAAGTGGTTTTTCACATATATTTCTAGAACGGTTCGTAGGACAGTAAAAATGATTATAACCAATTTCATAGGATTTCATATTCTGAAGAACTTTTCAGTACAATTAAAATGTCTAGAGCTGATAGTTTTCACAGTATACGTAAAATACCGCTATCTATATATGGCAACACCAAGAACGGGTTGCACGATCTCGAGCATTTTTGATTTTTTTTTCTATGTATATGGAAACTCCTTGCGCAACATTTTAGTTCTCTACGTCGACACGTTGTCAGGCAGTGCCCAAATATTCCCTACGTAGGAGTTACCCGAACTTAAGTTTAACATTTTTTTCATACTCAATTCCAGTGCGGATAGATAGACCAACAGACAAAGAGACGAGCAGACGGACAGATAGATAAACGGACAGACGAGCATTCAAAAATTAAAAGTACCTACTTTTAATATTTTGCATGGTTGTTGAATCCATTTTGCTTCAGCAGCATTATTTCTATGCATTACAAACGGAACGACAAACTTGGAATATTCTATATATTTCATCTAGGGTAAAAAAAATGTATGCTTATTGCTTATCTACGCGTCTACGCTAATAAAAATTGTTAGCAGCCCAAGGCCAAGACACGTTTCCACCTCCAATAATGCATAAAAATTCTAGAGAAAAAATTTCGATAGAATTTCGAAGAAAAAAAAATTAGGACTTCGTCATTAAGTCAAGGCATCGTTGATTTCATATTGGAGCGAGGCATCCATATCATTGCAACGACATAAAGCCTATCTAACCAATCAAAACCTTCCAGAAATTTTCTAAAATGCTTTACTGTGATATTTATGGAAAAGTGAACAGACATTCATTTTATATAATGCTATATAGACCCTAAACTACTATGTATCATACATATATGACCTGCATCTGCCGCACGAACTCTAAAGGTAGGGAGATGATTCATTTCTGCCTCCAACCAGCATACAGAAATAATACACAAATAATTTTGTTTAGAAAAGAATAAAAGTTTAATTCCGGTTGGGATGATAAGAAAGCAAACTTAAGATTATTAGAATACCATTTTGCCGTTTGAATAGTATAGTTTAGGGCGCAGAAGATATTCAAATCAAACTTTAACTGTTTTTTGATAAGAACACAGCAAATATTTTAAAATATTAGGACTAACTTAGGGCTCTCATGTAGTTGGTAATAATTGAGTCTCTTTTATGTATTGGGAAGTGTTTCTCGAGGGTTTTGAACCAAGCCATCCAATCTACACATCTGTCCGTTCCTTTCGTTCCAACAATATCAACGATTTATTCAGCAAAAAAAAAAAATTGCTTCGTAACTGCGTCAGTTTACAAAGGAAAGTTAGCAAAAGAAAAATTATCGCAGTCAATGAAAAAGTTTTGTCGGTTCATTTTATTTTTATGTCAGCTAAACTTGTCGGTTAATATGAACTGAGTAGCATTACATTTGACTATGTGTCTAGTTTATCTGTTATTAATTGTCTGTGACTAATAGGAAATATTTGCATTAGAATACAATTAAACTAATCAGTAAATATTTCATCATCAATGCAGTGGTGTATCTAGAGCTTTTACCGCCTGGGGTGGCCCCCCAATGTGCCGCCCTTTCTAAGTCAATCAAAATCAACTACGGTACAAATATATAAATAAAAAAAAATATTTTTTTGTTAACACAGATTGTATACACATATTGATAAAATGTAAGCGTGTTTATATATTTATTGTGCTTACATTTTTATTAGATAAGTCTTGAATAACATTTTCAAAATTTATATCATTTATTAGTTGTTTTTCTATGAAGAGTATCGTTAGAATTCGCAATCTTAAATCACTCACAATGAAGATAATTTTTAATTAATTTTAATTTGGAAAAGCTCTGTTCACTACTAGCTACACTGATGACTATTAAGAATATTACTATGATGGGAACAGAGTCTTTCAACCAATATTTTTATAACCTAGATGAAATCATAGGGTATACTTAGTTCCATTGTAACACCTAGAAATAATGCTGGTAGAGCAAAATTAAAAGTTATTTGTATATTGCATGTCCGTCCGTCCGTCCTCACGATAACTCAAGAACGCGTGTACTTAGACAGATGAAATACTGCGGGTGGGTTTAAAAAAAAAACTAAAATCAGGTTCTAAAATGTGACAAGTCCGGTAACTCCTTCATAGGGTTGCTATACAATAATTTCGGTTTTCACGATATTTGGACACAGCCATTCGAAGCCGTCAACGTATAGAGCTGAAATTTGTATATGACGTTTTATAAAAATATTAAATTTTTGTTGAATGTGATCTGTGGTTTCACATTTTCTGTCCTTATTCGTGAAATTATCAAAGGGAGTTTGATTTTTTTGTTATTTGTTTTTCTCCTTCCTTTTTTTTTCATTTTTACTTGCTAACATTTAAAAGGAAAACAGTCGAAAATCTCATTTTGTTTCCTAACTTGTTTTTAAGAGGAGTCCGGACTCAGCAAAAGTTTCCATTTAGATACCAGCGAGCCTGTAGGCAATAAAATTTACTATACGTAGGTTTGTGTCTTGAAAGTGAGAAAATTCATATAAAATTAGCCTAGACCTAGACCAAAATCACATCAGAGACATCTTAAAAGAAAGAAACCCAACATGCGATAAAATTCAAAGAAATTGAAAATTGTTGATGAGAAGTAACTCTCCTAAATTTTTTTTGCACATAATTGTTAAATATACTACTTTTCTTTGTATTTCAACCACTTTCAACGAAATATTGCAATTTCTAGTCGGTGAAATATCGGGATAAAAAACAGGTACTATTAGAGTCGAATAATTAAAAAAAACGCCACTTAAAATGAAAGAACTCAACGTTATTTGCTAGATCTAGGCTTTTTCTTCCCCAAATAGTCACAATCTAAAGAAATGGGAATACCACCGAACAGGAATTTGATTTAATAAACTTCAGTTTTTACCATTTTTTACAAGTTTCCGAGCGAATATCTCCATTCCAATACACTTTTTTTAATTTTTGGCAACGTTATTCACTAGACTTCTTTGTTACCTTTAATTTAAGATATAAATCATTATTCTGCCACAAATAGTTTGAATAAAATTCGCATTGAAAAATGTATGACACTTGCAAATCTTGGAACTGACTCTTCTTAAGCTAACTTTGCTTCAAACACTATGAGGTAAAATGTCCGTTCTCTTGTCTATTGACAATGATCATGAAGATGGGGCGCTTTTTGCAAAGTAATAATTCTAAGCCATAAACGCATGGGATTACTCGTGCGTAATCGCGTACGCTTCTATACTATAACGGAAAGCGCGTATTGGCATGGCCAACACGTGCCACGCTTAGCTCTGTACAACAGCTTTTCGAAAACCCCACTACCCCAACGCGTGTTCGTCGTGATGATAACAAAGTTTTAATACTGAGTTAGAAAATATTTGAGTCTGCAAGAGTGATTTTTTAAATTTACAAATATTTAAAAATATAAACGCCCTTTTCACCGCCTGACAATATTTATGAAATAATATATTTCGACTCTAGAACATGCAAATTTAGCACACTCCAGATGCCATTCGTCTGAAATGAAAACAACAGCGGGCAATGCTTCGCGTAATAATTTAGCCGACTGCGTGCAAGTAGTCCCTTGCGTGGCTCATTAATGGCACTAATGAAAGTATTTACAGGTTCGATGTTTGTTTATACATGTTTTTATACCGACATTTGTGCTTAGTGTAAAAACGAGTTTTCTAAAGTTGTAAGTGACAAAAGTTATTAAGAATTAAGGAAATCAAGCTACATTTAAATGGCAACCAAAAATATAGGAGTTTGTATTATGTATTAGACGCATCTACTTTCAACATTGCAATAATTCTCTTGAAACAATTGGCCCTTTAATGTATGTGGTATTTTCCACGAATGGTTAGCGTCGCGTTTGACGAGATAAAATATCCTGTTAGATTGAATGCGTTGACATTTGAGATTCGGCAAATTTGTGTTCAACTTTTTGTTATAAATTAATTAGTTTGTAGTTTTCCACTTTCTCAATCAACTTTTCACGAAATTACTTTTTTGTCTGGAAATAAAAAAAAATCCAGCGGCAGTATGTACAATCTTCCAAATGTTAGGTTAAATTCACCGCGTTTGCGATGAAAAGTAGAAATTCGCCTAATTATTGCTTCACGAACGACGCTTGCGATTGTAATCTAACACTCCCAATACGACAATCATAATTCGATATTAAATGTCAACGCGCGCTACGCGGGTTACGCGTTTGAAGTTTTTAATCTGACTCCCATAACGGAAATATTTCCTAAGCAGTTCTAATTTCTACCACCAAGTGACGTATCTTTATGTGGTTGGTTATCGCCAATTCCAAATTTACGGCAAAATTATCATAATTATTTATTTTTCTTTTTATATAATTAAGACAGAAATATAAAAAATGCCTAAGATATGTGCCGCCCGAAGCGGACCGCCCCCCTCCCCCCCTAGATGCGCTACTGCATTAATAGAGAGCTTCAATGCACGCCTCATACAGTTTCTAATTCGCTGCTAATAATAAATTATCCTTCGAAAATAATTCATTTAGACTTCACTTACAGAAATGGAAAGGTCGTACAGTCGAAGAAAAGCTAAGTATATGGGAAAGAAAGAAATATGTAATGGATCGATTCAGATCAGAAACTGACTTATTATTAGATTACTCCTAAATAGGGAATAGTGCTCGAAGATTTTTCCCCAATCCTTTAATAACGTCCACCATCACAGGAGTAGATATAAAACAGTTTTATAAATTTTTGGTAATATTAAAAAGTATGTCATGCGATGCCAATGTGACATAAACGAAACTGCCTTTCAGCCACTGACATTTATATAAATGACTGATCTCCTCTTTCATGGCACCAGTTTTGATTTCAGAAAGTATGCTACCATATTTAAATTATTTGGGAATTTACTTATATGCATGTGCAGTGGGATTTACCGAATTTACCACAAACGTATTTTGGGACTATTTGTATTGTTAAATGTTAATTATGAGTCGAAGGGAGTGTTTTCTACAAGGCAGTTTTGGTTGGAAATACCACTGAACCTCAAGCAATTTCTTGTTCCCAATCGTTACAGTTCAGTAGGAAAGTATGCTCTCACGGAAAGAGACAGGAATATGAGAAAGGTGCCATTTGTTTCATGTATTTTTGGTTCAACGAGCAATCCATTTCTATACATGTCAATGCTTTGAGCAATATTGTATTGAAACGACAGAGTTATGCATAAGTCTTTATAAATGGTATCCAATACCTGTCACTGTGTATAAAGCTTTACTCCATATTGCACAAATATTATCAAATTTTTTTATTCTTATCGGACGGACAACTTTCCAAAGACGTACAAGAATCGAGGAATAAAGAATTGAGAAAATTTAGATTAATTCGTGTAAGAAAAACCTCACGGATCGACGCAGATATAATACTCAATTTATTAATATCATCGGACCCATTCATTTCAACAATAAAAAAATATCCTAAAAGTATAATATTGGGTAATAAGGTAAAAAAATTACTAAAAGGATAGATATTATGTTATTTTTATTTTATAGCTTTTTTATCTGTAATATAATAAATAATACTGCGTTTCCAATTCTGAATTTATTCCACGTAAATTGCGATTCTGGACTATAGTGCGTTTTTTAAATTCCCGGAATACCGCACTTTACGCTAATTTGCAATTTGTTCTTTGCACACATAAATAGGCATGTTGACGATATGAAGTGCTCGGGAACATGACAAAATCCAGAAAATTTAAAAAATCCGGAATTGAGAAAATTCAGAAGTGACAAAATTCAGAAACGACAAAATATGTAAATTTCAAAATCCCGAAATTGTAAAAATTGTTATAATTAAATTTTTTTTTAAAATATTTAAAAATGGCATGAGCTTTGTTTCGCAATTCTCATATTTAGATTCGTCCTTTTTGTTATATTAATCTGTGTTATTAATATAGTTGGGAGTTTTGTGATGACAAATTCATCTGATGGAAATCTAGCATCTTTGTGAACGAAACTGGCTTGCCCAACAATGTCTGCAAGTGGGTAATGATTTGTGAACGGCGGTCAAGAAACATTATATGAAATTTTGATGTGTTGATCACGATTTTGAGGTAGTCAAGGACATGATAATTCGAATTAGAATAAAAAAGTTCAAATTTGGAAATTACTAACACATAGACAAATTTTTGCCTTGAGGTATTATCCACCTCTGGAATATATGAATTAGTGCTGATTTGGTATATATCTAGGTCTGTGCCTAGGTCTCATTTCTCAAAGAGTGCGTAAGTAAATGAATGTGTATGTTGAAGTGGTAGTGTGGTGTGAATAAATGTGAAAAATATATATAATTTGTTTGTTTTTAATGTATACGAAAAATATCCGAGCTCATGAAGAATTCAAACTAAGAGGAAATCCACAAAAAAATCCAGAAGATATATTCGCGCGCGTGAATATCTTTTCTGGATTTCATCTGAATTTTGTCTCTTCTGGATTTTGTCTCTTCTGGATTTTATCACTTCTGGGTTTTGTCTCTTCGGATTTTGTCTTTCTGCATTTCGTTAGTCCTGATTTTATCATTCTGGATTTCGCACCCAACCCGAAGTGCTCTACGATCTCCACTTTTTGTGTATGTCTCTATTCGCAGAATAAAAAAAGTGTAGTAGTGCAAGGTAGGTTAATGTGATTTGTAGATATAATGTGAATACATATATGAATAAAAATGTAGATTAAACATGAATTTCAAGAAAAGGAAATTTTTATTTCTTTTCATTTTATCTTTAAATGTCCTTACAATAGAAAATAGTGTCAGAAAATAAGTCAGTTAGTCAAATACTTGATTATAATAATCGATAAGAAATTAAAATTAGGAATTGATGAAAATTATATTTTTGTGAGAGAATATCGAAAAAATAGGATACACGAAAAGAGTAAAGTGTTGTTTTTGGGCAGAGTTATCATCAAAGTGCATTCAAAAGAAACACATCGAAATGAACAGACTCCAAAATGAAACACTAGCCGTTATTTTGTGATGTACATAGTATATATTGCAAATATAAAATTGATGTTAAATACCTTAAAATGGCTGAGTGTTAGAAAAAGAATATTATCTTTAATATGGACATATTTGAATTTAAAATTGAACATCAATTGGTCCCGTCGAGTTTATCTAGGTATTTTAACTATTTCGGATATTTCTAACCGTATAATTCAAGCAATGTTTATAATTTTTGACTCACAAGTTTTGTGTTTATAAATTTGAACTCTCTAAACTATTTGATTTATAAAGTTCTTAATACGCAGAATTGTAGAGCAAATCGTTCAATTAAGATAACCAAAGATCTTAAATTTTCATGCGACATATTTTGTATTGGCGAGGTATTTCCTAATTAAAGGGTTACTACCTTATATATATAATAATCAAAAAGGAGAAATGGGATGTCACAGCAAATTGCTTTTTTTAATAAGTACCTACAAATAAAATTCCTTTAATCTTCAACAAAGTATGCGTTACGGTTGAAAAAGTCTAAGAAGTGAAATGAGTATTGTAGTAGTGATATTCATAGGAATGAGCAGTTTTTTAATCTTTTATAATACAAAGTGTTTCCTCCATGGTAGTCCATACAGCAGGAGGTGATAGTACTCACTTAGAAAATAAAACATATATGGCGGGAGGGGTAGCGGGTGGCATATCCAATATTTTTAGTTTAGACCACAATCTGACGGAGTTCCAAGTTGTTCTTCATTGCGGTCGGATGTTCCATCAAATCCGCTCGCTTAGACTAATGGACCAGAGTAGGGTTTTTCCTTGAGACATCTTTTTCCTTAGTGATGCTTTCCATGCATCATTGGACTTGCAGTCCAAGGGATACATTGTGGTGCTCAATGTTTTGTGCTCGTGTATATCGATTAAAATCAAAGATTACTCTTGAGTTGATTTCAACTGTATCAGTGAATGGAGCGTGGCGTCGGCCTAAACAAAATTGCAATAGAAGCAACATCATACAACATAAAATAACTACATCTACATTACAAATATCTAATTCTGCGCTTCACCCGCATCTGTTTGTTTTCGCGGGTGAGCCACTTCATATAAGTGGCCGGCAATACAGATAATACTAAGACTGGCCAAGTGGCGTCTATTCATTTTATACTTTGACGAATAGTTGTACTATTCGTCTTTTGGAAGAAGGAGAAGACCACAATCTTACAGGATAGCAGTATGGGACTCGTTGAGTAGTTATTGGAAAGGCTATGAAGTTCTGCAAACACCGGCGACCGTACACCCTATATTTCTTCAGATACAGGGTGATTTATAAAACCTAGCATATTTTCTTAATCACCCTGTAAATCAAAAATGGTTGATAAGCTCCCCATGACCAAGCTATACAATTTTCAGTTTGTCTGGGTGAGTAATATTACCTCATTGCAGTGAAAACTTTTCAACATTACAAAGCACAAAACAAAATTCTCATACAGTTTTGTGGAACTTAGGATGCATTTAGCTCCTTCACTTTACCAGTGGCTTATCGGTTATATGTAAAATATCCTGCCACTGGTCTAGACTCATTGTGCAAATATGCAAAGGCTTCATAATGATATGTGTCGAAATATGGAAGCATAGAATTTCATGGTTTTGTTTGATGAGAAAATAGAACTTTCTTATATAATAAAACGATCCAACCCAGGGGTGTGGATTCGTTAAGAGCTAAGACTATTCAAACCTATGTGAACATAACTTTTATCTCATTAGCAGCATTGATGAATGGCGGACGGGGGATAGTGATTACCAACAACATGTAGCTTGAAATAATAATAATAGTACGTATTAGATAATTAGTATATTGAAGGAGTGTCCCACGTTAGAAATACACAGATAGGGTAATTATTATTAATATGAACCATTGGCTATTGAAAGGGTCTTTGCATCTATCAATATATAATCTATATTATTAAAAGCTGACGTGGGTGTAATAAATACTATCAAATCTGAAAAGCATTCCTGATGTGGCTCTCTAGGGAACGATGAAAGGACCAGACATAGCAAGAAACTCCAAGAAAGGTCATTTGATGGCACCGAAAAGGACTTTAGGACGTTGAATGATGCCGATAGGCTTTTACGTGCATAAAATAGCATTGATTTGAGAAACATTGATTGGTAAAACCTAATATCACTTTAACAAAAGCTTCAATTACTTATCGTAATTCTTCACGTGTCTTTCGTCCTGAAAACCAAATAAAACGGTTTACATATGTGAAGCATTGCGCTATCGGCTATAAGATTATAAAACATTTACTGTAATACTAACACTAATACTCTTAAAAACAAATTTTTTGTATCTTTTGAACGAAAACTATTTACCACTTTTCTATTGAATTGTCGAAATACTCAGAAAATGTTAAAATCGTGTGCCTCATTCCAATTTAGTACGTGCTCAGAGTTAAGCCAAACTGGCGCCAAATAATGTTCTTAAATTAAATTCAAATATTCGCGAAGAGTGTATAGTGTATGTGTCTTATTGTGCTGGTGAAGACTTAAAACAAAAGACAACGAAGGAAGAATTTAATGAAGTCCTTGGGTCCCTGCATAGCATTAAAACTTTAATTTTCAACTGTAGAAGTCGCGAGGAATGGTATTTCTTGCTTATCATAATTTCTTTTATCGTTCGTTCAGTTTCTTTTATTTTCTTGTGGAATTTTCTTTTCTCTCTCAGTATATACCATTGGAACTTTTCTACTGTCCTTAAGATTTTCAGTCCTCTTGCCGTAAGCAGTTGCTACAACAGTTGTCTGAATGTGTCTTCGAAAAAGAAAATCTCTCAAGGATATCGCATTCGAGATTTCTGTTTAGGTTTATATATACTTAGTATATAATTTGTATATACAGTTGATTTTTTTTATTTTTTTATTTTTTTTGTAATTTGATTTGTTTAGTTTTCGGGTATACCGACCCAATAACTTTTCTCAGAAGTACAACTACTGATAATAATGTAGTACTTTGGATGGTTGACTTGCAGCTCACCTTTAATAATTTTTCAAAGGAACTTTCATTTACAGAGTACTGTCCTAAAGGGAATTCAACGTTAGGGTAATTTATTTTGAATTTATGTATTTTTTTAAGGAGGTAAAGTTTTAAGTTTTTCTCCTTTTTTTTTTTTTTTTTGAAAAAGGTAAACTAATTGTGAGAACTATGTAGTACCTTACATAACTGATTTCGTACCTGGTTTTGTATTTGCAGACATTTGTTGTTGTTGCTGTTGGTGTGAATGTTGACCATTATGTTGAGATTGCATTTGTTGTTGTTGTTGTTGTTGTTGTTGGTGCTGATGTTGTTGATGATGTTGTTGTTGTTGATGGAGTTGTTGCTGTTGTTGTTGTTGCTGCTGTTGTCCTTGGGTATGAGCTGGATGAATTGCTAATAATTTTGCTTCTGGTGGCTTATGTGGACCTACGGTTATAGGCGGAGCACCTAGTGCCATCGTAGGTGCTGGCATCATCAATGTTGACATTGCCAACATTATTTGTGGATGTTTGAACACAATTTTTGAAAATGTTTAGAGTTTTATGATATAAATTCAATTTACTTCTTTTTTATTTATTTTGAAGCAACGCCACTACCTGTTTTTACAAGTTACAATTATATCAAATTTCAAATATATTCTTTCCAACTAAATTTGATATTCAACGACAACCAAAATAATAATTGTATGAGTTATATAAACAAACCGGCACACCACTACTGCCACTGACTAATAATAATATTATTATTTCGAATAAATTTTTTTGTGGAACAATAACTAACTGACAACTGTCATATTAGTAATTTGATAATTCCAAACAAATATTGTGTACTTCGAATATATGTAGAACCACCGGCTTTTGACCCGCTTTTTTCGCCAATTTGCGTGAGATTAGCAATAACAAAATTAGAAATTTTTATATAGGAAATAACCCTACCAACTTCACATTAATTTATGAAAACATAATCATCAAAATTTTAAACACACTTTGTTCGTCGTTTTTTTTGTTTGTTTATTTGTTTGTTTTCCCACAAAGTTTGAATAACGAGAACAGGAACTATTCAGCCAATAAAAGCACACAACAAGATTCTAACTAAAACGTACTAAACCGTAAGGCGACACTGTTCTAACTAAAGCTTTAATTTTTGGGAAACTGGGCTATGTGTAGCGGTTAAAACGTAGAACTTTTCTCCTTTATACATGTGCTTTTCCGAGGTGCATGCGAATAATTTCTAGTCCTGAATTAAAAGTGGCATGGCTCCCATATCGGAGTGTGTGTGGTGTAGAAATCCGCGCTGTTTTTGTTGGCCCCATTTTCCAGTGCATGTGAAACAAAGATAAGAAGTTACCCCTTTTTCTCATTCGACCAATGGGAATAATGCGCGCGCAATTGTTGTTTGTCCGAAAATCAAGCGATTGCCGACCGAAAGGCCGATTCTACTCCTGCCATCAACTTTCTGGTATCCTTCTTATGGCTGCAATTTTATATGTGTGTATGTGTGTGAATTATCATTATATGAGCTTTTCGAATGAACTGTAAAAAAAAAAGCTTTCGGAAACACCTGCTCCGAAGGTCTATATCCCTCTACAAAGGGGAGAACTTCCTCCACTACCTTTGTTACGGTGCTAAAATTATAATTTGAAGGGGTTAGCCTTTCTCCTTCATCTGAAAATGTTTTTATTATCGTTGTTGCTATTTTTTGTTACATTTATTTCTAGTAGAGGCATATGCAACAAAGTATAACGCTGTATTAGTTCGGAACGGTTCTTGTGTTTATACTTTGGCTCCTGTGTAAAGAATACACCGACACTATGACCTATTTTTCTTAGTAAAGTACATATTTTGTTCCGTAGCTTCGACTCTTTTCTTCCTGCAACCTCCGTACTGCTAAGAGCATAACTCATTATTATAAAGTTTGTGTATACCGCTGTTTTGTTTTCTTAACTTTTTTTAGTTTTGTTATTAGAGTTGGTGCGCTTATGATTTTTCCTTTTAATAGATAACTGATTGCGATATCACGGGGTTACGGGAAATCCTTTTTTAGCTTTTTGCTATTTAAAAACTTTTTTTTTCTTCTTTTGCGTCCCCAATGCATCGTTTCCGACGAAGATAGCCATTTCAGAAATCTTGTGTACCAATCTTTCTGCATACAGGGAGTAAACTGGGGTTATATATAGTTTGTACACATATCACTATATGTACCTACCTAAAAATATTCGTTACCATGCTGTCTGTATTCTCTCTTTTGCATTCTCGGTTTTTTGTTACCGGATTGAAAAGAAACTTTAGTTCGGTGACAGTATGATTGATACTCAAATGTTACATTGAGCTATTGTCACTTCGTATTCTTTTAGAACTGAGAGTTACAACTGCTCTGAATTGCCCGGTTTTATCCAATTACAACACAGTGAAGTTTTTCTGAAGCTTTTTACAGGACACGGTGTAAAGTGTTGATTGCTTTTGAATGCATATAAACATATATTGTATATACGAAAAATGTAGTTTTTTGCAGTAATTTATGTACAAATCATTTTGAGGAGAAGAAAAATATTTAGAAACCATTTTTATAGTTATTATGCAACAAACACAAAATTAAACCATAACTTGCACAAAAATTACCTTTGCGTGTTTCAACTCTTGAAGAGGAAATGTACATTTTATATACTCCAGATAAAATCTATAGGATATATTAAGTTTGTCATTCCGTTTGTAACATATAGAAATAATGATGGTAGTGCAAACCTTTTAATGCGATTTTTTCTTTTTTGAAAAAAACATTTTTTATGATCCTATTTATATATAAAAAAATACCCTTATAAAGGAAACTTATTAATAGCAATTGAAACAATTCTGCTACATGGCACTACTATGGAAAACTATATATTTTATTTTACTCTCTAAATGAAAGTAAAACTTTGAACAACATTAACCCTTAAGTAGGTGTGCTACCAAAATCACACAATTGGATGCATTGGGTCAGCAGTGAACCCAATATCATTTTAGAAATTTACAAAACCACAAAATATTCAAAAACAACAACAATGCAGTTTGATAACTAAATCTTACAAAAATAAAATAAAAATTATGTTATATTACATTTATAGAAAAGTAAAAATAATAAGAGCCACTATTCGGAGTAGAGTGGAAAAGCTACACTATTCACTCAAAACTACAATCTCAACAAACGTTTTATTTATTTTCGGTAGAATTCATCAGAAATTATTATAAAATAAAATATAAAATAAATTATAAAAAAGTTACGTTAGTGGGCGGCTGGGACACACTTCATTATAGTACAAATGCATGCATACGTTGCAATGAATCGAGTACGATGATTTTCGAAATCGTGTTCTAAGATGAAAAGCTACTGGAAGACGCACACTTTTTTCACAGTAAAAATTTCTTAGACCCCATGCGCCTACTTAAGGGTTAATTTTCAAAGGAAACAAAAACTGAATCCAATAAAATATATTATTAATGCAGAAACAAAAAAAAAATTCATTGCAAAAGTATATAACTGAAAAGTTATTTAGAAATATGCGAAATGTTCGATATGAAATATTAAAAAGCAATTGTATTGGTGTTATTCAAACAAAGGTGATTGCCACATTTAGAGCATTTGAGGAAAGAGAATGCTTTAAATCCAGGATACTTGCAGTTTTGGCCAATACCCGCGTGCATTGTTCAATGCTGCAATCCATATCTGAAGTGGTCCTTTTTTCTTTTTAACTCAATTTGATACTCTAAATGCTGCGAGGGCCTTCAACTACTTCTATTAACCGGAGCTTGTATGCAAATTGCATGCTATCTGTATTATCTCGTGTAACCCCTGGGTTAAGCGGACCAGTTGTCATGAGGCAATACGCAACTTTTCAATTAAAATTATTTATAATGGAGACAATTTAAATGCCTTTTAACACGCATGATTTTTTAGAAAGGAGCAATTCGTTGACAATCGATTGATCTAAAAAACTGGTAAAATAGGCGCATATAGCACTTTGTTGAGCGCATTTTATTCCTAGAACGCCCGATTAAGCTGTCTAAAAGGTCTACTTCCCCGAAGTGTCTTTTTTATTGCTTGATGATGGATGGACATTCAATACTGGTATTTTTTTTTGTCATATCTCTATGTAGTGCCTACTATGTAGCAGAACTCCGAAAATATTTATAATAACATGACAAGTTTGTTGTCCTTCCACAGTACTGAATTTACATTCTTAAGGCCAAAACACAGTGAAAGCGACACAACAATGTTGGCAACTTAGTTGGCGACAATGTCGCATTTAAAACACAGTGAACGTGACTCGACAAATGTTTTTGACAGCTGTCTCTGTTTTATTTATTGTAAAAGAAATGACAAACAGGAAAAAATTAAGGAAAACCTCTAGTATAGCTCATGCGGCTTACTTAAAATTGCAAAGCATAAAGAAAAAACTAAAAAGAAGACTAAGAAGAGATTTGTGTACATGAGATGACTGACGTTTATTGCACAACATAACTTTTTCCCTCATGTTCTCTATTAATTCCTGCTCATAACCCATAATTTCTCAAACTAATAAATGAAATTAATTTTAATAAGATTTTAATAAATAGTTTATTTACTATTATCTTTTAATTTACTATGTTTCATAAAAATATCCAAATCCACATAACATGAGTGTCAATTATTCACTGTCTACACAGAAATGTCAATTATGTTGGCGACTAATTTAGAGATTTTCCCAAACTTTTTGTTGGCAACTTATCGCGTCGCCCTCATTGTGTTAAGTATATGGGACTTCCATATATTCGAATTTTTGACAGCAACCAATTTACGGCGACTTTGTTGTATCGTCTTCACTGTGTTTTAGCCTTTATATGTAGTAACTTTTCGGCAGAAATGCGACGAGTAGGTTCTTTCATATCAGTTTCAATGGGAAGTTTGCAATTTGGTAGATAGTTACGGTGAACTGTACCTATTTCATGAATTATTTGCTTACACTGTAAAAAATGTGCACAATTGTTGCCCCAAAGCTTAGGTATTTTTCCTTAAAATTTCCAAAAATGTAGGGAATATTCGCTAACATTCTACATTCTTGGGAAAAATTCTTAAGCTTTGTGGCAACAATTGTGCACACTTTTTTGCAGTGTATCTAAATTTACCACCAACTCAACAATAGTATAATAGTTGTCAATGCAAATTTTGTTATCGACATTTTTATGAATATTTCTTGTCAATCTCAGTACAATATTAGCACATGATCCTAAGTCTGATTCATTGGGACTTCTCAAGATTTTGTTGCCCCGTATAAATTTCAAATTTATAGGCATATTCGTCGACTCCACGAAGTAGGGGAAGATGCTGTACCTTGGACATATGTGTACCTTGGTCATTAAATTTTCCACAAGGACTGTAGTTACCACCTACAGAAACGCACTTTTATCCAATTTTACTAATCAACAGATAACACTTAAGCTATTTTGGGATTTAGTTTGTTGGACATAAATGTGCAGTTATAACGCTTTAAAGAAAAGTCGTGAAAGATGTAAAAAGTTTCCAGTGATACAGAATTGAGACTGTTGGAGTCTTATTCTTTCTATATCCTTGGATTCTAGCTAAGGTAAAACTTGTTTGGATTTACTATTATAAATCGTGCATCATGTGGTGAATTTGTGCATCTAACATATTTCACATGCAGTTTTATTTCTTTGCAAAATGTAGATATGTACCTTGGATGATTCAAACATTTGTACCACGGACATGTAAAAAAAAGTCATAGACCGGCCTTGTACCGAAAGCAAGACCTTCATATTTCTTTTCGTATGTCCTGAAATATACATTTTTAACTGCATATGCACAAATGAGACTTCATTCACTGCCTAGGAATAACTTTTTGCTTTTGGAGAACAATATTGTTCATATACAGATAAATACTCTTCATATCGCACCATCAATACAAGCCCACCCCATCTCAAATTTTTCTTATTTAAGAGTATTTTAATTATATAGTAAAATGCAATAACAAATTCAAAATTGATGATTTTGGAGTTGTTTGTGGTTTCGCATTGGAAGTGCGATATGGAATGCTTTGGTATCTACTGTTCAAATTCTCAATAAGCGGTCTGAGTTTGAACATGCGATCATGATTAGGATCATCCCTCGCAAGCATTTTATCATTGTAATCGAAATGTAGCCAACGTATAATGTTTTCAAATTTTTTTTTCACTCTTCAGCTCCTTCACTCTTTCAAAACCATAGTGTGAATGCCGATATATAGCTCTAAGTTTTCTTTTGTAATGACTTCAGCTGAATTAACATTTTTGTGTGATCCATATAAGTTTGATTCTTTTTCTTTCACGATAGCCTCCAATAATTCATTAATGACGAACTAACGAAATAATTCTGTAGAAGTATCCAGTTCCTTTATAGGCGCAGGTAGAGAACCGCAGCACTGTTGAGCAATTTCAATGCTCCGATGTCGCAATATTAAAATATTTGCTTTTATGTTTTCACCATTATTCTTGAGTATATTTGCTGGTTCCATCTTTTAATTTTATTAAATCAAAAGGTCCGCATCTTATGCGATTTCATCCATATATTCACTTGCTATAGTACAAACTAGCATATTGACAATATCAAAAAGTTATTCAGTGGCTGCTACATTATCTTCGTCCGCTTCTAAGAAATCAAAATCTTCTTCATTCTAGTCAAAACCCATCGAATACTGATCAACTAGTTCTTCAGTTTTTGTATTACAATCCATTGTTCTTTCTAACTGTAGTGCGCAATGTAGATTATATCATACATAGAGAAAAATTGCAAGCAAACAAATACTAGTTAATTTAATTTCATCGAATTAAAAAAAAACGCGTGTCATACAAACCTTTTTCTATTACAACTATAATTTTTTTAGTCAAAAAAATTTAGGATTTCAGTAGTATACGCATATGAAAACGGCACAGATTTTGATTCGGTGGTACCTTAACAAGACTGATGAGCTTTGCGCATAGTTTCCATAAATGTTACCGTTATAAATATTGATTCATGATCGACTCCAATTTGTAGTTGACGACCATCTGCATTACGCAGAAAATATATTGAAAACAAATCGCACAATTTATAACGATTATTTCAGATTGTAGCAGATATGATTGCGCAATAAAGAGTTAAAAGTTATCTAAAATTTTGCATACAGGCTTTAAAAAAAAAAAGTAATTTTAAGGTTCGAAAATAGGACCAATCAGGCAACTCTTCCGTAGGGTTGCCATACAAACATTTTGTTTTCACTATATATTGGGAGTGGCGCAATTTTGGTTTAAAAACGGTATAAACTGGAAACAGATCAAAAGTTCGAAACTTGCCACCACTCGCAAATGTCAAATACATAAAATTTATCATTAAGATACGTGTCGATCAGATAAGTGAGTGGCTACCACACGGAACGAAGAAAGTTGCTCAACGTTCAACTTCTGCCACTCGCGAAAGTCAAACGACGCCTTAAATAATTTATTTTGTTTTTGTTTGTAAATAATGGAAGTGTTAAACTTCCAAATCACCCATTGTAGTTAATAAAAATAGGCAAACACATTTTGTTCAAATTGACGAATTAATCATAAATTATAACTTTGCAAAATACAGGAACTAAAGGGATACGTACTTTACCTCTACTAAAGTCAAGAAAGTTTGATTTTTTTTTATATATTATTAAGGCAAATTAAGGGGACACCGTATGATGCAAAGCATAGTATGGCAGGAAGGTGACATGGAAATGAATTAGGCAACGTGAGGATAACGCCAGAGGTGCTGAATGTCATCCTTAAACTTTCGCAGATTGGATGTTGGAGTAATGACAGAAAATGGTAGTCTGTTCCACATTCACACAGTTCGGGATAAAAAGCATCACGAAATTTTACTGCATGGCCGAAAGTAATTTGATGGGCGGTTTGCTGCGCGAGTTTTGCGTGCAGGAATTATTATGCGTGGGATCAGACGAGATATTTCATTAGAACATTGACCACGCATATAGCGATGAGGGAGTGAAGAGCATCCCTCATTGCCGCCTTGTTCGAGTGAATCGATATTATAAGTTATTACACATCGCTAGTGAGTTTTAAGGCCCTCTTTTGGACAATATCCAATGAAGGTAAGACTGTGCGACCAGCCTCGGGCCCTGATATGGAAACTGTATTATATTCTAGGTCTGGTGTAGGATTTGTAGAAAAGCTCTAAATTCGATGGGTTGAAATATTTCTACACCTTTTTAGAAATCTTAGACATTTCGCTGCTTCTTTGGCAAAACAAAAGATGTGATCTGTCCAGCTTAGCTTACAGGAAATATTAAAGCCAAGAATGTAGAAAGACGGTGTATCGCAAATCCACCAAAAGAAATGGGACTGAGATGCTATGATTTTGCTGGCACTTGCATGCCTTGAATTCGACGCGAATCGCTTTACTCCAAGCGAGAATATGATCAAGGTCGTCATTCATTGATCTAATGACAGAATCTCGATTGACAGATGTGTCATTTCCTCTGAAGTCCATAAGAGTATCAAGGGTATTATTAACGGCAAAATTTGATATTATCAAAGTCGTTATTGAATGATCTAATCAAGCCATCTCGTTTGACAGATTTGGCATTCTCTCTGGAACAACCAGGAATGTCAAAAGAGTAAGCGAAATCAAGGCTACTGTCATTAGCAAAACTATGGATTGTATTAAAATTTAGGGAACGTAGATCATTAATGAAAAGTTAGAAGAGAGATAACAGCGCCCTGGGACGTCTCGGCATTTACAAGGTGAGGCTCTGGTGAAACCCCATCTAGTACAACCGGTATTATGTGACCAGATTAAAAATTTTCAATCTATAATAGAAGATGAGGGGAGAGACCAAATGCTTTAAGTTAAACTAAAACGGCTGGATGCCAGACTCTATCAATGACCATTCAAATATCTAGAGCAACGATTTTGTGACTACAAAACACCAAAATTGTGTACGGTTCGAACGTTCCGTAAGAAAAGTCAGGAAGTGTCCAGATGAGGGTTCAGTTCGGAAGCCATAATGCCGATCATTGATGAGTTGTTTGGTTTCTAGATACTTCATTAATTTAGAGTTATTGATAGATGCAAAAAACTTTGAAAGGATCGAAGTGATTTGTCGATAACTTGAGGCATCGCTACCCTCACCTTTCTTGGGAATAGGCTGAGCGTGAGCTATTTTTCAACCATTTGGAAATTTTCCTATCGAATAAGACAAGTAGAATAGTTTGCGCAAAGGTTTAGCCAAAGATGAGGCACAGGAGTGAGAAACCATCAAGATCCACGGCTTTGGAGACGTTGATTCCCTTAAGGACCTTAAACACATGTGTATTGACTGTTTTGTATAGAATTTGAAGCGAATCTACCAGTGAAGATACTAGCTTGATCAAGGGAGTCAACAACCACTTCACCGATATTAAGTAGTGAAGGTATAGAGGAATTGCTGAAGTTGTTCTTGATGGTCTTGACAGGGGACCAGAAGCCTTTGCTATCTTTGCGAGCCAACATTCTGATCAAAAGTAATTTTTTCTCTCCGAATAATGGACTTCTATGTGTTCTGTGCAGTCTTGTCGACTTGTTTCAATTCTAGATTGCTGAGATCTGCTGTAAGAGTACGGAATGTATTCAAACATGTCAACACTTCTCTAAGGTTCTGATTTAGAATTTCCCAATCAGCTTTTAATTTTTTTTTAAGGCTAAAGCCTAGAGAAATCTAAATACTCTACTATTGCATTTTACGAAATAATAAAACGGTTATTCCAAAATAAATGTCTTGCCTTAAATGTAGTATGTTAGAGTGACTTGCTTGGACGTGAAGTCCAAACTGCCAGCATGAGCTGACAAATCACTCAGTGGACAGCGTTGACTGCAGGGCGGCACGCTA
Source organism: Dioctria linearis (assembly GCA_963930735.1). Lineage (NCBI taxonomy): Eukaryota > Metazoa > Arthropoda > Insecta > Diptera > Asilidae > Dioctria > Dioctria linearis. The sequence continues at coordinate 247,734,636 of OZ005741.1, forward strand.
GCTCTCCTCGGATATTGGTGGAGAGTGTGGGGAGGTCCCACGACAACCTGCTGCTGCCACCAGCTATATAAAAAAAGAATTCGTGCCTGACAAACCAAAGGCCGTCGCACACATTCGGTCCTTCGGGACCCTTACATCACTTACCTACATCCCTTGGGAAAGCGCAGATGTTTGGCCTTCTCTGCTTGCCCCATTTGTTTGCCGTTGTGTTTTCAATTAAAACAAATCTCCCATCCGCCACTGATTTGGACACTGCTTAAGAACGCATCTAGATAGAAAGCTGAAATTTTGTACATTTTGTTTTCATAGCAATAGTAAATATATCTTCGAAATGGACTAAATCGGGCAAACCCATTTTGGTGTTGCCATATAAAATTTTGGCTTTTTTACGTATAGTGTAAAAACGGTCAGTCCTTGACAATTTTATTACACTAAAAAGCTCTTCAGATCATGAAATCTAATGAAATTGGTTATAATTATTTTTACTGTCCGACGAACCGTTCTAGAGATATATGCGCAAAACCACTTCGGAAATCAAACTGGGACAAATGGGTGACAATACGAAATTATATACAGGCATTCATTCTACCCAATTTGCATAAAGGTGAACATAAAAAGGGTCAACTAGGTATGATATATCTTATATGTATGTATAACCAGTTTATTACCAGTATAAATAAATAAAACTAGTAGCGTTTTGCACATGTACTTTAATGTCACAAGTGGAAGCCTTTTATGAACTTTGACAGCTGTTTCGGTCCAATCCGACCATCATCGGAAATTAGACAAGTGCTACTGATATCCAATTAAAAATTCGAAAATATCTTCGTCTAGACTTAAAACAAAAATAAAAATACATAAATATATAAGGCATGAAATGTTTATGCGGAGAGGATTGCGAATGTTGCTGACTCTTGTAAAATATTTGTCTGTTGATGAATATGTTTAACAGCACTGAACGAATTGGCTCTTCACGTTCATGCAATACGTTTTCTCCTTGCATTGCTTTCATAATTTTCTATTCAATTTATTCCCCTTATTTTCAATATGAAGAATCTTCCAGATTTCCCTAGAAGAAATTGCTCACAGTTTTAATTTGTCTCCTGCCCCGCAAACGGCAGTTATTATGTAAACCAATACAAATTTGACTGAAAAGTATCAAGGTGTTTGCAATTCATAAAGAAACATATAGCAAATTAAATCCCGATGAGCCTCCTGATGAGTATTCATTAAATCTCATCGAAGAGCTCATTGGATGGTATAAAACTGCTCCCTATATACTAAACCAGCAACAAATAAATATTTATTATTGTCATCACCTTGTCAGAGACATTTCTACTAGGAAAATTTGAATTGATTTTTGTGTTTTATTTATTTAAGTTCTTAAATTATTTATTTTAAATTAATTTTTTGATTTGTTTTCCGCGTGGAAAGACTGTCGCCGGTATGCTGAACAAGACGTTATGCCCAAATCTTCACGCCTCAGCGTCTTAGTGTTTGAATTGGGAAAAAAATATGAAATCAATCGTAAATGCAGATTATCATTTATGAATTCATCATTACACTCATTGACATGCTCCTTAATATACACATCGTGACACTCATTGCTACGCTCATTAATAAGCTCATCGTGTACTCATTGACATGCTTATTAATAAGCTCATCATGACCCTCATTGACATACTCATTAATAAGCTCATCGTAACGCTCATTATGTACTCATCGAAGTGTTCATCTAATATTGTAAAATGCACAAAAGATAAGCAAAGTATACATTTCGAAATAAGTAAAAAAGATGCAATATCTCATGCACACTATCTGTGAATAAGTAAATAAATGATTTTTTTCCGGCTTTGATTCAAATACATATAAATTTTATCAGTACGTTCATCTGATTCATTGATGAGCTCATCATGATATGTCTACCAGGGTTGTTCCTTACAAGTCTGTGTGAATTCGTTGATATGTTTGGCATTACCAGAATCATTTCTGCTAAGTTTTATATCTTCACTAAATCCTGTATTAAAGCTTCTACCGGTTTATTCAATATAATTGCATTCGGAATCCACACAAAGTATTTCATATATACGCCTGATTTAGTAAAATTATCAGATTTATCTTTGATTTTTTTAAGGTCTCAGTCTTTTTTATATTATAGATCTAATTTTATACGAAATTCTTCCAATAATTGGCAATCTTGCACAAGGTGTGCTATTGCTATCAATTGGAAATAACTACTAGTGTTTTATTCTTGTTCTTTTTTTTTGTTTGTTTTTTATTTGTTTCGAAATTATATCTCTGATATTTTGTACTCATGGCGTGCTTAGATTTGGATGGAATAACATTATCCATAAATGTAGGCTTGCGAAATAATTCAAAGGTAAGGCTACCTGTTTCATGAGATATTTTAAGATCCAAAAAGTTGATAGATATACTTGTCCTTTTCTATTCCAATCGCAATTTTATTTTGTTATGAATTAGGTTAATCCATTCTAGAAAGTTATATAACTCGCTCTCTAAGCTTTTAGTACTTTGCTATTCACCGATAATGGTCCAGTTGAACCGAAACAGCTGTCAGGGTTTATTAAAGCTTCAACTTGTGAAATTAAAGTACCTATACAAAACGCTACTAGTTTTATTTATTATCATGCTTCACCAAACGGTTACAGCAAGTTCGATTAATTATTACCAAGACCTTAATTATTTAACTTATCCATCATTTTACAAGAACTTAAACAACTTACAGAACTTGTAACTGGATTACGTTTTTATGCCGAGATGACCGAACCTCAGACTTTAGACTGGCTTTAATATTTTTAGAAAATTACTTGTTTGCCCTCAACTTCTGGACTTGAATGTAGTTTCTAATTTCTGACGGGGTAGCTTTTCAGAATGGTACGCAAACAAATCGGCGAAAAGTGGGCAGTTGCCGCATTTGCCGATTTTGTTTTAAAACATGAATTTATAAGGAAAGGCATAACATCCATTACTTGTTTTCTCGATTCTTCTAAGGAACATATAAAAAAATTTGTTTTTCCACTATCTATATTCAGACACCACACAACGATCCTAATCATAGTGCTTTTACGGAAATCGGATTAAAGAAAAAAAAATTTGCATAAACTCATTTTCCAATTTACGTTCCGATTTTTATTGGACAGAGCGCGGTCGTAAGATATAAAAGTTCTACTGTTTCATCCCACCGAAAAAGGCATACAAAAACTTACCGGAACTAATTTTATATTTCTTAACTTTATATTCACCACGATGGTCCTCTTTTATATTATGCTTTCAGGAAAAATTGTAAGTTTTAAAAAAAAATTCCGCGAGGGATATTGTTTCCCACATAAGAAATGTTTTACAGATAATAAAATATTTATTGAAGTAAAAGTTTTCATTGAAACTGCAGTAAAGCTTGCAAATAGGGAAAATGGACAGTATACTATTAGGAAAGCTGTTTTGTAAATTTTCTATCAGTTTCGAACGTAGAATACACGTCAACACTAAATCTAATAAGTCTTATAATCGGTGCAAATTATAAATTATATTAAGCACTGCACAGTAGATCTTCTGAATTTTTCCTAACAAAATGATTCACTGCGCAGTAAATCTATTCAACTGTACCTTTTGCAAAACACGTAACAATTTCTGGAAGCTTTCAACTTTATACATTTAGGAACGCTGGTCCTAGCTAGCACCTTGGCGTTCGTTCCAATTCAGGTAGCGGTTGTTGAAGCCAAACAACAAGCAGTTTCAAGCAGAACAGAGCCTATTCATGTAATCGCGATGGAAGGTTTATATTAATTGAAAACAGCTGCCAAAGGGTCTGTGATAAGCCTTCGATGTAAAGACGACTTCTTAGAATATATTATCAGCGCGGCGCGGCGTGAAAAAACAAACATTTAAAGAAACAATTATAACTCATAATTGGAGAAATTCAGTGAAACTACACAACGGCGAACATGTCATTGTGCATTGTTGTAGTGAGTATTATTACATTTAAAGCAAGAAATTAATTTTTAAATAATATTTTTTTATTATTTCGTAAACTGCAATAGTTTTTATAGAATACTTAGCCCAATCGTTAAATAAGAACAAAATCAATCTGCAGATTGGGAAACTCTCAATGAATATCCCAGAGAATTTGATTGGTAGGTCTGTTTTGCTTCAAAGGATGTAGATGAATGCACATTTGAATTTGCTACAATTCTAATTCTTGCGCATGCGTGAATACAATCAGGGTTTAAACAGCAGATCATAATAACAGCCAAATCGCTCTAGGTTTAACGATAAGTGCAAACAAGCAATAAAAGGGAAATATAGTCTGCTATCAATTGCATCCATGTCCAGAGCTGAAAAGCTATCCAAAAGAGAAAAATTTCTGTTACACCAGAATTTTAGAATCTTGGCAAGATGCGAAGACAGTAAAGGTTTCTGGTCCCTGGTCAAAACCATCAGAACCAACTTCAGCAGTTCCTCCTATTCCTACACAATGAACTGATTGTTGACTCCCTGAATAAAACTAATATTTTGAGTGTTAGATTCATTTCAAATTCTACTTTTTCACCCACTTCACATATCCCTTGTGGATGTGTACAAGATCCAATACACATCCGAACGAGAGATATGGTTAAGGTCCTTAAGGAGATCAACGTCTCCATAGCTGCCGGTCCTGATAGTTTCAAGCGCCAGTTAAATAAAACCTGTGCCTCATTCTTGGCTAAAGCTTTGCGCAAACTATTGTAGTTGCCTTATTCGACCTGAAAATTTCCAATTTGCGTGGAAACTAGCTCATGTTCAGCCTATTCCCAAGAAATTACCAACCAATTGCAATCACTTCGATTCTTTCAAAGGTGTTTGAATCTATGATTAGCTCCAAATTAATGAAGTATCTAGAAACTAATCAAACCCTCAACGAGCGGCAATATGGCTTTTCTTTGCTGACGTTTCTTGTGGAACATAGAAACTGTAGTTTTTACAATTTTGGTGAATCCAAAAACGTTGCCCTAGATATTTCAAAGGCTTTTGATAGTGTCTGGCTTTTAGTCATTTTAGTCAAACCTAAAGCACTTGGCCTCCCTCGTCCTCTTCTATTATGGATGTAAAGTGTTTTATCTGGTCGCTTAATACGGATTATATTAGAATTAAGCGGTGCATATGAATCTTAGCCAATAAATGCCGGTGTGCCTCAGGGCTTTCTTATCTCTCCATCTGTCTTCTCATTTCTTTTCATAAATGATTTGCTTTCCCTTACTTTCAATCCAATCCATTGTTTTACCGAAGGCAAAACCCTTGATTTCGCTTGACTGCAGAGGAAATGCCACATCTGTCAAACCAGATTGCATGATTGGATCATTGAATAACCACCTTGATAATATCCTCGCTTGGTGCAAACCGAATTCAATACATCTAAGCTCCAAAGCTGTCCCATCTCTTTAAAACAAGATCAGATTTTCCACTGCCATTCTTTATGTATTCTTGACATTAATATTTGCAGTAACTTAAGTTGAGCAGATCACAACTTCTTTGTGGCCAAATAATCATCAAAATAACTTGGATTTCTGAAAAGGTGTAAGAAATATTTCAGCACATCTATTCTAGCGCTCCTCTACAAGTCCTACATCAGACTTAGAATGGAATATGTAGGCAGATGTTTGTCGCAGAGTCTTGGCTTCATTGGATATTGTCCAAAAGAGGTCCTTCAGCACATTGACAATGTAGCATAAACTTGTCATATAGACTCATTCTTATTTTTCTGTAAATGAAGGCATCTACTTTATAGCTTCTTTGACTGACCTTGATTTATTAATTGATGATAATTTATTTAATGGAGCAAAGAAGAAGCATGTCGATCTAAGAGTGTTGCTTTATTTGCAATTTGTTTCTTACAAATTTTCAAAAAGAGCTGGCATCAACGCATTTTAGCCAAGGACGGTTTATTTCTAATATTTATCTTTCGATATCGTTGCTTATGCTTCACTGTTTTGTTTTTGCTAGAAACAACAGATTTGTCGACTAAAATACCAATCTTAAAAATAAATAAATAAGTACATACTATAATTTCTCAGATTCTTCGAATTCTTTTCTTCGGTTATCATTACTTAATTTAGCAATCTGACTGTCGGTACTGACACTAACATCCTCGATTTCTATATTTCTTTGCTTTTTGTTAAGCAACGCGATAGGAGTTAGCAGCAAATTGTACCTGCGCATTGTGTTGTCATAGATTTTAATTTCTTACAGGTTTAGCGATAGCGACCACGTCCCGCGACAGTTTCACATTGTAACTCAGGCTTAACAATTCAATAGGAACGAACGCACCGCAATAAAATCACAACGCTACAGCCGTCCACCATAAATGACAACGGAATGGACATCACGGATATGATGACATCTGTGAGCTTATTTTTAACAGATATATCTGAATGCTAAACTCTGAAGTTTTCTCAGATTAATATTTCGTCTGTTTTATTGCAGTCAAAAGATTTTTTCTTTATACAATGAAGTATAAGATAAAAAGTGCTAAGTATGCGTAGTATAAGCAAGAAAGTGAAAATTGTAGTAAATTTCCATCCCTGATCAAGGGTAATTATAAACTTTTTTGAACCGTACTCTAAAATCCTGTCGTCACCAAAGTATCTCTAGGTATTTTAAGTGAAATAGAATTACAGCGATTTTTGGGATCCATGGAGAGCTTTTATATGTCATAATAATAAAGTGTAACCATCTAACCACATCGGTAGTTGTAACATCGTACATTTTATTACAATTATGAAGGCGATGTGAGATTACAGCTGACTGAACTGTAAAAAAAGTGGGACAATTCCCTAAAAATAAATGTTATTTTCTTTTATAGAAAGGAAAACCAGTTTAATTTCCCCAAATCAATGGAACATTCAATGAATTTCGGTATTTGGAGGCAGAAAACCTATATAGTAGGTAAAATTCCCGAAATGTTGATGCTTTCTTGGATATAAGGAAGAGGACATTCAATAAGTTAGTATTATTCAACATTTTGTATGGAACACTTACAACTATAGTGTAACAAAACAGCTTACCTAACTCTTGTTTTGATCATTAACTTAGACTCTACAGCCGATCTGTTCTGAGCTTTATCCCCTATTAACACAATTTGCTTTGCTCTATTTGGAACATGAAGAGTTGTTAGCGGTGGATAATCCACATCCTTTTTCGATTGACCGCTCTGACGGAATTGATTTAGGAATACGGCAATCGATTAGGTATCCTAATAAATAAGGATGAGGAGATCGAGGGCTGTCGCATAATAATTCCCAATTATCAGGAGCGCTAACCAATGGCATTATGGATAGCCGTGTATGGAGCGCGAGCACAATTCCAAAAGTGCCTCCTATCAATAATATCGGATGAAATACGTTGCAGCTCCCACGCAACAAGAAATGCCTAGGATTTGATACGGCATACAAATACGTAAAGAAACTGTTGCTGGACATCCTAAAAGGCAGATTTTCTTGCACTCACTTCGGAAACAAAACAATAATCGTACTTGACATGGCGAATTGTCAAAACGTGCCAATTCCAACCTGATTCCGATTTAGACTCAAATGTAGTCCAATTTAGAGCAACCATTCCAGCCGATGTTAGAAAGGGCGAAGCCACACGTAGCAGGACGAAGCCGAGACAGTTTGCTGGACTTACACCAACGCAAATCAATTTAGACATATAGAAAATGAATATCAGTAAATAATTTTCAGTTTTACCCAAGAAAGCAAATATAATTTTGATAAGTTTGATAGCTCGAAGTCAGTAAATAATCATAGCAAAGAAAACTTTGACACATATAAAAAGTTCAAATTGAATGAAAAACCTCGAAATATGGAAATTTAAAATTGTATTAAAATCTAGAATTAAAGGAAAACTTTGGCAAATATAGAAAATTTAAATTCGAATAAAACTTTGACAGATAGAGGAAACCAATCTCAATCCCCCTGAAAAGAATTACTCTGACAGATATCCCGTAAAGATAGAATATTACCTACTCTAGGCAGATGGGCAAAATCAATGATCATTCGCTCGTAATTGAATTTTTCAAAAATCGCTTTACCTTTGAATTTTAATTTTAATTATTAAAAATGTACTGTCAACTACATATAAAAATTGACAGGACTTTCACTTTAGTTCACAAAATCTTGGGTAAGTTGGTTTTTGAAAATCAATTATGAATAAATGATCATTGATTTTGTCCGTCTGCCTAGGGTATTACTCACCTCCAGGCCAAGAATGATTTAAGCTTGCTTGACGCATGTATTAAAAATTAAATGTAGAATAAATTTTGACATGTAGTAAGAATCAAATGTAGAGTCTGAATAGCCCTTGCAGAAAAGTAGAGATAGAATAAGTCACGTAGGCCCGCGATAAAGACAATTATTGTGTAGTAGCCCGCCATCTTAAGAACAAGTCTGTGTGTTGTAAAAAATTGATAATTTTCGAAGAAATAAAGAAAAATTGAGATTTCAAAAAGAGGTAAAGCAAGGAGTTTTTTTTTTAACAAACAAGTAAAACAAAATAAAAAGGATGAAAATAATAAAAACAAAAAAAAAAGAAGAAAAAGAGGAGAAAGCCCGAGTATTGTAAAGACTCCGGTAACGCTAAAATTAGCACCCCAGGGGAGGCTTCCATGACAGAATTACAGGTAACCAACTTCCACTTTTTATGTTTTGGGTAAGCACGGTGCATTCAAATAGCCCGAATCTCTCCCACTGGCAATAGCTCAACGGTGATTCTAACGGGCTGGATACTGCCCATTCTCGACGTAACAAACCGAACCCATAGTCCATTTGGTGACTGGGTTGGCAGTCCTTCATATTTTGGCCTGATGCGGGTCAACGTAACGTACAATAGGAGTAGAAAGAAATTTTGTAACAATATTTTAGTTAATATAGTTTACACATTCTTTCTGTAAACAAGTCATATATTGTTTTCACTATTTTGTTTGAGCGTGTCCAGCGCCCGAGCACTAACTGTAGGCTATTTATGTTTTTTTTTTCAAATGTGTAGCTTACCTATTCCCTAGATTTGAGAAGAAAAAAAAATGAAAATTTTATACATTTTAAGGAATATTCCCTACATTTTAGGAAATATTCCCTACATATTAGGGGGGAAAATCCTACCAGCATTTTAGAAACAAACATCTAACCTACGTTTTCCAAAGTACAGCTTTCCCGAAGTAGTTTTATTTCATTGTTTATGTTGACAAGCAACACTTTATTCTAATAAACATTTAAAAAAAAATCCTTTTTCAAATCAAAATATTAAAATATAGTAAAAAGACTTTGTTATTTTGTCAGCTTAATTACCGAAACTGATCGCTCCAAAAGTCTCAGCAAAACTCAAGAGGAGATAAATTAAGTTGAATTAGCAACATGGGATTGAAAACTCAGTTAGTAAGTACTCATAATTAGTTAATAATATGTGTCGTAATTATCTCGTCAGTTTGTATTACCCTTCTAATGCAGCTTTGAATTTTGCCTTCAGTTCATATTATGCAAATTGGATACAGCTTATATTTCCCATAATACTATATGCATGTAATTTAGCGACATATCCGACGGCCTTGCTTTCTTTGAAAAATGATAATAGTTTCTTCTGACATGGAATTTCTTTCTCTACAAACATATGGTCCGCTCACATTCGTTTTCTATACAGAGCAATTATAAAACTTTTATAAGGTATACCCATGCAATAAAAGTGTAATTGCAAAAGTATTACAAGCACTAAGAGAATATATCTCACATAACACACTTGACAGAAAGTTTTTTTTTATTCTCCGTGTTCTATAATTCAATACGCTGTCAGGCAATAAAACAGCAGTAGTATGAGGGGTCCGTCTGTGAATATACCACAAGAAAAGGCACTTTCCAAGTGACTGAATTCACAGAGAGAGAGAAAAAGTTTAGCGATAATTTAACATCGGTTTAATTCTCAACACGTAGAACTGCTATTAGTCACATGTTAATTTTGCAATGTTACTTCTGGGATAAGAAGGTACCTAATAAAGGAAAAGAGAGTTACTTAATGTGCGGACCTGGAATTTTGTAAAGTCATTTAATACTAAAGGGAAATGACACTTTGACTAAGAGAAAATGCCACGTTGAACAAGACGTTTGAAAAAATGTAAAAACACGAAGGTAGAACAACAAGTAACTTCGAAGTTAGGGCTATTTAAAAATTAATTTGTAGCAGGAAACAGTTTGCTTACAGTTGTACGTTTAAACATTTTAATAATGATCACAACTTTATTTCCATTTAATTTCATTTCATTTATTTAACTCCATTCGGTTGTTTAAATATACACCTGATTACATATCTGTAAAACATAAATGCACTAACCCGACAAATTGACTACATACATATTTAGGTTGTAGAGAAAGCTGTTATAAAAGCCTCTATGAATGGTTTATGAGTAATATTTTTTTTTCGAAAGAATCTACCTCTACCTATACTTATGTACTGGAAGTCGACCATAGTTAATTTGAAAATATTCGGGAAAAAATTGGTTTAAATATTTAAATACATGTAAATCAGTTATAAAAGCGTTTTGTAAAGGACTAATTTTTATTGTATATTGTAAAAAGTGAACTTAGAATTACAGAAAGTGGTGGTTCAACTGAGTTGCACCTGAATATGTTTAAATTTTCAAAAATTGGCGCTATTCTAACACCGAAATCAATATGAAACGAATGTTAAACAGAGCACAGAATTAATTGGAACTATTCTTGCCTCTTCACTCTTGGTAAGGCGGCCCTGTATAGAATAAATGTAACCTATAACTCTCACATCCGTCACGTCTCTAAATTCAAACAAAATTTGTGTATGGAAACTTTACGAGTATGTCTGTAAAAACAATATTGTGGTAAAAAAAATTAAAAAGAATTAAAGGCAACATCTTACATAGGTTCTGTTGCGGTTAGTCTGCCACAGAGCTACCTCCGCCATACAACTGTCAATCTAATTTATGAAAAAAAACTATCACATGCCGTGGCAACTATCACAGCACCTAATTAGAGTCTGCTATCCCTGCACCTAAAAGCTAGTAATTTATTTTATCTCATATGGAGCCGGTTAAAGAACAGAAACTCTTCTAGCAGCATTAGACTTGAGACTCTCTTCACAACCTGAATCTATGAACGTCCTTCTAGTGTCTACCGGGGGCATCCAACGGACTTCTGTATGACGACTTCGTTTTCTCAGTATTATCACAATATTCACACGAGCTGATGCATACGCATTAAGGAATAGTAATGCTCTGTGTGAATGGGGAATTTGAAAGAAATTCGGGAACAAGGGATTGGTAAGCGATCTGTTGGTTGATTACGTGGATAATTTGTACTGTAACGAGTAGTCGAAAGCACTTCCTAGCGCGCTGTAGGCATTTACAGAAGATTTAGCAGTAAGAATTAGTCACACAAAATATCGTCGGAAGTGTTTTCCTGCACGTTGTATGTGTGGACAGCTTATTAAATTCTATGATAATGATTTATCAAAATTATATACTCAGATCATTCAACTACACTGACATCCTAATGGTATGCTGGGCTGGAATTTCAAATACAACACCTACTCAATGGAATCGTTCAGGACACACTGTCAATATCGCCTTGGGAGTGCCAGTTATGGATCTGTATATTCTAGAGAGATGGCACACAGGCGGCCATTAAAATGGTCCCCCGGTGAGATGATGGGGTCTGCCTCTTTCTAATGCGTCTCACCTATTCCCTATCACTTATCTCAGCCGAATCTGTGACGGTTCTTCTGCAGCATTTTTCCTTTACCCAATGCAATGATGATTCGAAGATCCGTACCAAAGGAAATTTTATCTTTTGAAACTCGCTTAATAATCGCTACTATTTTCCGCACGGAACTTTTTTTTTTAATGAAAGACAAACAATATATTTATCCTCTGCTTATTTGACTCACGACCATTTTTCCGCCTCCATTTTCTTAATCACATCGTGTCCGCATTCCCCGATTCTTCTTTTTTTCGCTCTTGATAGTCAGCTGTCGGGGATTTGTTTGGAGTGCCATACTAAAATTTTGTTTTTCGCTGTATATTTTGAATCAGTCTGAGAATACATTCCATGAATGCTTCTAGGATACAAAAATCGTTCCGATCAATTTTGTAACATTATTACCTACCAACTAAATGTGTCCAGATTAACATTCACAGAGCAAAATGCGCCTCTGCAGCACTCTCTGAACAGTTTCTCAAATCTGGATGGGTATTGCCTTAATTCAGGAACCTTGGGCATATAACGGCAAAATCTGATGCTGAGGTGAGGAGGCTCTACACTATGTATTCTCAAAACGCCTACAAATAGGCCACCGAGGGGTAGAGCCCACCTCGTCGTAAATCCAGAAGAAACAGCTGGAGTAACTTTTGCGAAGAAATTGAGAGCAGCTCAAAAGCTTCGCGATTCCAAAAGGCCTCCTCCAAGGATTGGTATTGGCTCCCTCAAACACTGTGATGGAAGCCTTTCCAGTAATATCAAGGAAACGCTAGAGATTCTTCTCAAAACGCACTTCAGACTCTGCAACTTTGTGATCGAGGACACCGACGTAGACGCCAGATCCTCAGTGAAACCAATGGTGCTAAACAGGGATAACCGATCAGCAAGGAAGGTTGTCACCAAAGCAAAGGGGAAATGGGCTGTCAAGTCCTTCAAATCTTACTGCATTACTGCAAGAATCGCTGGATTACATAAAACCCCTTATCACCAAGATATATAGGGCCAGCCTGTGCAAGGGATGTATCCTCAAGGCATGGAGACTAACCAAGATGGTTTTTATTCCGAAATCGGGTAAAAACCCAACCAGCGAGGCAAAATCATGCAGGCCTATCAGTCTGACATCATTTCTTCTGAAACTCTAGAGAAAATAATAAAAAGCTCTCCACTCAATTCCGATTAATATGCCTACCAATCCGGAAAATCCACCTAGGACGCCCTCAGCAGTCTAGTAGAGACAATCGAGAAAGCCTCAGAGGAAAAGGAGCTCCTTATATGTTCCTTTATGGACATACAAGACACATTCGATACCACTCTCTTTAACTCGATCGAGAGACTATCCGAAGGTAGAGGCATAGATACCTGCATCGTCAGATGGATTGGCAACATTCTCGAGAAACGCTGCATAACAGCTACCATGAATGGCGAATCCACAATAATCATTGCTACTAGAGGCCACCCACAAGGCGGAGTTTTATCACCACTTTTATGGCTCCTAGTTGTGAGCTATTAAATTTACTCCAAGAGGCCGGCTTTAAGCCCCAAGGATACGCTGATGATATTGTGCTCGGTGTTAAAAAAAACTTGAATCAGCTCTACCCGAGCTTATGCAAACTGCTTTTAACATCGTTAGTAGATGGTGTCAGAACATGGAACTATCAAAAAATCCAGGTAAATTAGTGCTAGTTCCTTTTACTAGGAAAAGGAGTCTGCACATCCCATCTCCTAAGTTAAATGGAATTACAATAGAATATTCCAAAGAAGCAAGATATCTAGGAATAATCCTAGACAGCAAGCTTACCTGGAATCCCCACCTGGAAATGATAACTATAAAAGCCGTGTGGGCATTCAGTTCTTGCCACAGGATTTTCGGGAAAACATGTGGTCTGAACTCCAAAATGACTTTATGGATCTTCCAGGGCATAGTCAGACCCATACTTTCTTGTGGGGCAAATGTGTGGTGGCCTAAAATATTGCATGCAACCACCAGGAGAACCCTTGATAACGTGTAAAGGATGGCATGTTCAGGAGCCCCTGGCGCCTTTAAATCGTGTCCTCAACGTGCACTTGAAGCCATTCTTGGCTTACAGCCTCTCTACCTCCTTAATCAGAGGGAAGCAGCGGCTAGTATACTTCGAAAGGAAAACAAGGAAAACAGGCGCAGGCGTGGTTAGTCCAGATGTGGAACTATCAATTCCGCTTGGTGCCTCATCTTCCATTTTTCAGGCAGAAGTCTATGCTATAGAGGTTAGAGCTCAGGAAAGCCTAAATAAGGGCTGCAAGAACTCCAACATCTACATTTGCTCAGACAGCCAAGCTGCGCTCATAGCTTATTCCTCTCAAGACGGTAATGAAAAAGTGGACGAACTGGCAAAAACCGGAGCTGAATGTCCGTATACTGGTCCCTACCCGAAATTTGGCCTACGAAAAAGCCACTTTAGGGGGAACTGCTTAAGTGCGAAAACAGGCAACTGAATCACCTTTAGCGTAGCCCGCCCGATATGAGCCAGGCGAAGAAATTCTTCAACCCCTCTCATTTCCAGACGCGCCAACTTATTAGACTTAGACTTAGATACGCAAATCCGACAGTGAACTATGTCGACTATGCGAAGACGAAGACGAAACCTCGATGCACGTCATATGTGAGTACCTAGCATGTCTAGGGCTGTAAATCACTGGAAGATCAATTTATCTCTCCAGATAATGTCTCCAATTTAACTCCAAAAGCAATAATCGAGCACGTTAAAAGACTCGATTTTGCCTAACCGTTTTAGGGGAAGGCACAATAGAACAACTATGGTCGCGTGTCCGCAAGGTCCTGGAGGCCTAGTCGCTCCTATTCTTAACATTAACATTACCAATTCTGATACATTTTTTCGGAATTCCTTCTTATATGTAGGTAAATGATTAAAAATGTTTACATGAAATATATAGGTACATATTTATATACCTACATTATATTTATAATTATATATGCATGATGCTAACTTATGAAACGCACTTGCCCTCACCGAAATAAATAGAAATGTGCAAAATTAAATAAAAAAAACCTTTCAACGTTTCTTTAACTAAACCACACAAAATACTCGTAGTATGGAGCCAGCAGTAAATACTTTTTACGGCTATGAGTTTATTTTTTAAGCTCTACTTATCAAAGATTCTTTCAAAGTTGCTGATGAAAGGTGCTTTGAACTTCTGCAAAAAAATTCTTATTTATAAGCTTTGACTTAGTGTTTTAGCCGGTATTGAATTCAACCGAATATAAACTCAATGAACAGTTTTAGTCCTACCTTGGAAATATACGGATTTATGAATGCTGTGCTTTCATATTAAGCTCGAATTCATTGGTCTATTTATAGTATTTATTTTTTACTTATTACCTCTACCTTACACATTCTTATAATAATATTGTACAGGAAACTTTAATGTTAAGATTCTATAGCCATACTTATACAGAATGGCCTTCATTATATTGATTGCAAGATAGTTATCTTCACTTTTTCTTCTTACCTAAGTTAATTTTTATGCTCACAATGTAGATTTTATCATATTTGGCTTTGATTTCTGTTCGAAATATAATGTAAGCTATTTGGGATTGGTTCTAAATATTAGGATTTTCGAAAATGGAGGTCCCAAATAATACGTGTAAAAAATTCACCAAATATGTGGACAAATTAAAGATTGGTTTCGGATCTAAAAAATTAGCAAAATAATGCCTACAATAAATCATATGTAATTGTAAGTTGCAATACTTTTATCTTTAGGTGCTTGCAATTTTTATATCATAATTTGTTCATCTATTTAAAAATATATGACTTCAAGTAAAACACATATTAAAATCAAAAATAAAACAATTATGTAATTCAAAAACCGACCTACGTATATATCAATACGCATGGTAGAAAAATAATGATGAACTCATCAATGAGATAATCAGATAACCGTCCTGATGAAATTTATTCGCGTTGGATTCAAAACCAGAAAAATAATCATTTATTTACTTATTAACAGTTAGTGTGCATGAGATATCTCTTTCACTTATTTAGAAATGCATACTTTGCTTCTCTTTTGTGCGTTTTGCAATATTAGAATGAGCACTTCGATGAGTACATAATGAGTGTCATGATGACAGCATGTCAATGAGTGTCTTGACGAGTTCATAAAAGAGAATCTAGTTTTACGATTGATTTAATATATTTTTCCGAATTCAAACTCCGGTTGCAAATTAAACTCTGAGACGCTGAGGCGTAAGGATTTGGGCCTAATGTACTGTTCAACATATAGGTGACAGAGTCTTCCCGCATGAGAAAAAGTTAAAAGATTAATTTAAAATCAATAGTTTAACTTAAAACCCAATAAATCACAAAAATCAATTAAAATTTTCCTCGTCGAAATGTCATCTGACACGGTGATGGCAAGAATAAATATTTATTTATTGGTGGTTTAGTATTAAGAGTCCAATGAGCCCTTCGATGAGGTTTACTGAATAATCATCGGAAGGCTCAACCGGACTTAATTTTCTATGCGTTCCTTCATGAATTGCAAACATCTTGATGCTTTTCAGTCAGATTAATATTGGTTTACATAATAACTGCCCCTTGCAGGGCAAGAAACAAGATAAAACTGTGAGTAATTTCTACCAGGGATGCAAATAGGACTAACACATAAGATTTAATTCGCTTGCTTGTATGTGGTCCGTCTTCTGAATTATCTTATCTCCGCTATGGCATTTATCAACTAACAATTCATCGAAGTATGTAAACATCCGGTAGTATTAGGGAAGACCCTATCTCCTTCCTGCCACGCTGTGCTTTGCATCATAGGGTATCCCTTGAGCTTGGCTTAATAATATAAAAAAAAAGACCGGGTTTTCGCTTTTAACAAATTCTGGCCAATCAAAAGTTGATGGCCTCAATTCAAATAACATTAATCCAGCTTGATTGATAAAATTCTTAACTAACAATTTCTTCGACGTAATTTTCATCATTTATTTAAAATATATTGGAATGATTGCTTTTTTTTAAAATAATATTAAGCCAAGCTCAGGGGAATCCCCATGATGGAGAGCACAGCATGGCAGGAAGAAAGTATGGAAAGGATTAGGACAGTCAAGAAGGGTGACGGAGTTGCTGATGTACGATGCTCTTAAATTTTCGCCGATTTTAAGCCCGAAGAAAGACGGAGTATGGTAGCCTGTTCGACATTCGCACAGTTCATTTACATAGAATACTTTATTTCATATCGCAATTACACATTGGTCTAGCGGCTGCAGCAAGCTCAGATGTTGTACTAACTGGCAGAAAATATTAATATGCATTTTGGATGGCGTTGTGTACAAATTCGAATTCTTCTATAGGATATTTAGATAGCGTCTATCTTTTGGACCAGAACATTATTAAAACCAGCATGTGATCTACCGAGGTAGTTTAGCAGTTATACAATTTTTTTTTATCATGTACCTATTAAACCTTAGTTTCGCGTTGCTTGGATGTTCTTTAGACATTTCTTTTAAACTGAGAGCGCTACGTTATCGTTATAACCTACTTACGCACAGCCTATTGTAGTGCGATTCACCCCATACATGCAACTAGATGATAAAAACTTCTTATTCAGCGAATTAGAAGCTCTCATTTCGATGAGTTTTTCATTGTTTAGCATACTCGACTATGGAATCAGTTGCCCTACGAAATCTAGAGGACAAGCGAATTCGACACATTCAGGAAACTTGTCGTAGACTTTTTGGATTAAAACAGTAATTAGCTTGTGCTGTGCTTATGATCGGGTTATGTAACTGTTATATTGGCGATTATTTGGACTATCTCCGAACTATGTTCGGTTGAAGTGTCTCGATATTACTCTACACATTTTGTATAGCCCCAATAAAAGGACTCGTAAAACCCACAGGTCGAAACGTTGGGAGTATATATTTTAATAAAAGACGTCATAAAAACTACTCTTTTATTTTAATTTTTTCAGCTGAACATAGATCGGAGATAATCCTAAAATAATCGCCAATATAACTCTTTTTGGATTGAGTATTTCTCGCAGTGTCTAACTTTTCATATACTTCATATTATTTTCTTTTATTTCTTTTATTTCAATTATTTCTCTGTTTTTTTCTCTATTTGCAAATTGTTAGTCGTGTTCTTTTTTTCTTATCCAGATCAAATGAGATAACCGGTCGGAGTGGATATTAAGAACGTTTACAAATGTACATACCTTTTATAAATTGACAAAAAATTATCACATTGACATGCTTCCAAAAATTTCAAAACTTGAACCAAATACTTTTAGCTCTATTTGGACATTTTGCGAAAATTGAAATCATTGCAACTTGATAATTTATCCCAATATAAAAAATCATTGCTACCTATATACGTTTTATAGGGCCAAATTAATTTGAAATATCCAATAAATCAGTCCAGTATAAAAAAAAAACGCAGTTATTGTGTATAAATAAATATTTTAGCTAGACACTTCTTTTTCCGCCTTATTTTGCTTTTAGTTCCTTGTAGTAGCTTTAATTCAAATTATGTTTGCTAATAAAAGATTGTAAGTTTAATAAATATGAATAGTACGCAAATTCTCTTCGGAATGATTTTCTAAATATGGAGCAGCTCCATCCATCCTCAATTAATATCATATCATTAATATCATCTTCAATTTTGCTTGGAATCCAAATGGAATTAAAAATCGTACAATCAAAAATTAATTAAGTAAAAGACAATGGTTTTTTTCTTCCTTAATTTCCTAACACCAATGTAGTTAAATGAATAAAACTGAAGCAAAATCAAGGAATTTACCATAGTCGAACTTTTTGAAACAGAATGCTCCAATGATTATCTTCTATTTAACAACTTTTAAATTATCATCACAGGATTAAATTAGAATCGATTCGTGAAGAGATGTACTGCGTGCAGGGGTTAGTCTCGCATTTAAACTTATCTCTATTTATTTATTATGAATCTCTGTTAAAGATTAATTACATTCTATGTTAAGACTAATGATAAAGCTAAGACCCTTTCTGGGATTCAGTTTCCATACATAGTTTCTTGGAAAAAAGGCATGCTCGAGTAATCTTCGCCGCGCTATTGCAAAGTAAATTGTCCGAAATTTCCGTTGCATCCTGATAGAAGCGACAGGATGAAGTCTCAGCTAAATCCATCTTGTTTATATGATACCGCAAGATACAGTGGCCTGAGAAGAGTCCTATAATTGTTTTAAGTTCTGTTCTCCTGACGCGAAGGGGTACTTTCGTCTTCCTTTTTTTTTGCAGAGGTTTTGGAAACAATCAATTTTTGCCGGACAAAGTCATTGTAGCCCTTCCCTGTAAGGGAATTTTCGTATATTCTCCCAGGTATTTATGGTAACAGTGACATTCATGTCCAAGACAACTCCCAATTTCGAAATCTATATCATATAGAATACGTCATTATAGCTCGAAAATCAGATGATAATGAAGTACACTAATGAAGTGTTTTTTCCTTCATTATACCTACAATGAGGAAAAATATGCTAGATTTGGCATATGATATCAATTTGGAGCTCCGGTGTGCATCTGCCCATCTGATAAATAAGAAGAAGAAATGCAAATCAAAAATTATATTATTAATCCTCGAACCCCAACCCAGGCTCTGAGAAACCCCAGCACCTAAAACGTTGTAATTATTTTACAGAATATTAAAGGAACTCACCCGCGCTCCTAGATATTTTCAAATGGCGTCGACGCCCATCTTGTCGCGTTAGCGTCTTAAGAGTGTGGACAAAGTTATAGCTGTTTTGGGGTTCGTGAGACCCCAGCGTGGTAACAACCTAATATGACGTTGTATGAAATGAATATGACGTAATATGAAATTAATGACGAAAAGTGAAGTTTTGAGCACAATATCTACATTGGTGAATTTTATTCATGATATTATCTTATAATTTTGATAGTGTAGTAGAAAAAATGGCGTTATTCTCAATGATTTCTGTATTTCTGTCAACAAACTTTGTTATATTATTGCTCAAGTATAGAAGATACAATTGTGGAGAAAATGGATGAGCAGATAACTAGCCTGTTGCACCATATTGATTCTGACGATAAAGAGACACCTAACGTCGCGGTCCCTGACTTAAGCAGTAACAACGAAGAGGATAAATCATCGACGAGTTTTGTGCGGATTCATCGGCACTTTTGGAGTCTGAAGCTACCGTGAACACCGGTAAATTCTCTTCAGAAGACGACTTACTAATCTAATTTCTCTTCAGGATAATTCCTCCGTGCGCTGAGTGTTCCAAATGCTCTACAAGGCAAAGGTGCATACAGGTGGACTGGCGTAAAACCAGCAATTTCTACGACTAGGGAAAGAAATATTGTACAGTAACCTTAGGGTCCACAAGGCATAGCCCATCCAAATAACAACAGAAAAGCAAGCGGAGTCTATTTTTCACAAAAGAGAACTTGGACGAAATAGTCAAAAGCACTTATGTTAAAATTACTAGACAAATAGAAAAATACAAACGGGATAGGCCTGCACAGAACACAGAAGAAGAGGAAAGCCCATCAACTTCTGATAATATTCGTCCTTCTTTTGCTAAAGATACAAATGTGATAGAAATTGTAGTTTTCTTTGGGCCTTATTATTTGACTGGAGTTCTCACTATGAATCGTGAGGGGTTGGTTATTTTCGTGCTGTAATGACTGAACCCGGATTTGAGTCTCTAACAAACTGCTTGAGATTCGATCGTTAAACTGGAGAAGAACGCCGAGAGAATGATAGAATGGCACCAATAAGATACCTTTTTGATCACATCGTTAACGTTTCTAATGATGTACATATATAGACCGTCTGATTGCTGTACGATAGATGAAATGTTACTGAGATTCAGAGGCATGTGTGTTGTCAAAATGTACATTCCAAGTAAACCTGACAAATACGGAATAAAAATAATAATGTAATGTGACTCCTAAGCTGCTTACATGATTCGAACTGTTGTCTATTTAAGTAAGGTCTCTGCACATTTTTACACAATGACTTTGACTGGCCTATCCACGGCACTAATCGTAACTTGATTTGGGATAATTGGTTTACTTCTATACCAGTAGCAAAAGAATTGTTGTACAAACAAGTCACTATTGTAGGAACATAACGTGTTCAACCACACCTCTAATGAGAAAACGCCAATTAAAATCTGTGTGTATCAAGGCGAAACATGCATACCTACATTGATCTGTAAAAGGCGTCAAGTCACTCCGTCCCACGCCGATAGAAAAAAGGAAGAAACAAAAGGTTCCCTGTAAGTCACCTGAATAAAAAAAAAAACAAAAACAAAAATCAATAGCATAATGTTTTACTAAATATCACTTCACACATTAAGTAACTTAGTTTCTGCAATTAATCATGTTCCCGTGAGCAGCTCAGGTAGAAGTCTTAAGAAAATCACCTGTTGACAGCTGCCGCTGAGAAGATGATTAATTCCAGAAACAAATATATTAAGGCAATACACTTCCTTCAACATTCACAAATCACGTCAGGGGGTTAGTGTATACAATAAATTACTAATAGCAGCAATTTATTGCGTGAATTTGAAATAATTCACAAAAAACACATACCCACTTCACATAACCCACAATTTTCAATTTATGACAAATTGAGTAAATTGTGGCAATCTAAACAAAAATTCACAAAAATGCAACACTAAAATAAGATTTACTTCACGCTCACCTGATATTACACCCGAGGTCACCACGAATTTCGCGACATAAACAAACCCGCGAAACTAAATGCAGCAACCGCGAACTGACACTCCTTCAATTTCTGTCAACATATGACATATGAAATTAGTTTGTTTTTTCCCGGAGAACACACTGGTGGTGACAAAAATTGCCAAAAACATCCCCCGTGAAAGATATAAAAGAATTAATATTTTATCATATATCCAATAAGAAGGAAAGAGAAAAAGAGTAAGAAAGAGATTAGTAATGAGCAAGTTCCATATCACGAAAAAGCCATAAATACTGCCCGAATCAGTTTGCTCAAGCGATATCTAAAATATGAATTGGAGCAATATTTTTACAACAAAAAATTTAAATTAAATTGCAAAACGATCTAGAGTGGAATGCTTCACGTAAATTTCAGTGCAAATCTGCAAGGTTCATTCCCCAAGATCATGAATTGCAGCATTTTGTCATAAAAATTTGGTGTATTGGCTATAAAAGAGCTCTGCAACAAGGCATCAGTCTCTTTTTTAGTTTGTGATTTCAACAGTGCGAACCAACAAGTGACTCCGAGTTTTCTCTATATCTTCAAATTCTTTTGGGCATCTAAATCCAGACTTTGGGAGTATTTTTCTTTACCTGTGGACCTATTGCGTATACGAAAACACGTAGCAACAGTTCTAGTAAGTTTTTGTGGTGATCAACTTCAGATCGTGCAGAAGTGTTCAATCAATCCAGTGAAGAGTAAATTATCTTTTTTTTTCAAATTATTTCAATTTGTTTTTTTTTTGTTCTACTGCTTCGAACAATTGACATCGAGCCACAATATACCAATAAGGGTATCGGGGCTTAATATGTCATTGCAACCAATAAAAGGATAGAAAGGAAAAAATGGAATATTTTGTCTTCAGAAACGATAAGTCATATGAAATTACCGCGTAACACGAAACTTCGTGAACAATATTGGCTTGTATTCCAGAATAGTGAAGTTATAAGTAGATAGAGTAAATTTGGTTATATTAATAGTTTAAATTGCATTTTTTTGTAAATAAATTGTAGATGCTATCACTTGTACTGGACCTGCATTCCATTTCAATTGCTACACGTAACGACAGAGAGATTCCTCCTCTTTTAATAGAGCTAAAAAACCGTGATCGAAATACTGCCAAGTTTGCCTTTTCGGAAGAACTTACTTTTTTTGTCATACTGTCCGCCGAAATCTTAACAGAAGAAGTTGGTTACTCTGTTATCGACAATGCACACGAAAGCAGTTCCAGATGCTAAAAACAAAATACCAGAGATGGTCGAGTATTACAATAAAACTAAATGTGGGGTCGATTTAATGGACCAACTGTGTCATAAGTACAGCGTATCCAGGAAGACAAGGAGATGGCCAATGGCCATTTTTTAGGCCGTTTAAATAAAATTTGTGTTAATTCATATGTAATCCTAAAAATGACAAAAAACAGATCAAAAGCCATGCAAGTTTTTGAAAAATCTGGCCTTGCCACACACATTACGCCACAAATGGGGGAACGTTTTACGTGGCGAACTTTGCCTACTAATTTTCAAGTTCTGTTAGGAGGAATCTTACTTAAGTCACGACCTGTAGTAGCACAGGTTCCTGCTCTAACGGCCGAAGAAAGGTGTGCTGTGTGCCCCAGAGAAAAGGACCGGAAACGAAGTTCACATATAGCGTGTGTCGAAATTCCCTTGTTGGCCAACATACCCAAGCCATATGTCAAATATGTTTTCTAAAAATTGTAACTATTTTTTTGTATTACTGATTTAATTACTTATTAAAATAAATAAAAATATTTCCTTAAATTGTTGTTACTTATTAATAATAAACAAAAATATGTTGGGTTGCCTGAGACACCAGGGGTAGGGTTCAAGGGTTAATATTCTATTTAATATAATATTTTTCTCATTTGTGTTAAATTGAAAAATAAAATAAATAAAAACAAAGTTTATCGCGTTAATTCGATCCATAACGCTTCTTTAATGTCATAAGTATATCAAGACCAGATTGACAGTACAACTTAGTTAAAGTAATGGCTGTGTGTCAATAATGAATCATTATAGACTAATGAGTCATGAATTATTTCTTCATTAAGAGCGCTGTGTGTCTAGGACATTAACCTGTGAGTAATTATACTCGCTATTCTATTATATCCTGAACACGTTGAATGTATTCGACTTCGTGTCCTCCTTTAGGTATTTTATTTCCATTTGTAAACCTGAAGTTGTAAAATCGAAATCCCCTATATTGTATTTGTAATATAACATACACAACTACTTGGACTAGGAGTAGCCTGCTGGTGTGGCTGAATACTATGCAAAAAGGATATGAGATCCACGAGGCAATCGTAGCATGTGGCAGTTGCCAGGTACCATTGCAGTGAGGCTGATCGATCCTGATAAAGGTGTGAATGAAGTGTAAAAGTACTGTGAAGCATAGGAGCTCAGTATGGGGCGCACCAGCAGGTTGATTCTGCCGATCGACCAGGATAAGTATTTAAAAGGGTTGATTTATTTAAATTTAAATTACCATCCATTTGGATTGAATTCGTTTTTCAGTTTTCTTGTTACACATTATACCTATTTTTTGTTATTTCTTTGATTAATTTTTTTGGTATAGATTATCAGTTATTTATTTTTTTTATCAGGTTTTTTCCTTTATTTGGATTTCATCCGCATTAAGTATCTAGGGCATTAGTTAGATTTAATTTTAATTTTATATTAAATAATTTTTGTTCTAAGAATTGTAGTCGAAGCGATTTTTATAGGATTTTAAATTAATATCAATCGATGGTGCTCAGATTCATATTTGTTTAAAAAGTGCGATCACTCTTGATCACTTTCGTTGTATTATACTTGTAGGTCTAGGTATATACTATGTAAATGCTCTCTATTGTCTTACAGTGTATAATATTGTTGTGAAGGAACGAATCGTCCGGTTCTTGTCAGCCGATCTACTATAGTTATTGAGAGGTGATATTTTGTGTTTTTATGCTTGCGTGATTGCTGATAACGATCGATCTATTCATTCCTCATTTGCTAACGAATGAGGTGTTGTTAAATTCCTCTTAATAAACTATTAATACAGATCGGACATATTTAGCAATTTAATTTAGTTAATTCCCTAGAGAATTTTAATTAATGAACATTGCTTTGTCACTCTTCTGCAAAAGAGGTCAAATGGACAGCAAGTTTTAAATGAATCGTCATATAAATGTGACTCCGCTATGAAAGTAATCTTAAACCTTAGAGTAGTGAAAATTTTGTTTTGTCAGTAAAACTCACTGCAAGTTTCGTGATAACTACTAAAATGTTCACCTTATTGTTAAAATTCTACGTCATTCCTCATGATGATATATATTTTAGTGATTACTCTAAAATTGAGTGATTATTCCCCATAGTCGCCATACGGCACTTGGATAAACCAAGGAAAACTTATAGGTGGATTATTCCTCGTCTACAGCCTAGTGAAATTCACTGAAAATAATTTCAATCAATTTCTAAAATGCATTGAGAATGTAGAGAAATCACTCAATTTGAAAATTGCAATGAGAAATTGTTGCTACCATATAATTCACCCCTGCTTTTGATAAAAAGTATTTATATGCGAAATTGGGTGATCCTATCATCGAACTTCTATGGTAGGCGATCAGAGATAACCTTCCGATGAGACATATCTGATCGCTGGGTGACAGGAGCAGCCTAGATATGCCACTTTATTGTTGCCATATCTACCAATTTTCATGTCAGTCACAATATGAGGAAATTCGTAGTAAAAATAACGATCTTATCGCTATAGTCGGAAAATAATTTTTGATTAGATGATCAGTCCGTTATTATCACTAAAATGAGGTGTGGAGTAGTCCGTTATTATCGCTAAAGTGAGGTGTGGAGTACTGCATAGTGAAATTCCAAGGTATATAGAAGACAAGGTATTCTCATTAAAAATTTTGTACTAGAATTGTGACGTGTTCCGCCCTATAACGTATATACATTTCTATTGAAAAGGCAGAGAGATGAGAGATTATATTGCGTTCTCTGTACTGTACTTTCCTATACGTTCGGACACAAATGGCAGAACGTGGTTCGTAATGGGAATACCTTGTTATACCTTGGTGAAATTCCCTCAAAATCGGCTATGTTTTCTTGAAATCATTGCCACCATATTGAATACAAAAATTTGTTCGAAAATATTTATTTTATTTCATAATGTTAGGCGTTTAGATATATGCACAATAATGATTTGGAACTCCCTACATATGCATATAATAGTATATACGTGCTTTACAGAAGATTAAAACCAAAGTCATTTAGACTAGTACGTTATAGTGAATTAGTGTTATATATTTCCGTAGAATTATCATTTGCGTATTAATATCTCTTTACATTACACATAATCTCATCACATTCTTTGTATGTATAGTGCGTTTTTAAACGTGAAAATCGCATCCTTGTAACGTGATATAAACTAAAATTAATTACTTCATGGTGATAAAGATAGTGAATATAACGTTACTGTCATTAAAATGAAATGTTTCATTCACTCAATCATTCCCCAAAATGGTATATGGACCAAGATTGGAACGTGTTATGATAACAAAAGTGGCAGTTAACAACAGTATAGAGGGACTATATTGAGTGTTTATCACATTAAAATTACCAGTTGTCACTATAAATTGATAGTTGGGATATTAATCACCAAGAATCTGAAAGATAAATTATTTTACTTGAGTTTGGTTTAACTGGGCCGTTTCGTCAGGCTCTATGCAAGGATCGTTGGATACGTTGATGATACCACTGTCATGGCGGGAAAGTAGCTAGAGCCATTCAAATGATAATAAAACTAAGTGGCTCCCTTCACCATATATGTATATACGTAAAATATTTCACGATCACCATTAGATAAAGATTTCATCAAAAGTGGGCAATTTAACTTCACAAATAGAATAACTTTATATTTTCCTTGATGGATTTCATACGAACAAGAAATACTTCCGAAAAGAGAATATAGTATCTGGTCGGAGACATGTTTAGTTGGAAGGTTGTATGAATATACATATGTATGGTGCAGTCCAAGATGGAGCTGGTCATAACCAGTTTTGGATTAATCATGAATTATCTTAGGATTTTGTGAGCATATCACAGTAACTTAATTAAAATGTTGTATAGGTATTATATCACTTGAAAATATTTTACAAATAAACGGTGGTATGGATCCTCCATATCTTCTGCAAATAGAATATCACGAATAGCAAGCAATTCTGGTGACTAATTATATGTGCAATGCTGCCCTACCCTTCTTCTGGTAAATATTAATTTTTTTTTTCAATTTTCATCTGCGAGGTTCTACATAAATTGGAAGGTAGTAATTAGTACACCGGCCGTGTTTCTTTCCATATTAAAGTCTAAGTCTGTATTCCTTCAAATTTCAATCCTAAACAGGAGTGCAAGTTTGAAAGTTTGAAATTTGTCGAAAGTAAACATTTGTTGGCAATCATGGATGTAATATCTACCTGCCTGATTTGATTCTTTTGAAGTATATACTAAAGTAATTTCGATATGTGCCCTAAGGTTAATTAGGCATCCAGAGTTACGATACAATGCACTTCACTCTGATATAAAGTTTCAACATTCAAACTGCCACCGAAAGACGTTGCTGGTAAACACTTCAGTTTGAGTTCATTGACTAAAACGGCCTCAAGGATCTATGCTCCTGGTTTTCTCTCTCTATATTGCTATTTTCTCTGTGAAAACGTAAAATCACCACTGAATTGAATACAAAAATATGTTAGTGACGTTGTAATATCTAGAAGGTCTGCTTTGCCTTTGTGTCGGCTGCCGTTGAACTTTTCTAGAGTTGTTTGGACATTTAATGCTACGCGTAAAACTGTGGGGTTATGCGAGTCCTTCGTAACGGAATGGTAAAAGGAATTACGACTGGAGTAGAGCGCTGGTTGCGGGGTTCTACGGTGCAGGACGAATGCCTTGATTCATCTTTTTGAAAAACTTTTGCCGTAACTTTAGTTGACCACTTAAGTTCAAAAGTTGTTCCTTTAGGGAGGACTCATCCGATTTTGTAAATAGTCATATTCTTTGGCACTACACTATGATTTAAATATTTTATTGCAGCAAGGAAGGAGAGCGACAAATAAAATTAATGGATTTGAAACAGTTTGAATGATAATTGTTAGGAGACGATTTTATTTGATTCTAACACATACATATATACAAAAAATGAGATTACTAAGAATTATGTTCATTATCAGAAATTCTAAATCAATACGCACGAGTTGCAGCAATGGAAACTATGCACTTACCCAAGCGAAACGTGACAAGAGATCGAATTACATTTCATACGTCCGCGAAGATTCAAAGAACGAAAATTTTCACTTTCTCATGGAAACTTACCTGCAATGAATTATTAAAGGAAACATGTCATCAAAATTACAACGATAAGAAAAACAAGAATTCTTTAAAATAAGGTAACTTAAGAAAAGCTCAGTCAGTTTTAAGATTGACGTCGTGAACATTAAAACTCGATTTAAGTTTTTGAACAAATTGTTAGAAATTCAAATTTCAGGCGTTTTTAATATATTTTATTTTTATTATTTTTTTTTCTTAAGAGGTGACATAAAAACATAAGTCACGCAACTTAGTATTCGTATTTCGTAATGACCACTCTTTAAATCTATATCCAAAATGTATCACCACTGAACCTCATCCTCTTTCCATCTGTTGAGATTGCATAGATATATTTCCTCATGAATTAACAAGCAATATTCAATATATGAATGCATCTTTCCAAAAAATTCATCGGCATATGCGACCATTGGATTGCCCTAATATACTATAGAGAAGATAGACGATTGGCCAACCAAAATTGTTTGCATGTGTTTCCAATCCATTTTGCAGTATTATCATTATTTATTTGCGGTATAAATGGAATCTTAATCTTAATGTATATCATATAATCTAGCCGTATGTGGATATGCAATGCAGAGCAAAGCGAATATTATTTCAGCTTATTTGGGTTTCTTCCTTGGTTTTTTAGGGTAATTTCATAAAAACTTGCCAATTATTAGTTGATTATTTTTCCGACCAAAGATTTATTTTTGTAACAGTTGAAACTGCTGTGATTAAAATGATTTGAATGTTCATAAGACTTTTTTTGCAAACTATACTGCAGTTATTTGTGGCGGATCTAGGGGGCGGGTACTGGGGGTCATGACCCCCCACCCCCTAAAAAATTGAAGTAATAAATGTCTTATTAATTGTGTGAGTTATTTGGAAAAATATATTTTTTATTTTATATATTTTTTTTATATTATTCAACTTCAAAAACTTATATAAAATATTTTTATTCCAGAACTTAAACAAATAAAAATTTATTTCAATGAATATTATTGTATTCATGTCATGTATGTGTATAGGTTTTTCTCAGAATTTGAGTTTGGGACCCCAACTTTGGGTGATCCAAAACCCTTGAGAAACTTTTCCCAAGCCACGAAACTACCACACTACCCTCACTACCACATCAGAGCCCTGCCTTGGTCCTAACTCGTAACATTCTAAAATATTTGCAGCGTTCTTATGTAAGAGCACTGACATGTATAATATAGACTGACTACGTCCATAGAAATACACTGCAAAAAGTGGGCTCACTTCTATAGCGTTCTCTTTCGGTCTAAGTACCAAGTACCAACTGAGAGAGAACTGTAAACAACAAATAAATAAGTGGGTTTTATTAAAATCGCTTTCCAACTTCCCGCCAATGGTTTTTTCAATATTGGTACCGACAGGTATGAACTATTTTTGACACAAAAACTTGTGTCTGCATGAAATATCAAATCGAGCAGTCCATATTATATATATGCATAATATATGCATATTATCACCCTTATTACAGTTATCGACTCACCAAAGTGACAAGCTTCGTAGTCACTCTCACTTCACTGCACTTTTCGTATTGTCGTTGTCGAACGGTGTGACGTGACATTTTTCTTCAAAGCCTTATTATAGTTGTCACTTAAAGTGACAGACAGCATCAGGGCATACGTCAGGGTATGAATTACATTTGTAGACAAAAGTGAGGTTTGTCTCATTTCGTGGTATTGTTGTTACTTTTGAAAGTGTTTAAAAGAAAAAAAAATTATAAACGCTATGTATTTCAGCCCTTTAGCTATAACAGGATGCTTCACCATAAAATCTATGATGACTTTAAATTGTTTCAATTGTTTTAATTTTTACACCAAAAATTGCAAAAAAAATATAATTTAATTTATAAGAAACTATTGAATTTTATATTTTAATGAACAACTTAGAAAGCCATTATAAAATTTATCATTTTCCGCTTGCATTTTCCTTTTCCTTACACACATCTAACATCTGTCACTTACAAAAACCAAGTGAGTAAAATTGTCACTTATATCGACATGTGTCACTTAATACGACAACAGTAATACGTCCAATGTCGTATGTTTTCGACAAATGTCACTTTAAACGACAACCATAATACCATTTTTGTGTCGTAACGCCATTTCTCACTTAAAAAGACAACGATAATAAGGGTGTATATATAGCTGACAAAAGTCTGGTTTGAATGACTCCTGTTCTTTGCACCCTAAACTACTATTCTATCAAAAAATTGTTTTTTGTAAAAAAAAAAATATATTAAAAACTGACACATAAACCTCACCGCTTAATGCGGACACATTCCTAATACCCCACTACAGTACTGCGGTGGTTAAACTAAGCGACGACGTGGACAAAGTAGTGCTTCATTTGATGTTTGTTTTTTTTTGGTTTGCTAAATTTAATTGCAGTAAGAGGGCCCCCGTCCCCTTAATTTCAATGCTAGATTCGACCCTGGCAGATTAGGATATATTTTACTCATTTATCAACTACGAAAATTTAAGTAACTCTTCTCTAAGTAGTCACTTCCACTAATAGTTACTTGGTTCCAAAATATCTACATAGCATAGCATAGCATTCGCAGATGTATTTAAACCAATGCCAAATAAGTTTAACCCAAGAGCAAATAACAATAACCCAAGCACAAATAAATTTAAACCAAGCACGAATAAACTTAACCCAAGAGCAAATAAATTTAAACCAAAATTCTCAATAAGACATTTTAACACAAAAAAATTCAATTTCAATCAAAATCAACATGTTATTATTTCATTTTATCATTAAAAACAACTGCTTCAAACATTGACATTAATATGAAAGATATTACGAAAGACGAGATAAATAAAATTTCTGAACAAATGGTCAGTGCAAAGGCTGCCCTTCAGTTGCCTTAGGGATCAGTTAAACCATATTCATTACGTAATTGGTTCAGTCAATCGCTGTAAATTGTTCCAGACTATCTTCAAAACCAATAAGAATGTTATGCTCTCTACTTACATCACCTAAAACTGGTCGTGAGTAGGCCTTCATTTTATAGAACAATTGTTCCATTGGGTTGAGCAGAGGAGAATATGTGCTGAAATCTCTGTCACTGCTCATGTTAACACATTACAGAAAATCTTATAGAAAACCACTTTATATCTGTAATCGACACTGATGCTTCAAACAAACTGAGCACTGTGATGAGTGATGGAATCTGCACAAACTACTTGAAAAACACATCACTACATTTTTTAGCGATAAGGTTTTACCGTTATTTATTCAGGCAATTTTTGGGTTCGCGATGCTTTACCATCCACGAATTTTGTTCGAAAATGTTTCCCAATGTTTGAAGCTTATTATGGTTTTTAATGACAAAATGAAATAACAAAGTGTTGATTTGAATTGAAATTGAAAAATTTTCTATTAAAATGTCATATTGAGAATTTAGGTAAATTTATTTTCTCTTGGGTTAAACTTATTTGTTCCTGGGTTAAACTTATTTGTGCTTGGGTGAAACTTATTTGTGCTTGGTTTAAATTTATTTGCTCCTGGGTTAAACTTATTTGTGCTTGGGTTAAACTTATTTGTGCTTGGGTTTAAGTTATTTGCTCTTGGGTTAAACTTATTTGCTCTTGGGTTAAACTTATTTTCTCTTGGTTTAAATAAATCTGCGAAAGCTATATATATATGTAATATACATAAATACTTCGTTATTCAAGACATTATATTTCAAAGATAATTCACAAGTTCTCTTTATTTCACTATCCTGTTTACTTTTATTAAGCTCACAAACAATCACAAATCAACTCTTCTTTATTTATCCTAGTAATGTACTTCGAATTATCGCAGCCCATGTAGCTTACTACGTTCGCTTCACTCTCTGAGACAAGACCTACTCCTGGCGGTGCCATTTTCTGTATTTATAGCATTTTCGGATTAAATGAAACTATTTGCTCAGAAACTTCCAAAAGAATCGATTCCAGAAACATCGAGTCTCCTAAACAAAAGCTGTTTACTAACCGAAAGAATAGACATTGCTTGTCCTAAATTTGTTTATGTCCGAGCCAATAGATGTCGCTTGTCCTTTTCTATTGCACGTAACAATATATATATAGAATTTAGACACTTAGCTTTAATTGTGGAACTTTGTTTTGGAATTGTCAAGACAATTGTTGCGGCTAACTTAAAGTCAGAGGTT
Organism: Dioctria linearis; assembly: GCA_963930735.1. NCBI lineage: Eukaryota > Metazoa > Arthropoda > Insecta > Diptera > Asilidae > Dioctria > Dioctria linearis. Next base: position 247,766,710 of record OZ005741.1, read on the forward strand.
TGGGCGTCAATAAAAAAGGCTTGTGAAATGTCAGCCATCGGTTTTTTTCATTTCGAATTAATTAAACTTTCCACCAAAATAATCTGGCCCAGCAAAAATACGACAACACACTTTTTTGATTCAATTTAAAACTGTAAAGAGAAGATACACAAATTAGCTTTCGAACCTGGACTACCAGTCAAGAAAATCAGAACTAATTTAATCGGCTCAAGTTTGAATTGAAAGTGTTGGGTTTATTAATCAAAAATCGAAAATTCCATAAGCTTAAATTTCTCTCCATGAATTAAATAAAACAAATTAATACACACCTACCAGGCGATTGTTTGATACACTTATAGAATGAAAAGCACACCTAAATTCTTTTATTCTTTGTAGCACTCAAAATAATACAAAACCAAGTTCAGCTTCAGGAACACTTTACTTAATAATCAAATACAGTTGCAGGAATCTTAGTATAAGGAGCCAGCAAATTGACAGACATTATGTGTAGATTAGAAAGGTTGAACTGATTTCCTTCTCCAATTATGGAATTTTCATGCATTTTGGTGAACAAGATTTGTAGATGAAGTTATTTAGTTTAAATAAATTCAGCAGCCACCTATTAAAAAAAAAATTTTATTTAGGTGAAAATGTGATCTGTTTCTTGATCTTAATGTTTTTCAATGAATAGTGATTAAAAGATTCTCATTGAAAACCCTAAACTAAGTCTCTAATATTATCGTACGATGCCACACTAATCCAGATAACATCGATAGTACTATCCCACTATCAAGGGATTGTCGATAGTTTAAAAAGGGAAATGCATCAAATTCACACCGTGTGAATCTTTAGTTTTATCTTGACAACACCGAATGAACAAACACCTACACTAAAGATTGGGAGTTGGACAGTAACGTACCCAAGATTTGACTTTCGGGGGGCTCGTAGGGGTAGTCGCGTCCTGCACCCATCTGAGCACTTAAGGACTGCTACTGTAGATTAACAGATTTTATTTTATTTTATCGGACTTTGTAATAATATACAGACCACATTTGATACGTAATTTGTAAATTATGTTCAGAAAACTGACATTCTAGAGGGGACGGGTCCCGTTCGTCCCCCTCTCGGTGCACCCCTGGAGCTGGATGCATATAACAAAATATCTGTTACAAATAGAAACTTAAAGAGACTCATTCAATTTTGGACTCGCCTGAAGTTACAATGCAACGAAAATAATTGTGCGAAATTTTTCAATCAACGAAAGGGAAAGATGAATTGAATATTGAAAGCCTTTCTTTTAATAGAACTAGAAATATTGAAAAAAATATTTTATTGGACTTGTGCCTTCTGATTAGTGGAATCTTATAAATGCAATGGAAGGGCAGTTACGATAATCGAGGAAACAGGAGTACATAGCGTTAAAAGTGAGACTAGTCACTATAATAATGAACTTAGAGGAATAGTGATTAACGTTTCTAAAACCTTGGTACAATTTTATTTGAAGAAGATACGAATGCTTGGAAAAATATGCACAAAAGATCTTGTCAAGTTATTCATGACAGAGTTGAACCTTCTACTTAGGAAGTGGCACGTAATATGCCTTCAACAGAAGGTCAGAACTCACGAGGGAGGTAATGAAAAGAATAAGAAACATAATATGTAAAAATTTCATCCCTGAACCTGATGAAACTTATGTCATTAAACATGTAAGAAATGTATTGGTAGTCCATTTCTCATATCATATGCTGTAGATACTCAAACTTTTCAAAAGACTGTATTTGTGGAAATCATCTCGTCATTATAGTGACCAATAACGATTTTCTGAAGATCTTCTCCGGTGAAGAATATTGGATGGGACATTAAAAGTAGTGCGAACAGTATTTAAACAATTATACACTATACATTCGAATATTGGTGACGAAACTGAAGCTTATTCTGTAGTATTTGCTTTGCGCTTTGGAAAAAGTGTAATAATCTATGACAAAATTTCTCAAATGCCGATTTTATTATGCTGCAGAATTGAAGCTAAAAGTTGAACCATTTATTACAATTATGAATTTTAAGAAAGCTGCTATAAAAAGCATAAAACACATACAAAAACTTCCAAATAACCCATCTTAGTTACTAAACATCGGAAAATATATTTTGTTCAAGTGTACGAATTCATCATAAATTGTGTAACTTTGAAAAAATGAAAAAATAATGAATTAAAGCGCTAAGTAGGTACTTTACGTCCATTTAAAATAGCAGTCACATAACAGATTCAATACATAACTTCGACGTATATAACTTCCGGAAACGCTAAAAAAATTTGAATAATTTTATTCCCTAGATGAAATTATATTCATTTTGTTTTGGGACATAGAGAAATAATAAGTTATTTTTATTTCTGTTTATCTGCCCATCCATCCGTCTGTCCGTCCGTCCGAAGGAATGAGACTTTGAGAACGCGCTCACGTAATTAGCTGAAATTTTGCACACTCGCTTGTAAAGAAAAAAGTAAATTTAAGTTCAAAATGGGACCAATCGGGTAACTCCTTCGTAGGGTTTCCATATCAAAATTTCGTATTTCACTTTATATTTGAACACTGCCTCAGAAGCCCTCGACGTAAAGAGCTGAAATTTGGTTGGTACATGGTGATTTCATAGAAACAATAAATAAAATTTTAAAAAATGGACTAAATCGGGTAACACTTTCTTGGTGTTGCCTTATAAAAATTTAGGGTTTTTACGAATATTGTGCAAGAAAACAGTCTTATACATTTTTATTGTACTGGAAAGTTAGTCAGAATATGAAAACCTATGAAATTGCTCATAATCATTTTTACTGTCTACTAATATATGCGAAAAACCACTTCAACAGAGTGGTGGAAATACAAAATTATACACGGGCATTCATCTAAGGTATCATTAGAATAGGTTTTAGACCACTTCTAGTTTTTTATTTGTTTTTATGTATATGTATTATTAAGCCAAGCTCAGGGGATACCCTATGATGTAAAGTACACCACGACAGGAAGGCGATAGGGTAAGGAATTAGGTAACGTGAGCAGAATGGCGGAAGTTCTAATAGATTTTACTCTCAAACTTTCGCAGATTGTATCAGACGATGCTAGATTGTTTCATATTCACACAGTTCGGCCAAATTTTACTGAGTGGTCGAAAGTAGTTTAAAGAGTAAAAGAATGTGCGCGCAGTTTCCAGCACGAGTATCCTGTGCAGCAATCATTCTTCAATGGATCAAACTAGATATTTCATCAGAATATTGACTATGCATGTAGCGAAAGGCATCCTGTTTCGGTTCTCGAGTAAGTTGATATGACAAGCTATTGCTACATACATAGAATCTCTTCTGGTCAATATCTAGTGAAGGTAAGTCTGCGCGACCAGCCCTGGCCCAGATATGTGCATTGTATTACATTCTAGTTCTTATGTAGGACAAGTAGGGGAGCACTAGATTTAACGGAAATTCAAGATATTTCGATTATTCTTTGGCAACATTGAAGATGTGATCAGTCCAGATTAACTTACTGGAAGTGCTAATGTACTGACGTTGAGTCGGCATTAATTTGCTCCATCAAATGAAATAGTAGTGGTTAAGTAGTGATCTTATTTTAAAAAGACAAAATAGATTTGGGTGTTTGATGCATTGAATTTGAAACGGTTCGCCTTGTCCCAGGCGAGGATATTATCAAGATCGTTATTCAATGATCTAATCATGCAATTTCGGTGGACACATGTGGCATTCCCTCTAAAGTCCGCATGAGTCTCAAAGGAGTAATCGAAATCAAGGGTACTGTCATCTGATTGAGGCTCTGATGAAACGACATGTAGTACAGCCCGTATTAGGCCACCAGAAAAAAAACTTCCAATCTATAATATAAGATGAGGGGAGAGACTAAGTGCTTTAGATTTCGCTAAAAGGGCTAGATACCAGTCTTTATCAAGGCCTTTAAAATATCTAGGGCAACAATTTTGGGCTCACTAAAATTGTGAAACTTACGGTTAAAATTTTCCGTGGCAAAAGTCAGCAAGTCTCCAGAGGAGCATCCAGCCCGCAAGCTATACAGGCGATCGTTGATGAGTTAATTAACTTGGAGTTAACAATAGATTCACAAACCTGTGAAAGAATCCAAGTGATTGCAATTGGTCCCTTCTTTGGAATAGACTGAACGTGAGCTAGTTTCCAAAGAGTTGGAAAATTTCCTGTCAATTAAGACAAGCTTGCGCAGAATTGGTAGCCAAGTATGAGGCTACTAGGGCCGAGGAGCTATTAGAATCTACGGCTTTTGAGATGCTGGTCTCCTCGAATACATTTCTCGTACGGATGGGATTTGTTGGCTCTTTTGGGAGATGAAGCACTATTGTCTATGAAGTTTTTGGAGACGAGAATTTAGGGAATATATCAGCCTGAATTTATTCCTGTTGGTTTTGACCATGGTCTAGAAACTTTAGCTGCCTTTCCGGCTTACCAAAATTTTTGGTCTGACTTTCTGGTTAAAAAGAAATTATCCTCTCTAAAAATGGACTTTCAGGTTTTACGTGCAGCCTTGTAGACTTATATCAGTTCTGGTCATGCAAGCAGTTGATAGACGTGAAAGGCAGACATTTTCGCTTTTATTGCTTCGTTGCACTTATCGATAAACGAAAAGCAATTTTATTCTTGTTGAGATCTGCTGTTGGAATACGGATTGTATTTACACTTTCCAAGACTTTGAATGTTACTAAGCTCTAACGTACCTTATTGATGAAGCATAGCAGACCGGCCAATCAATTTGTCTTGACTTTCCTAATCATCAGATTTATTTTGTTTTCATTTAACGTTGAGACTATGTAGTCTAGTAAAACTATTGCATTTAACGAAATAATAAAACATTTTTATTCGAAAATAAATCTCTTGCTTTAAATGTAATTCTTCAGCCACACCTGGATATAAAAAACAAGATTTAAAAGCGATCTGCATAAAGGTCAACTATAATAATCATGCACCTGGACCTGGAAAAAGCGTCAGGTCAATCCGTGCCACGCAAAAGGCTGAAATGAAGAAAAACAGATATTAGCCTGTAGATATTTTAATAAAAAAAAGAATGAATAAAACAAACAACATTGAACTTTGAACTACCTAAACATCACCTTTATACCCTATGCTACCTAATTTCTACGTTTAATCACGTTCCCGTGAGCTGCTCAGGTAGAAATCGCAGGCAAGATCACCGGTTGACAGCTACCGCGAAGTGGGTGATTAATCATAGAAATTGGTAAATTATAGCAATTTATCTCACTTTCATACACATAAGGCTCGTCAAAGGTGTCAGTGGACATGTTAAATTGCTATTAGTTCCAATTTAGTAATGAAATTCAATATAAATAAAGAAAAACATGTCCACTTGACATAACCACAATTCTTAAATTTTTGTTGAGAACCTTTACAAAATTGAGCAGTTCATCACAGGATAAAACATAAACACACAAGAACCTAATACACCAATCACATTTAGCACATACTCACCTGGGATTTGCACCTGAAACCCGCGAAAACGTATACACAAAAACCGCGAGTTGACATTTCTCCAATTCCTGTCAACATACGATACACGAAATTGAGGTGTATTTTCCCGAGGAATACACTGGTGGTAATAAAAACTAGCAAAACCACCCCCATTAAAAGATATTAGATAAATAATAATATATCATATATCCCATTAGCGAAAAAGAGAAAAAGGGAAAGAAAGAGATCGATAGCATTTCAAGTTCCATATTATGAAAGAGCCATAAATACCGCCAGAGTCAGTTTGCTCATGCGATGATATTAATAAATGAATTTGCACACTATTTTCACCAGGAAGAAATTAACTAAATTCACAAATTGATGTAAAGGAGAATGCTTCAGGTAAATTCCATGATAAATTTACAATGATAATTCTCTGAGGTAATGAATTTTACAATTTTGTCAAAATCATCATTGTGGAACATAGAATCAATATGGCGGAACTGCCTATAAAAGAGTGCTGCTCATAAGCATCAATCTCTTTCAAGTTCGACAAGCATTCAATCAAGAACTAGTGAGCAGCAGTACAAGTGGAAGTTTTTTCAAAGGTGCAATTTAATCATTAGGATTCTGAGTGTGTTTTTATTCTAAATTATCTTTGGTGAAATAAAGTTGAATACCAGCACCATAAAGTGAGTGGTGAGCGAGTTTAGTTTTGTGCAATCTACATTTAAAGCATTGTGATCAAAAATTTGAATTTTTCTACGCCAAACAATCTACATCGAGACACAAGATACCAAGAAGGGCATCGTGTCTCAACATGTGATTGCAGCAAACGAGGGGGACCATTTTTTAGATTTGCAGCAAAGGAGATCAAATAGTGAAAAACTAAATTAAACCATTTTTGAGGCCAGCCATTCCCTTCAACTCGTACACGAATTTGCCTATTTCTTTACTATTTTCGACACTCTCGTAGAACCACTTTTCGTCATCACAGCGAGCTGAAATTTGGCACATAGGTTCATGTCGCGTGACAATTCAATCTATCAAAACCGGAAATTTCCATGGAAAACATGGAAAATCGGGAAAAATCATTTGAAAATTTTGGTACAAATTTGATTAGTGATAAATCCGTTTCAGGAAAAATGCAGAGTTTTCCGATTTTTCCGAAAAATTTTCCGGAATTTTCCGGATAATTGTCCGTCTTTTCCGGAAAATTTTCTGGTAAAAAAGTTTTCTAAATTATGCAGGATCAAGTTCCCTATCAACTGGCATCATTACTTTCTCACCGACAATGGTGAAAACTTGCAGAAAAAATCGAGGAAAATTCATGCAAAACGCTTTTCCGACCAAGGAAGCGTTTGAGCGTTTTGCAACCTAAGACAAAGTTGTAGAGCGAAATGAGTTGCATAATAATTTTTACTCGAATAAATTTTTTGAAAAGCTGGTAAATCAGTGTCAATACAGCCGTCATTTAGTTAACGTGAAAAAGGCAGAAATTAAAATAAGTAAAAAACGAGTTTTCAAACAAAACTGAGGCCAAGCCGCATGAAAAAGTAAAAAATAAACTTTTCTTCACACACAGAGGTTGACTCAGATTTTATTCGTTGACAATCACCGATATATTTCAGTATGATCAATCAGATGTAATAAGTGATTTGATTCATGAAGAGAAAGAATCTTCAAGAGAAATGTCCCAATCAAAAAATCTGAGTCCACCTCTGTGTGTGAAGAAAAGTTTATTTTCTACTTTTTCATGCGGCTTGGCCTCAGTTTTGTTTGAAAACTCGTTTTTTACTTATTTTATTCTATGCGATTTTTTTATATATAGTTTTTTCTTTCTTTCTTTGAAATTTTTTGCTCACATCCGAGAGAATTTATAATATTTTTTTTAGTGAAAATTAGTAGTAAAGTTTGTAGTCTGTCTTGCAATTTACAGATAATTGGTAGACATTGCAGTAAATTTGTTTTACGCATGATTAAACCTAGATTATTGTAGTTTGTACTGTAGTAGTAAATCATTTTGTCCTTTTGACGCAATAAAAGACAAAGGTGAAGTAACGCTAGCATTTACTCATTACTGTACTTGCATTCCTTTCAATTTCCGCTACACATACCGCTACATTCATATCAACACGCTAAAGTTGAATTGATTCTTTGTTGGAACAGTAATAAAACATTATAACAACACACAATGATTTGTTTTGCAAAATTTCTCCAATTACGAGCTTTAATTGTTAAGCCTTCTTTACATCGAAGCTGTTTTCAATTAAAACAAACCTTCCGTTGCTTTTACCCGAATAGGTTCTGGTTCAAATACATCGAGAAAAGCCATTCTCATTTACAGGAATCTTACAGGTATGAGCACTTCCTGTTTCCTCTGTGGGCTTCAACATCCATGATCTAAAGTGGAGCGAAAGCCAAGCCGCTAGCTACAAGAGCTGCTTTCTTATATAGAAGTAGAAGAAGTAGAATAGATTTATTTTGTTAGTAAAAAGTCAGAAGGTCTACTGCAATTGTTCTTAAATATTTACCGGTATTTAATAGGAATGGTACTATTGGATATTACTCATATTATACAAATCGACGCGTGAAAGGTTTTTATCAACGCACGGTTTTTCTGTGTCGAATGGGATAGGTTTCATTCTCATACGATGACTTTTGCGTAGCTTAGCCAAGCTATGATTTGGAGACTGAAGGGTATGTTTTGTTACTAACCGAAAGAAATTTGGACAGTTTTAGGATTATGGCGGTAAGATAAAATGCCCAAATGAAAATTAAGAGTTTTTACCACTTTTTTTATTGTGGTCGTACAGAACTTATCTAGTTTTACTTCGATGTAATGCATGTGACTGATGTCAGTTATATGCTTTTACTTGCAGTAAAATTTTCCAAATATTGTGTTTATCCTTTTCATATGACACCTTTGAGATAACGTATGCCATTCAGATCGTTTTTCCTAATTTTTATTTTCGGAAACGTTGCCGCATATCCCTATTTGGTTAAATGCAGGCAGGCATTTTTTTATTAAGTTATAACGGTTATTTTGTCCGAATGACGAACAGGGCTGTTTTTTTTTTGTACTTTGCCACGACGATCAGAATCTAGGGCAAGGGCCAGATAGTATCTACGCCAATTTCCGCGACACCGTCAATACGAATGCTGAGGACAGACACTTTTCCTGATATTTCTTTCCAATTAAATTTAGAAATTTCTGCCATTCCGTATTTTCAATGTTTTAAATGTAAATTGTGACTTTAGAGAAAAAACCAATAATGGATAAAAACCGACGCGCCAATAAAATGTTGGAGATAGCACTCCGGAAATGTGGAGTGGACAATAGATGCGCAGATGGAATTTTAAGCTTCAATGAATAAACGGTGGTGAAAACCGTAATCCAGTAATTCTAGCTATGATTCGTTCAATCCTTCAAATCTGTAATAACATTGAATCCATACAAATAAACTTTTTATTGACGGGTTACACTTACATGCCTGTGGATTCGGTACATGCGGCTATTGAGAAGAATGTAAAACCCTGCATCATTTATGCACCTTCACAATGGTATAGAGTATTTACAACAGCGAGGCAAGATCCAATGCCATATAATGTTGAGTTGATGATGCACAGTAACTTTTTGAGATGGAAAATTATCAGCGAAAAATATTTCAAAGGGAACCTTACTGGTAAAATCTATAAAACTCGGGTGGCCACATTTAAGAAAAAGGATGATTCGCAAATTGTGGTAAAATATTCTATGGAAGAATGCGGAATCATTCCCTATAGACATTCAATCGAAAGCCAAAATTACACCCACTGCTTGTTATAAGTACGACGACCTTTGAAAAGACAAGGTCATATCAGAAACCTTTCATCAAGAACATTTGACCATTCCTACTCCTACTACCTTGAGGGACACACTTCCAGCCACAGACGTAGGATATGATGATTCTGGATAAGTAAATAATATTACTGATATTATATTAATTTTTGCAAAGCAATGTTGCAAAAGTCTGAAGACTGTTCCTATTTTTTATGTGCCTTTACAAAGAGATTTTTGAGTTTTGGTTGAATATATTTTTTTGTTACCTTAGCCTGTTGGGCACCTAAAAGCATTAAGAATTATTTTCATTTAAAGATGCTAATTTTGACTTCCAGAAAATCTTTAATTTAATATTTATTATTTATATGTTTGTTTTATTTGCTAAAACTATTAAATCCTTGCTTATCCTTCAACCAGTTGTGCGTAATTATAAAGGTTATGCCAGTTTATTTTGAATATTAAGCAACCTATTATTCCCCTTAGATTAACTTGACTGTTCTTTAAAAAGTTAACAAAATAGGTTGGACCCTTTTTCCTCACTTAGAAAACAGTAAATATGACATTTGCGCCTTTTTACCATGAAGCATATTTAGAACATTTGATCAGTTAGAGCTTTTTCCCTCATTCTGTTCTCTCTCATGGCCAAATTGCGTATGACACATTAATTCTAATAATAATTAATAGTTTGTAGAAATATCAATACCATCAATTAGAGATGAAGTTCAGGACCCTTTACAGGTATAAATTTAAAAAATCTAATCATTACTTATTAAAGTCAAAAACTGAACTAGAAAGGCCCCAAAATGAGTACAAATTGAAGAATTTCTTTCTTCTGCTTAGTATTTTGAATATACGTAAAACTTTTGTATTGATTATATTTACATATATCTACACAGAGTTTTATAACTCATATTTCATTGTTAAATCCATGCAACATAACAGAACTGTGTTTTGTCCACCCACATTAGCCTAATTAGCCTAAGCCTAGACTCATAGAACCATGAGCGAATATATTAGGTCTGTTCGCGTACTAGCTTGAAAGTACAAACTTGTAAAACTTTTTGTAAGTTTTTACTCGAAGTCGTTCGCGTACTCGAAAATTGAGAGAGAAATTGTTGACGTCACTTTTCCCCTCCGTTTAATTTATTACTTGATTTAACTCGGGAAAAATCGTCGAGTAAAAACTTCGAAAGTGTCAGTTTTGACATTTTGTCGCCGGTTTTCAGTTATTTTTAAAGTTTTCAGCTATTTTTCAAGTTTTTAATTTAAAAAAAAAATTTAAAACCTGTTACTCCGCCTCCAGTAGAAGTAGAATGTTCTCTAAGAATATTTCAACGTATTCAAAGTGGTAAATTAAATTTGTTTATTGTACTTTGTGCTAGGAAAATTTCACATCGTTATTGCATATCCCGAATATTTACGTCAATTAAGTTGGGACCGCAATTTCATGGTAGAAAAGTATTGAATACGTCAAAATGTAGGGCTCAATTAGGACTAATTTAATGTCACTTCCACGAATTTAATGCCACTTCCACGAATTTAATGCTATTCTATTTTTCATAAAAATCCATGGATAATCCAACTTTATTAAAAGTTTGTAATAAGTTGGATTATCCATTGATGTTTTTAAGAAGTACTAGAGCTTAAAATTCGGGGAAGTGGTATTAAATTAGCCCTAATTAAGCCATAAAACATTATACAGTGCACACTAGTGTAACAATACCATTTGACCTATTCTCAGTACTGGTGGTCCCAACTTTTAATAAAGTTGGATTATCCATGGATTTTTTAAGAAGTACTAGAGCATTAAATTCGAGGATGTGGCATAAAATTAGCCCTAATTGAGCCCTAAAATATTATGCAGTCCACACATTTGTTAAAATCTTAACCTATTGTCAGTAGTGGTGGTGCTAACTTTTAATAAAGTTGGATTATCCATGGATTTTCTTAAAAAGTACTAGAGCTTAAAAGTCGGGGCAGTGGCATTAAATGAACCCTAATTGTGCCCTAAAATATTATGCAGTGCACACATTTGTGGTAGTGGTGCTCCTAACTTTTAATAAAGTTGGATTATCCATGGATTTTTTTAAGAAGTACTAGAGCATTAAATTCGAGGATGTGGCATAAAATTAGCCCTAATTGAGCCCTAAAATATTATGCAGTGCACACATTTGTGAAAATCTTAACCTATTGTCAGTAGTGGTGGTGCTAACTTTTAATAAAGTTGGATTATCCATCGATTTTTTTAAAAAGTACTAGAGCTTAAAATTCTGGGAAGTGACATTAAATTAACCCTAATTAAGCCATAAAACATTATACAGTGCACACTAGTGTAACAATACCATTAGACCTAATCTCAGTACTGGTGGTCCTAACTTTTAATAAAGTTGGATTATCCATGGATTTTCTTAAAAGTACTAGAGCTTAAAAGTCGAGGAAGTGGCATTAAATGAGCCCTTATTGAGCCCTAAATTATTATGCAGTGCACACATTTGTGGTAGTGGTGCTCCTAACTTTTAATAAAGTTGGATTATCCATGGATTTTTTAAAAAGTACTAGAGCTTAAAAGTCGGGGCAGTGGCATTAAATGAACCCTAATTGAGCCCTAAAATATTATGCAGTGCACACATTTGTGGTAGTGGTGCTCCTAACTTTTAATAAAGTTGGATTATCCATGGATTTTTTTAAAAAGTACTAGAGCTTAAAAGTCGGGGCAGTGGCATTAAATGAACCCTAATTGAGCCCTAAAATATTATGCAGTGCACACATTTGTGGTAGTGGTGCTCCTAACTTTTAATAAAGTTGGATTATCCATGGATTTTTTTAAAAAGTACTAGAGCTTAAAAGTCGGGGCAGCGGCATTAAATGAACCCTAATTGAGCCCTAAAATATTATGCAGTGCACACATTTGTGGTAGTGGTGCTCCTAACTTTTGATAAAGTCTGATTATCCATTGATTTTTTTTAAAAAGTACTAGAGCTTAAAAGTTGGGGCAGTGGCATTAAATGAACCCTAATTGAGCCCTAAAATATTATGCAGTGCACACATTTGTGGTAGTGGTGCTCCTAACTTTTAATAAAGTTGGATTATCCATGGATTTTTTAAAAAGTACTAGAGCTTAAAAGTCGGGGAAGTGGCATTAAATGAGCCCTTATTGAACCCTAAATTATTATGCAGTGCACACATTTGTGGTAGTGGTGCTCCTAACTTTTAATAAAGTTGGATTATATATGGATTTTTTTAAAAAGTACTAGAGCTTAAAAGTCGGGGAAGTGGCAGTAAATAAGCCCTAATTGAGCCCTAAAATATTATGCAGTGCACACATTTGTGAAAATCTTAACCTATTGTCAGTAGTGGTTGTGCTAACTTTTAATAAAGTTGGATTATCCATCGATTTTATTAAAAAGTACTAGAGCTTAAAAGTCGGGGAAATGACATTAAATCAGCTTTAATTGAGCCCTAAAATATTATGCAGTGCACACATTTGTGAAAATTCTACTTAACCTATTCTCAGTAGTGGTGGTCCTAACTTCTAATAAGTTGGATTATCCATTGATGTTTTCAAAAAGTACTTGAGCTTAAAATTCTGGGAAGTGACATTAAATTAACCCTAATTAAGCCATAAAACATTATACAGTGCACAATAGTGTAACAATACCATTTGACCTAATCTCAGTACTGGTAGTCCTAACTTTTAATAAAGTTGGATTATCCATGGATTTTTTTAAAAGTGCTAGAGCTTAAAAGTCGAGGAAGTGACATTAAATGAGCCCTTATTGAGCCCTAAATTATTATGCAGTGCACACATTTGTGGTAGTGGTGCTCCTAACTTTTAATAAAGTTGGATTATCCATGGATTTTTTTAAAAAGTACTAGAGCTTAAAAGTCGGGGCAGTGGCATTAAATGAACCCTAATTGAGCCCTAAAATATTATGCAGTGCACACATTTGTGGTAGTGGTGCTCTTAAATTTTAATAAAGTTGGATTATCCATGGATTTTTTAAAAAGTACTAGAGCTTAAAAGTCGGGGAAGTGGCATTAAATGAGCCCTTATTGAGCCCTAAATTATTATGCAGTGCACACATTTGTGGTAGTGGTGCTCCTAACTTTTAATAAAGTTGGATTATCCATGGATTTTTTTAAAAAGTACTAGAGCTTAAAAGTCGGGGAAGTGGCAGTAAATGAGCCCAAATTGAGCCCTAAAATATTATGCAGTGCACACATTTGTGAAAATCTTAACCGATTGTCAGTAGTGGTGGCGCTAACTTTTAATAAAGTTGGATTATCCATCGATTTTTTTTAAAAGTACTAGAGCTTAAGATTCGGGGAAATTGCATTAAGCTAGCCCTAATTGAGCCCTAAAATATTATGCAGCGCACAATGTTGTAACAATACTATTCAACCTATTCTCAGTAGTGGTGGTCCTAACTTTTAATAAAATTGGATTATCCGTGGATTTTTATAAAATGTACTAGAGCATTAAATTCGTGCAAGCCCTAATTAAGCCCTAAATTTTGACGTATTCAAATCTTTTCCACTATGTAATGGCGGTCCCAACTTAATTGACTTCGAATATTTGCAAGTTTTTACAAATTTTTACTCTAAGCCGTTCGCGTACATTGTGAGTGTCACTCTCAATTTCTCTCTTTATCATACAATTTGACGTTTTTCATGTTGTTACTTGAAAAAGTATGCGAACAGACCTATTATATACTACAACACTGATGAGCTGCTTTAAATAAATGTTAAATTTCTTTAAGAATTTTAGACAAGGAACATCAAAATATGTGTATTCTGTTCAAATTCAACCAAATCTCAGCTTCTCCCAATAGATAAAGAGGTACTCCTTAGAAATTAACTTTATTTTGTATTACAAATATTTACATAAGTATGTAAGAATATGTAAAAGAAAAAATTACCTACAATAATATCATATAAGAGCCAAGGTTTTAAAACGAAACAAGCTTGAGGTGTTTTCCACAATCATATAACCAAGTGTAAGAACGTATACACTTTCGAATTAATTTATCTAAATTAATTTATGCAGAACATAACACAGCGTATTTTTCATAACCTGAAGTAGCAATTAGAAGCGAAGAGATAAGCCGTACACACTCTTAACGGGAGAGCTTTGAACCCACACCTTATTTTACTTGCTGCCAACCTTACAGCACAACTGTTTCATCCAGGCTATGACGCGCAATATTAATTATTCAAAATGTACGGAGAATTCCATTTTTAACCCTGCAAGGTAAATATATCTTAGAACAGACAAAACGAAGTTAATTAAAATAAGGTCGAATGAATATCCTGCCTGTTTATTCTCTTGTTCTTGTTAATTGTATCTACTTGTTGCGAAGGTAAGGTAGGTAGGTGAAATACCTTTCCGTCCCATAATTTTCCTATTCCCACATTAATCTTCATTATTTCGGTTCTTCGACAGGTGTCACTAAAATAACTTGTGGCAACCGTTTCCCTTCGCGACGAATTTAAATACCGCTTTATAGCTTTAAGACTCTGGCCCGTGTTAAGTCTTTTCCTTTTGCAATTATAATAAGTAAATTGCCTTTTGCCCTCGGGACACAGCGGATAGAAGTCATTGGAATCGATTTATCTTAATCTACTTAAATCTGTTGGAAGTTAACGATATAAATGGTAAATAAGATTCCTCTGAAAAGTGAATCCGGGAATTTTGCTAGTGCGCTACTGTGGTAGTTGTTAATGGCATTTTAGTGGCAGTTTAAAATGAAGACTTCAAATGTTATCCTTAATTCAAGAATTATATCGATTTCGAAATAGTTTGTCAAACATTCGTGAGAGTCGTGTACTGATTTTGATTTTGAAATTCTAAATTCATATTGTTACCATCGCAATTCAGTGAGAATCTACATACATTTATGATAGAGCAGAATGTCACTTTTATTGAAGCAAATTAAAAATGCTAATGTCAAATTTCACTGATTCTACCGTGAAGTTTTTCCATTTTTCATATAGAAAAGTGCATACATATTTCGTGCACTTTATATGTCAAATTCTGCTGAAAGTGTTTCATTGAACTGGGCCGTGCGAATAAAATGTAAAAAAAGTTGGATTTTCACTGGAATATTTTGCATTATTTAGAGGAACACAAATGGAAGTGAAGCACATCAAATGTCAGGCTATCTAAGAGAATAAATTTTATTATAAATATATTTTTTTGTTTTGATTTTGTGATCATAAAATAACTCGTCTTCATCGGCATCAATAATTTCCATCATCTACTCACTCCGCTAAATAATGAAATTTTACGTTCTGTTCTTTGCCTGTGTAGTTCAGAAAAGCTGCATATTGCTTTCACTAGGAATGGTTTTTACATAAAACTATCGAGGGAGGATTTAGCAATCCGGGTAACTAGCTGTAGTCAACTGAACTCCATTGTGTCCAAGTCCAGTTCATAAAATATTTGGAATAATTTGCCAATTAACCTTTTGAGGACTAGCCAAAAGAAGATATTTCAATTCGAAGTAGGACCCTGCTGTTCCTCCTAAAAATCGTTGGGATAACCTTCACAAGTTAGGAGTGTCTGATAAGGATTTACAGCAATGTAATTTGGACTCCAACATCTTAAGTTCATTCTTCACATCTACTCAATCCTCTGCGAATGGTTGTCCGGAATTAATATCTGATCTTGAGAGAGAGTCTGAGTCGTATATTGGCAATGGATTCTCATTTAAGTGTGTCGATGTGTCATCCTACCGATTCCCAGGTCCCGCAAGTACACTGAATTCAAAAATGTTCTCCCAATCAACCTACTGTGTTTTTCCAGCAACGCTCTTGGAAAATTACTGAATGATCAAATTAACACATATGTATATTGATCAAAGAAATTTGGTAGCCTGCTGGCAGTCCCGTTTTCGACAATGGCATAGCTGTGTATTTGCGTTGTTCAAATTAGTATCTGACATTTCTGAGGCTTTTGACAAAAATCATATAACCATATTGTTTCTGCTTGACTTTGGTAAGGTATATTTGTTTCCATTAATCATGTCCTGCTGCTCTTCAAACGGCGTCAACCCTTCAATTTCTCAATCACAGCTGTCAACTTAGTAAAAAATATTTTTTTCTGCTGAATCCAATCTGTCAAAGTTCTGACAGTCTTTCAATCTACCCAAACTCTCAGCTGTGGCATTTCTCAAAGTTCTCTTTTCGTTTTACATCAATGACCTACCCGTGGAACTTCTTGACGCATCAGTTCACCTCTATGCAGATGATGTTTACATATACTTGGATAGGCCAATTGTGCTAATTGTTGTGTTATGTGACTAAATGACGAACTGAGTAGAATTAATGAATGGGCCAAACGTAATCAGCTTATACTCGCCACCAAGAAGACATTAACATGTATGTCTATCGAAGAATCTAAGATATTTCAGACTTACCTCCTATCAAGGTGAGCAACACTATCGTACCTTATGTCGATTCTGGTAAGAATCTTGGCGTGGTGTTAAACAGAACACTCACTTGCTGCAATCGTGTCTCTAATACGATTAGAAAAATTTATTCTTCCCTGAGAATGTTGAGATATTCTGCCAACATATTGTTCCATCAAATGCGCATTGTACTCTAAAAAGCTATTGTATTACCACATTTCACTTTTGGAGGTTTAATTTTTCGGAAACTCGATTCACAATGTGAGCGCAAGCTAAAAGTTGCTTTTAAGGACACTGTTTGATTTATTCACGGTTCACCCAGAGGTTCATTCCTTAGCAAATCTACCAAAAATCACAAAAAGTGTGACATGACCATCACCAATTTTTTTTTTAATTTTACATACTTGGAGGATTTGTGAAAATAAAAATACAAATTAAAAAAAAATCTTCTACAATGCGTATTTCGCGAGTTAAGGCAATTTCAAAATTTCGCAAAAATGGTATCCTGGTCTTCTTTAAAAATTCATCGATATTTTTTTGCTTATGCTAGGACAGTGAAATATGGCTCACTTGAAAGATAAGAAAGCTATCTAAGAAAAATAGAATCTTAAAAATATATGCGGAAAGGACATCAAGGATAAGGATTTTATCCTTTATCCTTAAATATCATGATTTTGTTCATTTTTTTTACATTTTATACTAAAACATATTAAAATTTCAACTTGTGATCTCAACGATATCGAGGAGTAAAAAACCACGAAATTTCACAACAATTACATTTATAACTACCTAAAAATAAAAAAATAAATTGTTTCTATACAAGGTGTTTCGTATGTGGTTTTGCATCTGAAGGAAATGGATAGGCCATGCTTAGGCAAGCAAAAAATTGTATGGGAGGTTGGGGAAAGTCCTTACGGTCTTCCGGATAACGGGATTTAATAGTATTTCGGTATGTTTTATACAGGGTGTCCCAAGGAACGTGTTCTCTGGCCATTTTTCTCGAAAAAGTCCTAATAATAAAAGTTACGCATCTTTAGTCAAGGTATCCTCTGGCAAAGCCAAAGTCCTTGAAAAAGGACTTGGAAAAGGATATATTAAAAAAATGTCCTTTTCGTCCTCATTAAGGATACATTTAGATTACATTTTTGAGTTCCGCAAATAAAACTAATACGAAAGTGTTATAATAAAAATTCCAGTTTAACCCTTTATTATCAAGATATAAGGCCTCAAATTGTACTCTATGCACCGTGTTCCTTTGCTTTTTTTCTCGAAAGTGCACACAGATATCATCGAAGTGCTAGTACCAAAAGTACCAAAGGCTACCCATTACAAGCCGAGTTATCTTTTGATATAGTCAACATTTAAAAACAAAAGCCAAACGAAAAAAGGATATCTTCGGTTTGGTCCTTTTCGTCTTTTCTGAGAATGCATTTTGGCTACATTGAAGAATTTTCAATAGGTATCCCACTTTTTTTCTAATTTAATTTGCAGTTATTCAATGTAGCCAAAATGCAGCCTCAGAAAGGACCAAAAGTACCAAACCGAAAATATCCTTTTGTCGTGTGGCTTTTGTTCTTAAATGTTGACCATACCAAAAGATAGCCCGGCTTATGACGGGTAGCTTTTGGTACTAGCACTTCGATGATATCTGTGTGCATTTTCGAGCAAAATGGCAAAGGAACACGGTGCATAGAGTACAATTTAAGGCCTTATGTATGTATATCTCGATAATAAAGGGTTAAACTGGAATTTTTAATATAACACTTTCGTATTAGTTTTATTCGCGGAATTCATAAATGTAATCTAAATGTATCCTTAATGAGGACGAAAAGGACATTTTTTAAATATATCCTTTTCCAAGTCCTTTTTCAAGGACTTTGGCTATGCCAGAGGATACCTTGACTAAAGATGCCTATCTTTTATTATTAGGACATTTTCGATATCTACGCACATTTTTGAGAAAAATGCCCAGGGATCACGTTACGTACACCCTGTATATCACCCTGTAACTTCTTAACGTTCATGCCTACGATGATGATTTATTTAAAATTTCGTAGATTGATAATCGTTGGACCTCTCCAATGGTGTGCAAATTTTAGCCTTCCTCTTCCCTGTTTTGAAGTTATGGTTCAACAGATATAAATATTCGGATTTTTAACTCGGTGTTTTTAACTACTATATTTATCAAAAAGCTCGTCATCAACACCAATTTTTCATATGGGATTTAAGAAGCCGAAAAGATTTAAAATAATTTATAACACTCTGTGCCGAAAATGTAATTCTTTCTGCGTTTTTTGCCCTTTTTTTAATCATTTCCACCGACTGGCTTAAGAAGCTCATTCCCAAAAGATAATTGCCTACTTTCAGGCATTTATTAAATTTTTTTGCTAGGTATGCTTAAGAAAAAGTGCAAAAACCCCAGAAAGGGCTACGATCCGCTTACCTGAAATTTTCTATTTTTCTTAATAATAGGTATTAACAGGCGCGTGTTTTGTTTGATAACTCTACTTCTCGTTTTCTTTAATTTAGTTTTTCTCAGTCTATTATTTTTATATTATGTTGCTAATTTTATTGCAAATATGACAACGTGTCCACTCAGAGCGAGGGGAACAAATCATTAGAGACGTTTTCTTTATATTTTGTGATTCACTATAGAACTTTGACTGTTGTAGCGATGTCCTAATTTAGTTCTTTCGTTGCAGCCTGAAATTAAAATTTGTTGATCAAATAGATCACAGAATTTTGTGTGTTAAAGACCATAATTAAAAATCATTTCATTTCATATTGCTGCAAGATCTGTAGTATGTAGGTAAATGAGTATATACATATCTATCTCGAAATGAATTAAGCGGTTTAGATCAAACATAAAGGCAATTTTCCACATAAAAACTTATTATAAAAAGAAAAACTCTTACATTCTTAAAATGTTTCAAATTTCAAAATAAACTGTTATGCATGTACCTATTTAATGAATTTTATTAATACCTGCAGAGCCATCAGAAAACTGAATAGTTTTAGTTGTGGTACAGATTGGGCAGCACCTATCTTAATAAAATGTCACAACAATACACAGTTCTATATAAATATAACTCTAGCTTTCGCCGAACTTGATGTATGTATAGTTGTATACAGAAGCAACAATGCCTTGAGCTGTTTCATCCTCGAATAAAATTCGATAGTAATCAAACCAACTCATGCAATCTATTTGCTATTCCGGATGAAATATGTACATAGATTTATATAATATTTCTGGGAAAAGCCTTCAAGCGCTAATGGTTGACTTTTGCCGAAAGTGGTTCCTGAGATAAAGCTCTAATGCGTTGTTAAAGATATTCTAGTAGAGATACTGTCATTCAATTGGACTCATGCCAAGGTTTTCTAGTGATGCATATTTCAAAACACTACACCTTTACTAAATTTCCACAAACTAACAGAATATGTATAACAGAAGATACGCCATATTAAGAGCATAACTGTGTTAATGCTGAAAAATACACTTACTACCATATTCCCTTGCAATGATATTTTACATAGATATCACCTTTTGGATATTTTTTTTTCTATTTACTTGGGATGAGATTTAATTCATGCAATAATTCCATGTGTAATAAATCAATTTATTTCAATCAAAATGTTATACATCCATTTTTTTAGAAATATTTACCTATAAGTTGTAAAACTATTATAAGTAATGATTTGCAGGAATAAGTGGAATTATATCTATTTATCGCACAAGTGGGAGTTGTATTTCGTAAATATACAAAATGAAAAAATATAATTATAAAACAAATGAATTTATAGCTGATAGGGTTTCCAGCTGATCTTATGCTTTTGATCGGGCTACTTATATGACTATCAGAACCAGCTTAACACAAGCTCGCTGCATGGACACGTTTTATAATTAAACGGTCAACACTACATGTGTTTCATCACGTCGGTGTTACTATTAGTATGTTACAATAAACATAGACCAAACACCAGATAAAATGACATGCAATGCGACATAGAACAAAAATACAAAAATCTAAATTAAATCTGACTAAAGAGATTAAATATTATATAGACGTTTTTTAAGACATGCTTCTAGTCGTCAACAACAAAATGCTCAGCCAAATTATTAACAGCAATGCACATGCGATTAATAGGTTCATACATGCCAAAGGAGGAATTGACATGCAATAGATGTTACCCTTCTTAAATTCTGCCTGTTATCACGGAAAGAGATTTTGTAAAGTAACAACGGGGAATCAACATTCGCATTTAAGAGTTGGTGAATAAAAGTTACATCGGCAACCATGCGACGTTTCTCAAGTGAGTGCATATTCAAAAGCTGGAAGTGATCCTCATAGGGTGAAAGAATCACTGAATTATTCCAGGGTAGGTGCCTGAGAGCAAATCGTAAAACGTTTCTCTGAACAGACTCGATGCGCTCGATGTGTGTACCGTAAAAAGGAGACCAGACCTGGCTAGCGTATTCAAGAAGTCCTCTCACAAAGCAAGTGTACAATCGCAATGTTATAGTAGGATTCGAAAACTCTCGGGACCCAGCATAGAACTACTCTTTGATACCATGTAGTTTATATGGGAGACAAAATTCAATCTGTGATCACATTTGACACCCAAGTCATAGATAGAGTCCACCCGGAGAGACGAGGAATCCGAGAACTCATAATCATAAGTGATTGGTGTCTGATTCCTATGGAAAGTCATAACCTCACATTTGTCGATATTGAGTACCAAATTATTGCTCTCGCACCAATTGTAAAATTTTTCAGGTCACTCTGTACCTGTTCACAATCGCGAACAGATTTAATCTGAGCGAAAAGCATAATATCGCCAGCATAAATTAAGACACACAAATCACAACAGAGACAATGTCGTCAGTAGACAGAAGAAAGAACAACGGGCCCAAATGACTCCCTTGAGGTACGCCAGACGAAGCCCTCAAGGCTCTAGAGATGGAATGGCGAAATAAGATTTGGTATGTTCTGTTATCTAAATAAGACTCTGTCCGTTTTAGAAATGTTGAGGGAAACTCATACTTCTCCATTTTAAGGAGTATCACGTAGTGAGATAACTTGTCGAACGCTTTACTAAAGTCTGTATAAATACAATCTGTCTGAAAGCCTTTTGCCAACCCGAAAACGGCATCCGATACAAATTTCAGCAAGTTAGTAGTAGTAGACCTACCCGAAATAAACCCATGTTGGTTTGAAGAGAGCAAATTCTTACAGGAAGTTGATAGTTGACAGTAAATGATAGATTCGAATAATTTGGGCATGCAAGATAGTTTTGCAATAGGCCCATAGTTAGAAATTTCAAATTTACTACCTTTTTTGTGGATCGGTATGATAAAAGAATTTTTCCATAGCATGGGGGAAACAACCACTATCGAGCGATTTTTGGAAAATAAATCTCAGCGGAACTACCACTGCACGGCAGCATGACTTAAAGAAGCAGTAGGGATTCCATCAGGACTAGTTGTGAAGTCATTTGGAAGCCCATTAATATGATCGAGTATATCCTCTTCTTAAATTGAAGTGATAGTGAATGAAACGTTACGATAGTCGTTCATATGACTGAAGTTGCTATTTTGAGGCTGAAAATTTGACGAGGCAAAGGCATTGTCAAAAAAGGAAGCAAACATAACGCAAATTTTAGACGAATCATCACTAGCAGAATCCTTGTACCTCATGGTATTGGGGTAGTTGTCCGTTCTTTTCTTCATATTAATAAACTTAAAAAAGATGCGTGGGTCACTAAATAATTTCGTACGCATGCTGTGAACATACTCCTCATAAAGTGTTCTTTGAAGTCTTTATATGATGTGAGGAAGTTGTTGTGACTTATAATGTCCTTATTCCTTGTATAACTTTTCCACAATTTATTCTTTATATTTTTAATACGCCTCAGTTTTTTATTGAACCATGGTGGAGATATTTTAGAGAGCCACTGACGCTCGCAGGTAACGTGAGAGGAAAATAAATCGAAAAGAATTATGTAAAATTTAGAAACGTCTTCGCAACATTATTGCTAGACAGTAATGTGTTGAAATCAATAGATGTAAGTCTACTGGAAAGTTCCGAAAAGTTAGCCTTTCTAAAATTGAAAAAGTATTGTGTTTCATCACAATTTGTTAAGTTTTCGGTTTCATAGCAATATGTAATTAGTAGAGGTGGGTGTTTGTATTCTTTATTTATTATTATCTATGTCTTAAGTTTATAACTTTGTTTTCGTTAATGTTAATGTGCCATGCGTTTTTCAGTTCACGCTTTTTTCTTTTATTTTTTCATGTCAATTAGTTTTCTGTTATCGAAAGCAAATGCATGCCCTGTTTCTATTGACTGGGATGCTAGTGTTCATCGTGATGGTTATTTATTAATAAAGGTATGCTTTATGTTCTAATAGTTCGGTTTTAAGCCTGTTTGATGTTTGTCCAATATACACAGTATTCCAGTTTTTGCATTCGACCTTGTATACAACGTTGTTTTGTTTCTGTGTGGATCATCGGTTTTTGTGTAATTGTTATTTAGTTAAGTTATTGGCTTGAAGGCTATTTTTATGTGATTATTCTCGGATATATGAACGGGATTGATGTCTAAATGGGATTAGTATGTATTATCCAATATTATTATATGTATGTGTCCGGTTGTTGAAATGGTTATTCCTTATTGTTCTTTTTATTATTTTGTCAATAATATGCGATAAATATAGCGACTGTGGTGTATTTTTGTGAAATTTTGTTGTAACTTATATTAAAGATTTTGCTGGCCAGGCTTTGGGCTGTATTTATTTTAATATTATTCGGATGGTGTTTGAGCAGTGAAGGATTCCTCTACAGTTCAGATTTGGTTGGTTTAAGAAGGATTCCTAATTAAACCCAGAACAACAGAACAACGCTTTCATTTAATATTTATATATTCAATAATTTATTCTAAATTCTATTTACAAAAGCTCGATATTTCTATACATATTTTATTATGATAAATATGAAGAATCAACAAATTCAATTTAACAAATTTCATGCGTGAAATTCGATCTAACGAAATTATTATTTGTCTGCAGGTGTTGCTGATGCAGCAAAAGTACATGAAATTTACCTGATTAAATTGAATTTGTGTTGCTTTCTTTTTCTTCAATAAAACCTATTGACTTGTGAATTTTGGTTTTAGTGTTTAATGCTTAAACAGATGGTTTGAGTAATAATTTAAAATCCTATTACAAGGTTTTACAATACCAGTCTGTTATAATATTCTGATTTCTTGTTCTATGTAATCGCATGCCAAGAAACGGAATGCAAATATTAATTTCGTTTTTTTTTCTTTTTTGTAAATTTGAATCTATGACATTTGATAATGAAGCTATGTATATCAAATTAAAGTTCTCAGTCTTTGGGTATAGCGCAGATAAGGTACTCCGCATGTTTTCTTAGAAATGGTGGTAGATACTAATTCGGTTTTCTTTAAGGCTTCATCAATTATATGACCTAATGCTATTTCTGCTAAGATATCTGAGAGTGAATTATCGATCGCTAGACTGTAATTTTTTTTATAGAATTTTCTATTGTATGAGAATTAGTTACATTCCATAACACAGAAGATGACTATTTCTTTGAATAGATCTTGTCTATTGGTGTCAGGGTTTCTATAGTTGACCATTTCATTTAAGTTGTTTTTAGCGCTACTTCTATGTCGATATTTAGTGTATAACGATTCTACACCTAGTCGGATGAGAGTATTGTTCAGTTTAAGAGATATCTTATCCAGGAATTCTTTGAAGTCATCTGTATTTTTATATAGCGTGTACTGTCAGAGTTCGTTTATGGAATATTTAAAAAACTTGAACTTATATGCAATCTCGTATAGACCTCCAGAAGAAGAGCCACACTTAAACCCGAAACGTCGAGCAATGGCAGAAATATTATATATTTTACAATCCAACACACATTTCTAACGAACAATAATCTTGTGTTATTAATGTTATGTAATTTTTAACTTGCAAAAGTTGTTACTAAGCTACGTTGTAGATCTTATAAAACCATTAATTTAATTTAAAATTATGATAAATAGTAAAAACTCTCTTACTTATCAATTTACTTTACTTTAAATGATAATATCTACGAATGCTTATTTTAAAAGAACTTCCATCCACTATAAATATCAATTTTAAAATGTATAAAAAGTATTTATTCTCCTAAAGGATACAATTCATTCAGGAGCTTCCATCTCAAACTTATTCTGTTCATTCAGGCGTCATCTGATTTTAATTCACTTTTTTAAAACTTCCGCATCTTCTTTACTAAAATCCGTTCGGGGCATAAAGCTCTCATGGGAACTTCCGCTGATTGCAACTGTGTCAGGCAGTTTCAGTTTATATCCGCTCCATGTTATAGTCTACACTTTGCAAGTTAAAAGTGAAGTCCGGATAAGGAGCGCTGTCTGAAATTCATTTCTTTCTTATTTAAATTTTATTTCTTAGAAAAAAAAAATCAGAACAAAAATGAATTTAAAAATTTTCCAGTCAATACCTACTGTCTGCGATACTGAAAATAAGAAGAAAAAACAATGTTGCCAAGGAAGTGCTTGATATTCTTCTAAGTAGGGAATAACTTGCTTTAAAAGGAAAATTGAATTGCATCCAAGTGGTAGCAGCGCCAAAACTTGAGTACGCGATCCAACACCCCGCGCAAACCTAATAAAGTCGAAGACTTTCATCCCTCATTTGACATAATTTGAAGTCTTTCAGATGGTGTCATCCCCAGCATGCAATGTGTGGTTGAGAAGCTTGTCTATTCCACTTTAAATGCACCCCGGTCGTACATGCCACACTCTAAGAATTCTTGTGCACATGAATATATTAGTAAATTTGTATTTGTTCTATCTCAAAGAGATGACAGGCAAGGATAGCAGACACTAGCTAAAATAACACACTTGAACTGGTAAGAGCATAAACACGAATTTCATGTGCATGCACAAAGAACAACTTTAACTAAAGGCACTATGATAATTAGGACTCATACATTCCAAATGAATTTCTGATAACTTCTTATATCTTCCCGGCTCCTTTGGAACCGTGCTTTGTTTCACAGCAGTCGACCTTGCTTTGAATTTTGAATTTTCTTCTCTTTGAACAAATTCCAAGCAGGAGCTATCTGGAGAGCTTTATTCGCTAATGTATACTAAATGCGATGTAGCAGATGAATATAAAATGTACATACACATCCATACGTACTTGTATTTTTGCTGTATGAATTCATAATTATACCGTCAAGGTATTTCCGTATAAAAGTGCATGCTAATAAATTAATGACAAAAAGTTTGCTTGCGAGACTCTAAAGAGGAAGAAGATGAAAAACAAATTTTTATATTTCGTGAAGAAGTTTAGTTACGGATCAATGACATACTTAGGTGAAACATAGAATTTGATAGTTATTTGAGAAGCGCTAGTGAATCTTCGTGGCCTAAATATTTATAAGGTCATACAAATTAGAGCATAATACAGCAAGAAATGTATAAATTTGCAAAAATATTTTGACATAAAATATTTCTTCAAATTTTCTATATGAGTTTCACAGATTTCAAAGAAAACTACTGCAACAGTTTCTTTCGCAGAGATATCATAATATGAAAACTGTATTAAATACTGCTTGTATATTTATTTAAATCGGTTGTCTAACTTGCATTGAAGGGGGGTTCAATGAATATGAATCTTACACACCGTAGCGCAATATGCAAGCTGAGACATTAACTTATTTCAGTCCATCAAAAATTGAATTTTTCACCTAAGAAAATATGAATATAATAGCTGTGTTCGTTTGTGTCTGCAGAACAGAGCGGAACAAAAGAACGCTTCAAGAGAACACAATTTTCATATCCAGCAGTTGGCACTACTTTTAAGTTTATTTATGAAAAAGTTGACAGTTTCAAGCGTTTGTTATATTTTCTGAGGTTTCAATATCGAAAAATTAATACAGGAAGGTAAACTATTTTATATTTTCGGTTATTATTAATTAAGAAATTAAGAAATAAAAGGTTTTTATGATAGCCGAAAAGACCTGAAGTTGCATAGTCAATATCCTTCTTACATATATTTCAAAAATTACCTCGGATCGTAACGTTTTACAGTATTTAGAGGACATTGTACATCTGAGCGTCCAATAGCATAAAGATAGCTTTCAAGAACGGCAACTGCAACTTAAAGTCGTCATTGGGGCAACCTATTTTCTTTTAGATCATAACGTTCAACACGATTCAAACTTTGAACACTATCTTGACTACATACAGCACATAAAATAGTAACTCCAATTTCATAGCAAGACCATTGATTTGTTTCTGCATCATATCTTTCAATGCTATTCAAATAACAATCCAAAAATAAAATTGCTTAAACTAATATCACAATAAATTCAATATAAAAATTCAACATAATAGAAACTTAAAAAAAAATCAGATTCAATATAAATTAAAAAAAAAAAAACTTTGAACAGATTAAAATTAAAAGTAAAAATAGAATCTTATCCAAATGCTGCCGTGGTCCACCTCCATCCTTTTGTATTAAATAATTGTTTTGAGAGGAAGAAGACCAATTATTCCTTTTAAACTTCTGTGGTAAAATATTAGTGCTACTGCGTGTAGGCAGAAGGGTAGCAAAATTACTTATGTACCGGAATGTAACTATTGCTGTAAGTGCTTCTGTGTGTCAGCAGAAGGGTAGCAAAATTACCCGTGCACCGGCATGCAATTAATGCTATAAGTGCTGCTACGTATAAGCAGATGGGTAGTAAAATACTTTTATATTAAAAAAATAAGTTCAGATTAATCTCTGAACAAATTGTATTTCTACTTAGGCCAGGAGTGTAGCAGATTAGTCTCAGCGGCAGAATTATACTTCTGATATGGTGTGGGTGGGAGAGCAGCAGATTAGTCTCTGTAGCAGAATTATTTTTCTCCTTGGGTTTGGAAGGGAGAGCAGATTAAGCTCTGCAGCAGAATAATTTTTTTGCTTAGGTTTAGGCAGGAGTATAGGAAATGTTAGGATATTTTCAGATTAGTCTCTGAAATATAGAATTAATCTTCTATAATGGAGACTGGGAATAATATTCTAGTTTTTCGGATTAGTCTCTAAATCAGATGAATTCTGAGCCAAGAATGGATTTCTGCTGCGGTTCGTGAGGTTTATATAGCCGCTGTATCCAGTCATGAGTTATCGCCTCACGGTGTTGCCCTAGCAACGTGTTGTGTTTGGTTTTATTGATTTTTTTTAAGTTAAAATTCTTTGTGTTCTTTTTAGGGCTCCGTACCCAAAGGGTAAAAACGGGAGCCATATTACTAAGCCTGCGATGCCCGTTCGTCCGTTACCGAACTGTATCTCATTAACCGTAATAGGTAGAAAGTTGAAATTTTCACAGAGTGTTTATTTCGATTGCCGCTATAACAAGAAATAATAAAAATTTAATTTAATTATAAATTAAAGGGGGTCGCATACAATAAACCTGTTTTTTGGCGTATACATAGTGTTAAATTTTGTAAGATGATACGGAACCCTTCGTTTGCCAGTCCGACTCGCACTTGGCCGTTATTTTTTTTTAGGGTTATGTATATGTATATATGTCAACGGATGTAAATTGGGTGTGCGTCGGGGGACTAATGTGTGGACTGATTAGGAGGTTTTAAAAAGTGCGAGATGAGGCTAAGAAAAAAGAGCAGGACTAGGTCGAGATGAAACTCAAATTTGTGTCCCTCAGATAATAGACCAGCATGAGTTAGATTAAAATGTAACTCTAAAATAATAAATATAAATACTCATAGCTCTCGTAGTTAATAAAAGATGTATTTTCTCAAAAGAGAAATAGATTACATAAAAATTCCAAATTGAAACATATAATAAAAAACGAAAATATGTATCATATTTCAATAAATTTCAATGTTCCCAGAGAACGCAATTATCAATCTTATAGATCTCTCCGTGTCAGCAGTTTTAGTAAAAGATGAAATATAAGAATGTCAAATGAAATTTTCTGTAAAGTGTAACTATAGGAGTAGCTTTTTGAAAGCGTAATAGTGAAGTAAATAAATTTCGAAAAAATTATCTTAAGTCTTCGCATATTAGTGAAAATTATTATTATCATTTTAACAACGAGTCTTGCAAAATGAAAAGCCAAAGCAGAACGACATGCTTGCTGCAATTGATATACTCGTATGTGTACGGCTATGTACCTACATATTATGTTTTAATGATTTTTTGAAATTCTGTCAAAACTGCCGCGATTGACCTAATTGGCAGAAAATTGGTTTTCAATCAGTTTTCGGTCGTCCAAATATAATGTAACCATTTCTGCCATGGACACAGCGTTTTATTAATTTTTATAACTTCCATATCTGATGCCCTTCCCCGCCCTCCACGATTTTTATGGAACTCCATTTACGAGAATAATTTTAGAGCGGGGTATAATCTACGGAAAAAAAAACCTTAATTCAACGATGGACAACACCAGAGCCATTATTGCACTCATCTCTCTAACTTTGAGCCTTTGAGGCAGAAAACAATTTAATATCAATATTTAAAAGCTTCAATTGCTCAGAATAAACTAGGTCAGTGAGTAGAGTGTGATACTTTAAATGTCGGGGTGGGTTCGACGCGGGCGCGCGTTTTTTTATATTAATCAAAATAATAATATATTCATGCATACTATAATTTTACTGAATTGAACCTCACTTTGGCCGCATTTTTTTTTTGTTATAAAGTACCTACGTATGAAATAAATTGTAGAAAATGAAAATATTAGTGAATTAAGTCAAGTTTGAAAACTTTTCTTTTATTAGGTAACTTATTTCTTTTATTTATATTTTATTTTTATTTTTCATACGTGTCAAGAATTTTTCTCAATTGGACTCATTTCCGGGTAATTTGGAGGGCTCCGATTCTCGGGTAGAACGTTGAAGCAATTATTCGAATAAAATTCCTGCGCCTTTTTACCCCAGTGGCACGTCGCCAAATTAGACCAAAAAAGACTAGGCTCATTGTACATCCTTATTCAAGGAAGAGTCCATTCCTGGAGCAACTCGTTCAGGTAGACTTCAGTATTTACTGGGCTCATGGTGATAAATGGCGTCACATTAAATACACACCTACAAATGGCTCGCTAAACCATTTTTTTTTAAGAAATATGCTATACTTTGAATTTTTATATTTTGAGCATACTATTAAATACCTTTTTGTGGGGCAAGCAGGAGCCGTATCCAGTTCTCTCTCACACCTTAGTGCTGCGAAACTAAAGACTCTTTGGCTTTTCCTTTTAGACACAAAACACCCTTTTCTCAAATTTCATTCTTTTATTTTATCTGAAAATTTCGTCTTCTTTTTTCACATTCACAATTCTTCTTTTATCTAACAATCTTGATTTCCCTTTTTTTTATTCAAAATTTTTCTTTTATCTAACAATATTGATTTCTTTTTTCAAGTTCACTATTTTCATTCGGTAAAACTAATTCTATGTACTTTTCCTATTACACTTTACCGAGACCGCGCCGAACCGAAAATCCAAAAAATCAACTCTACTTTTGCAACCGCCGTTACTCCAGTTAAAAATCCAACTCGGCTCTTAATCACTTTTGTCGCGATCAAGAGCCCTCGTTCAGGGTAGAAAATGCATAGTTGCATTCTTACCCTGAGAAAATTTTCATTTATTCTGGACTTGATTAAACAAGTCCAGAATATTTTTTCGTTGGACGGAGGCTTGAAATTTGATGCTTTGATAAACATCAGCCACTGCCACGACGATTAGAATTGCCGCGCGCGTATACATACAATGTATTTTCGCGGAGCGCTCTTCTTATCGCGAAATCTTTTTTGTGATATGTATGTACGTTCGTACATACATATTACAATTTTCACGACAAATCGTACTGAAGGTACGATTTGCTTTTTTTTATTTTTCAAATTAAATATTTCTACTGGCAAATTTTGCTGAAGGCAAAATTTGCCATGGGAATAATTTTGTTTCAACTCTATGGAATGTGAAGAAAATTGCTGATGCAATTTTCTTCACTGATCGAGTAGATAAGCTAATCATGTTTTAAGCATGAATAGCTTATTGAAAATTTATATGAATGCATTCTTTTAATTAAAATTTTTTTGTTACCCTTTTTCAGGTATGGTTTTAGATATATAACAATCCTTCCCCCCGCAAAAAAGAGAGTTATTCTTTGGAGAGAAATAACTTTCGGGGGGAAAGAGTTCGTTCCATTGATATTTTTATTGTTTTGGGACTCCTTATCTAGGGTGTTAGATTACATTTTGTTTTTGTTTGGATGATGAATACTTTGTTGCGGTTATTTATTTTGGTGTACTGTTTGAAACAATCCGTCGCATTCGAGCGTAATCTTTAACCGTGAACACTTCGCGAAGTCGTTTTAAATTCTTTTCGTT
Organism: Dioctria linearis; assembly: GCA_963930735.1. Taxonomy (NCBI): domain Eukaryota; kingdom Metazoa; phylum Arthropoda; class Insecta; order Diptera; family Asilidae; genus Dioctria; species Dioctria linearis. Next base: position 247,797,836 of record OZ005741.1, read on the forward strand.
TTTTTTTGTGCACTATCATAGGAAAGACAGGATGTTGATCACCATAAGGGTGGAGCATCAACCGCCATACTATAGCCCTTCCGGATCACCTCGATGGCGTATGGGATCACCATTGTTCATGTGAACCCTTCGTGGCGCGGTCCCATTCGCCTGATGCTTTTGAGGCGGGGGCATCGCCCTTTCACCGCCTGGAGCGCCCCGGCTGTGGCTGGGGTACATCACCGGACAATGATACCTCTATACCCGCAGGGGGGGGGGGGGGGGGGGGGGCAAGCTTAGGTTGCTGCAGGTAAGGGCTACTGTCCGCTCCTAAGATATTTATTTTTTATTTACTTATTATCTTGTTTTCAGGAGGAACCCTCGACATCATTGGGGAGTATGGATTATGCGCCTGTTGCCATCCCATATTTAGCGGCATTAACTGCTATTGTGCGACGCCTTACGGCTACCCCCCCCCCCCCCCCTGAAGCTGCCGCTGACCCAGGCCAACCGGCTGCGCTTGCTGTCGCTGCTCGGGAGAATGCCGCCGACCAGGACGAGGTTTAAGTGCGAGGCCACTCCACCATATCTTTTTTTTTTGTATACTTCGCGTCAATCTATCCTGCCTCCCCTTCTTTTTTTCTATTGCTTTTTTAAAAAAAAAATGTGTATTTAAAAAAAAAATCAAAATAAGAAATAATAATTGTCAAATGTATCAAAATGTTGTTCTGTTTCCTCCTCTATCCCCCTTTTCTGCTCGTTTTGTTTTGGTTTTTTCGTTATCTTCTCACCGTTCCTTTTGAAAAGACAATTAGAATGTACTGGGGGGTCAGAAAGATATAAAAAGAAGCTGGTTTTTCTGGGTACTATGTAGGTACTATATATTGAGGTACTAACTAGGCTTGGCGCGGGCTCGGTTATGCCTTATATTCTTGGTTGTGATCCTATAAAATTTTGGTTGTTGAGAGTTGTGCCTTTTTTTTTCTAGCCTAATTAAAAACTATTTAGCATATGATGCTCTATGCTATTCCGGTTTAGTTTAGACATTTTAACGCTATTTATTTATTTTATTTATTGTACTACTCGTCTACTTATGTCTTTTAATTTGCAGTAGCTTGGTAAATTTTTGCTTCTATGTTCTAATTATTTAGACTTTTAAGGCATTTTTATTTTTAGTTATACTATTATACTTCATATTCTGGTCATAATTCTGACTTATTTTTTATTCTAATTTGTTTATAATTTTAATGCATTTTAATTTTATTTTGTGGTACTATGCATTTTTTTTGTGTACTTGATCTTTAATTGTTTGTTTTCCTTTTTTTTGTTACTTCTTCTGTTCGAGTAGGTACTGTATGTTTTTTCATTTTCCTATTTAATATTTAATTCTAGAGAGACATATACTTTCCTTTAATTCTATAGTTTCTTTGAAGTAATTTTAGTTTTAATTTATTTATTTTATACCTTTCTTTCTAAGTTTATTAGTTTATTTTTTATTTTTCGGCCTGCTTACCTTTTATATATACGCTTGTACAAGTTCTTTTAATCTTTTATAGTTTTATATTTAATAGCATGGTAAACTTTTGTTTTTATGTTCATTACGAACTTATTTTCCTTATATATGTATATAAAGCCTATATCTAGCCTAATTAAAAACTATTTAGCCCATGATGCTCTATGATATTCTGTATTTTTGCTATATTTGGACTGATTTTGTTTTGGAGAGGCTTCTGGCTCGCCTTAAACTGGGTTGGGGAGCAGGAGTTCGCTCTTCTGAAGGAATTCCCTCTGATGAAACTTCGGGGTTACCTGGTGGTTGATTTCTCCGTTGTCTCATCCTGATGACAACAGGGTTAAGATATTTTACTGCCACAGCGATCATTATGGCCAGAACTAGTAGGCTCGTAAATGATAGAGAAGTTGTGGACAGGATATGGGAGTTTTTACTTGATATCTTTTCTTGGTATTTATTTATTTTATTTTGGATTTCTTCCAGCGAATGGGTGTCAGTATAAATTGATTTATGGATATCGTCTCCCGTTAAGATTTCCATTGGAACATGGTTTTGGATTTGAGACTCTGGTAAAATGTCAGCCAGACTCAAATTCAATAAGGACTGATTAAATTTTGGGAATTGTTTGGGTTGAATTATTTTCAGCGCGTGTTTACCTTGACCTTCGTATCTAAGCACTTTGTCACTTATTTGAACTTGACATGGTTGCGTTATCTCTAATATCCCTTGTCCATCCAGTTTCGAGATTACAAAGTGATCTGGACATGTGATGTGTAGCACCGTGGAGGTGATAAATGAAAATAGCCACGTATTGGGCTTGCTTAATTTGATCAGCATGTCTTTTTGTGGGATTTGTACTCTGGTCTGGTGATTATAGGCGTGGTCAGCTGGCCTACATAAGTGTTTTCTTCGAAATTACTTGTTATTTTCTTGAAAGTTTTCATGTCCTCGCTTTTTAGCAAGAGAAATTCCTGAGTTTTTGCGCTATTGGCTATGTGTGAATAACCAGGGTCAGGAATTAATGAGTAATTTGCTGACTTGGATACAGGATAGCATTGAATCTTTTGTAGCCTCATTTCTGGCAGATTAAAAATTGGGAGAGTAATTCTCACCACCAATTTGTTCTGCATAAGGAGCGACTGAGCTCCTGCTGTCTGATATAGCACAGATAGACAATTTTGGTCATTTGGGCAATTCGAGGCCGTCTTGCGGTATATTTCCAACAGATTTTTGGGAGACATTAGGAGTGGATGAATATGATTGGTTTTACTAGCCATTATTATATCCAGGAGGGCTTGTTGTCGATATTCGACTTCGATGATTTGGAGCAATAAGCTTGATATAATCTCTTGTCTCAGTTGCCTCCTAGTTAAATCATCGGCCACATGGTGGAGATCGTTTATCTGGTGTGCTATGTTTTGTTGTCTGTCTATTAACATAGCCAGCGGTTTTTGAATCTTTTCCAACGTAGTTTTTACAACACTGATTTGTTGTTTCTCTAGCTCGGCTAGGGCTTGTGTATTTGATTCAAGTTCTTCTAACCTGCTGTAAATTTCTTTTTCGTTGTTGCTGTCCATAGTTCCAAACAAATAGTGCATGGCATTGCCTATTCCATCAAATAGCGATCTGGCCTTGCGTTTTCCTGGTACTAGTTCCCTTATAGTTTCCGTGCGTTTTCGTACGCTGTCTATAATAGCGTGTATGTGTAGTTGCTGCACGTTACAGAGGTCTTCTGGGTTTCTTATACTTATGCAGAGTTTATGCACTAAGTGCTCTGCATATTCTGCTAGCTTTATCTGTGCATCTAGTTCATCCAAGTCTATCTCGGTGAGGACATTCCAGGTGTCATCATATACCATCAGATTTCCTAGGCCCTCGAAAAATATACCCGAGCCATTTAGCTGGGTTATTACATAAGGTTTGTCAGCGATTGCTCCACTTGTGTTCTGGATGAGGAGGACAACTACGATGAATTTTAGCGCCATTTCTGTGGACAATTCAGAAGAAGAAAACAATCCTTTAAGCATATTTGTACGTACATTGTGCCGCTTTAAATTGGGCAGTGGAGTGACTCTACCGCAAATGTGTATGGGGAGGTATTGAAATGAGGATTAATGGACACTATAGTAGGAATTTCAAGTCAACCTGGTTCATTTTTGTTCGATATATTTTTATTCGTAATATGGTTTCAAACGGTTATTATGTACCGTTACTGTTCGCTTACCAATTTTGATTGTGGTATTCACATTACTTGGTATTGCGATTACCTGATAAGGTCCTACCCAGATTTGGGAAAGCTTATGTTTTCTGCTTTCATTCTTGATGAGGACCTTGTCTCCTGCATGGAAAGTTAGGGGCCGTACTGTCTTATCGTAGTACCCCTTTGAGCGCTGTTTACTTGCCAATAAGTTCTTTCTTGCCGTGGCATCTGATTTTTGGAGCTTATACTTCAGTATATTATCATAGCTCTCCTGATTGTAAATGGGTTCGGGATCCCGTTTTAAATTTGATGGGACATCCGCTGTGAAGCCGTATAGGCAGTCCATTGGGGTAAGTTTAGTACCCTCGTGTACACTATCCGTGAGTTAAATTTCGTTTTTGTCCGCTTTCGTGTGCTCTTCTGTCTCCAAACTGGAGCTGTTTATTGTCTCTTGAGCCTTTTGCTTCTGAGCTCGAGTCACGACGAAACAATGAGCGGATTTCTTCTTTCTCTTATTATTTGTGGAATTGTCTTCCTCCACATCTGAGTCCGTCGTGTGGTGGACTAGGGCTTTTACCGTTAACGTATTGCCTAAACTGTCTTCTTTTAATGCGTGAGGGATGCGACTTAGTGCATCGGCATTAGTGTTGTACTTCCCTGGTTTATATTCGATGTTGTAATCCAATTCAGATAATTTGTGGTGAAATCCCACCAAACGGGAAGTAGGGTCTTTCACATTGAAGATACCTTTGAGAGGTTTATGGTCAGTATAGACCGTGAATTTCCGGCCTTGAAGATAGCACCTGAAATTCTTGGTAGCCCAGACAATAGCCAATAACTCTTTCTCTATAGTAGAGTAATGTCTTTCGGCTTTGTTTAATGTGCGGCTTGCATAGGCAATGGGCTGGTCCTTTCCGACTTCTCCTTGAGAAAGAACAGCTCCTAGAGCCTCGTTACTTGCGTCCGTAGTAAGATTAAAAGATTTCGAAAAATCGGGGTAAATTAAAAGTGGTGGAGAAATTAAAGCATTTTTTATGCTTTGGAATGCTTCTCGGCATTTCTCTGTCCAAGTAAATTTTACATCCTTTCGGAGTAAATTTGTGATTGGACGTACAATTTTGGAGAAGTCTGGAATGAATTTCCTGTAGTAATTGGCAAGTCCTAAAAATGACTGAACTTGCCTTACTGTTTTTGGAACAGGAAATTGTTGGACGCAGGCCGTATTACTTGGGTCTGGTAGGGCTCCTTCGCTCCTTATGTCCTAGGTAAACAACTTCTCTTCTTAGAAACTGGCACTTTTCTGGCTGCAGTTTCAAGTTGTTCTCTCTCAACTTGTCGAAGACTTTTCTCAACTTTTCGTTGTGGTCGTTTAAATTTTTACCATAGATGACGATGTCATCTAGGTAAACAAAACATTCGAGGCCTTGTAGGCCTGTTAAGACGAAATTCATTAGGCGTTCAAATGTGGCGGATGCTCCTTTGAGCCCGAATGGCATACGCTTGAACTCGTAGTGCCCATAGCTTGTGCTGAAAGCAGTTTTATGTCGATCTTTTTTGTTGAAAAAAATCGAGTGTGGTGAAATACCTTGCGTGACCTAGTTGGTCGAGAATATCCTCGATTCGGGGTAGCGGGAATGCATCTCCAATTGTCTTTTCGTTTAATTTACGAAAATCGACAACGACGCGCCACCTTTTTTCACCGTCAGGTCCCGCTTTCTTGGGGACAACTAGTAGAGGTGAATTCCAAGGGCTTTTACTACATAGACTGGACTATCCCGCTGTCTAGCATTTCTTTTAGCTGCTCGTTAATGGCTTTCCGCTGTGTTTCAGGTAAGCGGTACATTTTTTGATTGATTGGTGCTTGATCTTGCACCAATGGAATATTATGCGTTATCGCATTTGTATAGGTGAGTTTGTCACCTTTGAGGAAGCAGATATCGTTATACTCTTCGCAGAGCTCTGATATCGAAATTTTTTCTTCCGCGGGGTCTAGGCTGAGTTCTTGCTCTAGCCTAGAAATACGCGGGTATTGTTTTGGGTCGTCCGGAATCTCATAGTCCGGGTATAGATATCGTACATGTTGTAATATTACCGTTTTGTGTCCTGTAATTGGATTGAATTTAATTAATTCCTTATGAGGCTTTATTTTGTTGTATTTAGCATGTAACAGGGTACTTGCTTCCTGCTTTGCCGACGGCTGAGTTTGATACACCTGTGCGGTCTTTGCCTGAGGTTGTGTGGAATACTCATGCGCGTCAATGCTACTGCTTTTTGACCATGTAGAATTTTTTGTATTGTGTGACGGTGGAGTAATATGCACCTTTAATATAGGCTTTAGCAACTCGCTACCGTTCTTATATGGCCGTTGTTTGTTTAAGAGTGATTTATGCCTCGGGATTTTGGACGGAAGAGTTATATGCACCTTTTTGACAGGCTTTAGACACTCAGTTCCGTCTCTTGTGTTCTTTGATATTGCTTCTTTGTTTGGTATGGGAATGTGCGTTTGGTTGTGGTCTTTTGTGTGTCAATGGGACTAGTGTGTAGTCGTTTATTGGAAATAGCTGTAACTTTAAGCTATGTATGACTACTTGATGACTGTTAGCGTTGATAATACTGACCAGCACTAATTCTTCTCCAGATGACAGTAAACTGTTTGCCAAGAAGACTTATAGAGATAATTATTATCACAAGAGTGTGATAAACAGAGCATTTCTTCTTGAGTTTGTAACGGGACTGGGACAACAATTTGAGAGCGCGGAGGTATGCAGATTGGTTCCTTAAAGGTAGCATATTGCTGCCTGATTTCATCGGTCTCTTGTTCGCCCAGGCAGTCTTTTTCACATTCCTTGGGCCCTTTTGGAACTTGGCAGCCAGCTTTTCTCGTTTGAGAAGCCTTGAAGACACTACAGGTGGATAGTTCAGCCTGTTTAGACTCTACCTCTTCTGCAAGTGTTCTTACTTCGACTGCTTTTTCAGAATGTAGCTTGTCCGTTTTAAAATCTAATGGCAAAGCAAATTCGTCTGAATTAGTTTCCGTGCGAGGAAAACTTAGTGCCTTATTAGGGCCCTCAACGTTACAGTTTTTTGCTAGGAAATCATTTCCTAGAAGTCCATCATCGGAAAGGCCAGGCAAGTTCTTTACGACTTGAAACTTGCAGGGAATTTTGTTTTTGAAAACGAAGATTCCCTGGCAATTTCCCAGCGTCCTTCCGGTTCCAAATGGGGTCTGAAGTGTGCATGCCTCATTGTGGTTAATTTCTTTGTGATCTTTTAATGACCTTTTCTTTATTAAACTAACCTCAGCGCCTGTGTCTACTACTAATTTAGTTTGGCCGTTCAGGCCTATGTCTAAAGGAAGTTTTACGGTAGCGACACTGGAATCGGGCTGCTGAAGAGACCCTATTTTATTAGATGGGAGTTTTATAGTCGAGCCGGGGAGTTTTGGGTCGACTGTACGTCGTTTTTCTGACTCCGGGCTTCCCATTTACGTTTTTGTTGACAGTTATTTACTGCATGACCAGAACGACCACAAAACTCACACTTTTTACGCACATTATAGACACTTGAGTTGTTATTGGCGTTTTGCGGCTCTCTAGGACGTTGATTTGGTGCTTCTCTATTTTGGGGTCTTCGAAGACTATTGTTGCTTCTTCTGCAGTCACGCACGTCATAGTTATACATTTTACAGTTCACACAATAAGGCGTATTTTTCCTTTTAAGGCAATCAGCATATGTGTGGCCTCTTAGATTACAAACTGACTACAACTGATTTTATTTAAATATGTATTTTTATTCTTTACATTATAAATTTTATTTGGCGATGTTGGTTCCTGTTTAATGAATGCTGTGCCGGCCTGTGTGAACTGTGACGTTGGCATGTGACTGCTTGGGTTAATGGGCATATTGTTTTGCCGGGGATCCTGGGAGTAGGATATGATGCCAGGATTATATACGCTTTGATTTACTAGAGTACTACTTTGAGTTAATTGTGCGTTATTCGGTACATTGGTACAGGCAGAATTTGGCAATGTATTCTGCATCATATTTGTTTGGAATTGTCCTGGAGGTTGCAGGAATAGAGCACTTTGCTGGAGACGCTCCATGTCAAGTGCTCTTTATACGAGGTCATCCACCGTGCCGTCTGTCATTGTCAGAAGGTATTGGCACATATACGGGTTATTGACTCCTGTTTTTAGTGCGTTTTTCGCGAAATCTTCCAGCTGCGTTTTAACAGCTGGTGCTGCTGTGGCTCCGTATTTGGATTCTGCTGCTTCATTGCAGAGTGCCAGCATTTGTTTTACTCGTGCCGTAAAGGCTGTGAGGTTTTCCAAAGGATACTGCCTTGTAGTGATTAATTTATTTACCAGTTCCTGGTAAGTTTCCCTAGGCATGTAGGTACGATTTAGCCGTTCTTCTACCTCTTTGAAAGTAGTAGGCATATTTGAGGCAAAAAGCTGATAAGCTTCGCCTCGAATTCTGGTGGGGAAGATTTGCAAAAATGCTGATAGTTCCTCCACCGAAATGCACTGGATTACCTGTCTACAGCATCCTAGGACAGTTTGGAGCTCAAGGCTCAATTTTGGGTGCTGTTCTCCCGAAAATAGGGGGACGAGCTGGGGAGTTAGCTTGGCGATTTTCGCGTAATCTGCCATGTTTATATTGGGGAGTCTGAAGCTAAAGTTTGACACCTTTGGAGAGCTTGTTTCTTCTATAATGGTTTCCAGAAGGGAGTCGCCCAGCCAATTTAAAAGGATTTCACTCACGGTGGAATCACTGACACTGTCGTTGGCACGTTCACTTAAATCAACACTATTATTTCTATTTGTGGCTTCGAGCGAGTGCGGGAGTTCTCCAAACTCTTTCAGGCTCTCTTTGAACTTTTCAGTGCTTTCTTTAAATTTTGCGATTTGCTCAAGCCTTCGTTCCCGAGACTCGGCAATCTGTTTGTCAATAGAATCGCACTGAATAACCGAAAGTTCGGAGGAGTCTCGCACTTTCCCTTCTAAATACTTTAGATATTTCTCTAGATTTAAATTGGAAGATCTTACTTGTTGGGGACCTGTAAGGATTGTCCCACTCCTGAGTGTTAGCCCTTTTTCTGTTGAAAGTGTTGGATGTGTTTGCACTTCACCCTCTGGTGCGGATGTTGCTCCCTCGTTGCCTGCTTCGTTCCGGGACAGAACTTCATGAGCGTCGCCCGGTGAGGAGGATTGTTGTGGAGTTGGTAGAGATGGTGGTATTTCCTGCGGCGTCTCTTGGTGGGAGCTTTTCTCGCTCATGGACCACCGAATGTAAAATTTTCAGCTAGGGGGGCTTCTGCCGTCTTACTTCCCTTGGTTCAAATTGAGAGGGGGCTTATTGCCTTCTTCGAGGTCCCTCTCAATTCAGGATCGCTGGTTTCTTCGGTTGAACTTCTTTTGCTGCCGGGGGGGGGCGTGGCCTACTTAAATTCCCCTGAATGAAAACTGAAAGGGGGGCGCGTTGCCTACTTCGAAGTCCCTTTCAGCTCCGGATCGCAGATTGTCGGTTGAGGTTTCTTCCTTCAAGTTTCGCGTTGGAATTTTCGGCTATGGACGTCTTATGTTCCTGGGCTGGGATGAAGCCCGCTATTGTCCCAAGTTGGCACTTTGTGCTTTGATGAGGGGGTGGCTGCGTGTTTTTCAAACAGAGGCAGTTAAAGCTGTCCGACCCCGAGCGTTGGGAGCCGACAAAATCGAAATACCCCTGAAGCCAGACTCAACTTCAGGCGGAGGGTAGGGTGTCTTGACCAGTATTAGATCTCGTCCTAAACTCCTTTTTGATTCGTAGGATAGAGGGTTTTCGAGCGCTTATACTTTTGTTTGTTTAAAGTAGGCTTCCTCTATCCTACCGGCTGCGCAAATTTTGTTCAATACCTTTTTGTGGGGCAAGCAGGAGCCGTATCCAGTTCTCTCTCACACCTTAGTGCTGCGAAACTAAAGACACTTTGGCTTTTCCTTTTAGACACAAAACACCCTTTTCTCAAATTTCATTCTTTTATTTTATCTGAAAATTTCGTCTCCTTTTTTCACATTCACAATTCTTCTTTTATCTAACAATCTTGATTCCCTTACTGTATTTTCGCGGCGCGCTCTTCTTATCGCGAAAGCTTTTTTGTGATATGTATGTACGTTCGTACATACATATTGCAATTTTCACGACAAATCGTACTGAAGGTACGATTTGCTTTTTTTTATTTTTCAAATTAAATATTTCTATTTTGTTTCAACTCTATGGAATGTGAAGAAAATTGCTGATGCAATTTTCTTCACTGATCGAGTAGATAAGCTAATCATGTTTTAAGCATGAATAGCTTATTGAAAATATATATGAATGCATTCTTTTAATTAAAATTTTTTTGTTACCCTTTTTCAGGTATGGTTTTAGATATATAACAATACCTACCCTCATTTATCAGCAATGTAAAAATCTTGACAAAGTATGTGTTTAAAGCAAATCTTTAAAGCACTTAAGTTCATTGGTACTTAAATTCTAGTGCCAGTACCAGAACCTGGACTTTAAAATTTTTTAAGCACAAAGTACTCAAGAAATCCCGGTTTTAGTACTTACAAATTTTCAAGTAGACGTCCAGGAACTGCTACTGATACTTATAATTCCCATATATAATCTTAAGTACCCTATAAGTACCAAAGTATGCACTTACTACAAATACCGCCATAACGCGAAGTACTTGAGATTTTATAAATGATTTAAATTACACCTTTCAATAATAGTGGTTTAGAAGCAGGGCCGCTGTTATAATATTCACATGTCATTACTGGCATTCGTTGTATTTCATGTGCACACGTTGCTTTTTTACAGTAACGGTCATGATTAAAGAAAAAAAAACAATGATTGTGCCGTGTGTTCTATTTCTAACGAAACAATTCACTGCTAAATAAAACCTCAGCTGACATAAATTTTATTTCTTACATGACATGGTACTTTATCTAAAATGGGACGACTCCAATGGCGTAACTAACACCCCCGCAGGTCCCGCCAGGCGGGGGGCCCACAGTTTCTAGGGGCCTACGAAAGCCTACAAAATTAATATTTTCATATGAAGTGAAGAAACCTAAAACCACATAAAAGAACAACGCTGGATTATTGAACATTCACTCAATTAAAATTCGGTTTCTGAATAAGTATTATATTAACTCTGTAATGATTTCATTATTTCAGTTCCATCTAAAGGTGTTCATACCATCATAGGCTTTGAGAAGCTGCCAATCGCTGGATAGGCAGCAGTGATGATATAAAAATAAAAAGGTCGAGAATCCTTCTATATATTCTTTGTTTTTAAACGGAGAAAAAAAGTGCGCCTGAAACTGAAGCACTGTAAATTATTTTCTGGGAAATGTTTGGCTGACTTGCTTAAGATAGGCGTACACGCTGCTTGCATGCATCAGAGTTCGAAGATGAGAGAAGAGTATTAACCCCTGTTCACGAACGCGATACGTTACTGTACGATTTTTTAGCGAAGTCCCGCTCTTCCTGTATTTGCGACTGGTTTTATCGCGCGATACGTTCACAAGGTTGGCAGCGGGTACAACTTAATTTGTCCAGTTTTGTAGTGGCAAGGAGATATTAGTGTAGTGTAGTGTAAATTTCGACATCACTCCGGATCTTTAGCATCCGATTTCAAATGTAAGCAAACATAAACTTTGAGGTTAAGGTGAAAATCGCACCAGATTAAGAGCATTGCTGCGACTAATTTTTGTATAGCACGAAACGTAGAAAAAGTAATATGCTCATAGACAACAATATTTCTGCAGCCAATTAGAGCCAAGTCAATTGTGATAAATCGCGCTCGTGAACAAGCACTTATTTTAACTTTAGAATATTAGATAAGTAAGCAATGAACAAAAATTAAAATAATAAGATCAAATTTTCACTTTAAAAAGTTTTGAAATTCCCTCACGCTCCCGATACTTTTGTATGGTGCGGTGATCAGTGGCTCTTACTTTAAGTAACCGGGAAGCCTTTCCTCCTTTCGCTTTGGCTTGCTTAAGCGTTTCCCTCAGATACTGACCGGTTTTGCCTTTAATATGTTTTCGTGAACATATGTAGGGGCCGCCCGTGTTTTTTTAACTGGTTAAATGATGAATGTAGAGCACGAAGTATGAGATTGGCACTCCAGATCTTGGCAACACTGATCGTAGTACCTACAAAACCTTTTTATTTTTTTTGATCAATTCTAGCTTGGATTGCGTGGAGTGATGGCACTGTTGGAAGATCGTGGGGATTCTTCCATATTGTAGGAATTTCTGGCCTGAAAAAAATTAAAAAGGGAGAAGGGAATAATTTCGTCTCCCCGTACAAAATTATGGGAAACATCATACATCCGAAGTTCAGAAAATATTTTGCTTACAATTGACACAGAGCATTAAATTTTCCTACGCAAGTATGTTTATTTGCCCCGGGGGTGGGGGGCATACATCCTTAGTTACGCCAATGGTCGACTCGGATACGATCGGTTGGATTGCAAGACTCCTGTATGCCCCAAATCACGGAGCAGATATATTATTGCGTTGTTAAATTTCATAAAGCCCGTTTACCAATTATTACTTTTTCTTATTCACGTTAATTTAATCATTTGTAAAACTCATCCCAGTTCGGTTATCAATAAAATTTTCAAAATTTCAGTTAAATGGTATGCCTTTGTATACGGCATCATAGAAAATAGCTAGACTGTAACTAGCCTTGTGAAAGGTATGAAATTCCCAAGGACGAATATTGAGAAACTTTTACCCAAAAATGCCATTCACTTTGAATCTACGGAATTTCCTGTGAAGGTTGCTTTCGAAACACACCACTAAAACGCTCATATTATATTTATGTTGTATTTATACTTCTGTTAGAAAATTCGAGGGTTTGAGGCTTTCTGTATAACATAAAAGCACTCAGGAGCAGGTTCCGTACATAGCGAGATTTCAGTGTACAATTGCATTTCGAATTTCCTCTGAGAAACCGGGAAAAGCAATTGCAACGAATCTACACTTTAGACACTCTGTGTTTCTGTTACTTTTTATAAATATGTGTTTGACTTTTTGTTATTTAATACAAGCTCCAACCACAGGTATAATAAACCTGCATGTTGGTAAGCGATTATACATGTATGTATGTAGTAATAGACTATATCCATTTTATGAAGTCGAACTCTGTTCATAAGGAAAGGGAATGCGAATGCGACTCATGTGCATACATATGTACCCACGTACTTGAAAACTCTTGAGAGCGATGAACTGAATAAAAATCAGATTTTGAAAAGAATATCATCGTGCGGCCCTTGCTTACATACATGTGGCTATGTGATTCTTACACTGTGTTGTATCTCATTATGATTCTTGTCAAATCATTATAAACGCCACACTCGACTAGAGAAAGTGATTAAAACTTAGGAAAATTCTGTCGTTCTCTGTAATTTCAACTTTTTCATCTTTCTGCACCTATCTACAAAGGTGAAGAGCAAAATAATCTTGCATATGCTTTGCTTACTTGCTTGCTTCCTGAGGGATACGAATATAAAAATCAAACTTCTGGATCTCTATCGTTAATATATTATTCGAGATAATTACCAGCAGATTTCTGCAAACGATTTTGGTGTAATATTACAAACAACTAAAGATAGGTCAGCCCAATTGGAATAAGTATCCGGAACATATGTACATCAAAGCGCACATTATTATTATGAAATGGTAATTTAGAAGATCCATCTCTCATCTTATCTCTGCATCTAATCAACTGCATTTGTATGATACTTATTCTAATTGAAAAATTCTATACTCGAGCTGAAGGCTTCTACCAATTGATATCAGTTTGTTGTGGGATGTGCGTTCTTTAATCCAAGAAAAAGAGGTAGGGAGAAAATATTCTCAACTATCATTCCTACATATGTGTCTTCACAGACGGTTCGAAAATGGATGAGGAATTGGAAGCCGGGGTGTACTCAGCATTCCATCAAATGCAGGAATCGTACCGCCTATAGGACTACTGTAGTGTGTTCTAGGCGGACGTTCTGGCTATTAGCAATTCTTCTGTATTGGGTACCTGGGCACAGTTACATACCCGCAAACGAGGCAGCTGATGCTCTGGCCAGAAAGGGCTCCTCTATGGCTACTTATCTAGCGAAGGAGCCCGTATATCTGCCCCTAGAATCAGTGAAGATAATTCTAGATGGCCCGAAGTTTGTCCTAGGTGAACCGAATCTCAGCTAAGGAGAACCGTAATGATGTGTGTAGCCCTATTGAAATTATAATGGGGCACTACCTCTTTGGTAAACGTGCGGAGCGATTTACAAGCCCATACGATGACTTCTGCAGAAGCTGTATAGATTAGGAAGAGGCTGAGAGCGTTCAACATGTGATGTGTGAATGCCGCAACCTTGCTAAGCGTAGGAGGAATGTGCTCAGCAGCTACTTCTTCGGCGAATTGGGAGAGCCAGCAAATAAGGATTTGGGGCACATTGTACTGAACTTAGTGCACCCCCTAAAGCGGAGGTATCTCTCCCATTTAGGATCCAATTAAGGTGGTATCACAATGAACCGCAAATGGTCTTCGAGAGGCTGATCGCAGGGGCTCTCGCGATGGCCGTCACTCTAACCTAACCCAACTTAGCTTACGCTAGAGGACGTCGGACACTTCAGATGGGTTAGCATAACGGTAAATATTGTAGCATTGGGGAGCTCAAGTATTTTTACCGATATTTACGTCAAAAATTAGTCGAGCTATTTGCTCCCGATGGTCGCGCGTAGGGAAAGAGTAAAACGTACCCCATCCAATTTGTAATATCAGCAGTGGAGAAATGGGGGTCGAAAGGAATGGATCAATGGTTAAATCCTGAGAAGGAGCAATAAGACGGCCCTTAAAATCTCATACTAATACCATCAATATTTCTAAATCCACATTAAAGTTCAATAAAGCTGTATTAAAAGAGCTCTGCATCAAATAGGTAAATGAAATGATTTCTAGTATAATCTCCAAATAAAAGGCAATATGAATAATACCTTTCTTCAAGGTTCTAAACTACAGCATCATGAAAACATTCAGAGTCCCAATAAATCACCCCCGTCCGAGTTGCTACGAGCGTATACCAGAAAAATAGAAAAAAATTTTCGAACACCTGCATTATTACTTAGGCCTTCAGCAAAGTTCTTCGGAATATCTTGCAGTCTATTTAAGGATTTGAAAGCAAGGACCGTATGGTAGAAATTACATAATGAAGGATTTGAAATGCGGTTGTTTTATGAATTTATGAATGATTAGGTATGATCCGAGACAAATTCCAAGAAGCAAGTGGTTTTAGGCTTGCTCGTAATAACCCCTTGTTGGATGGAAAAGAGCAAGTTCTCGCAGAAAATTGCTAGTTACGAGTAATTATAGATTCGAATAACTTAGGCATACAAGATAATTTTGCAATATGCCTTGTTAGAAAATGCTGGAAGTATCCACTCTCGAGCGATTTGTGGAAAATAATTCTTGGCAAGTGGGGTCTGAAGTCTTTACTATCCTCCAGGGTATATTTAGATTCATACTTCCTTACTAGCAAACATCTAGTGGCCTAAAATGGTACAGGCAGCCGTGTTTGAGATAAGGTAGGCGAAGGACTCCTTCACCAAGTCTGCTCTCCAGAGGAGCCAGGCAGGCAGTCAGACTAACGCAGTCACTGAAGATGGACCCTTTTATTATTTTTTTGAAAAAGAAAGTCAAATCCGGCAGCGAGCTCTATCGGCTATGCGAAGAGGAAGATTAAACCTCAAAGCAAGTTATATGTGAATGACAGCGCTTGCAGGCTTAAGGTTGCCAATTACTGGAGAAGCACTTTCCTCTCCAAATAAGGTTTGCAATCTAAAGCTACAGGCAATAGTCGTGCTCGTAAAAACCTAACCACTTTTGACTAAAATTGATCTTATCTGATCATTTTTCTTATACCTCAATATTGACAATAATATAAAGTTGGTACTAATGCTTTACTTTGAAACAGTATCACTTATATTTCATACGTGCTAATTTGTTTAGCCTTCCGTCCACAAAAATCTATTTGTCTGACTTGTTAGTGCAATGCTGGTATATTCTGCAACTGTACGGTGCCTGCCAGAATAGAGCTCCATATTGCAATCATGCAAGGTTCTTACAACTTCGTATAATCAAGATTTATAATAAAGTTTTTAGAGTAAATTTCATATCCTAGATGAAATCTAATAATAATGATAGTAGAGCAAAACGGATTAGACACCCATGCATAAAATTAAAAGTTATTTTGATTGTCGCATGTCCATCCGTCTGTCCGTCCGTCCGTCTGTTCGTCTTCACGATAACTCGAGAACGCGCGTACTTAGAAAGCTGAAATTTTGCACGTGGGCTTCTTAAAAAAAATGGACTAAATCGGGCAACCCCTTGGTGTTTCCATATAAAAAATTAAGATTTTTACGTATCCTGTGAAAACGATCAGTCCTATACGGTTTTAATGTACTGAAAACTTCATCAGAATATGAAATCCTATTAAATTGGTTATAACCTTATTTGCTGCTCGACGAACCGTTCTAGAGATATATTCAAAAACCACTTCACAAATCAAACTTGCATAGATCGGTGATCATAAGAAATTTCAAACGATCATTCATCTAGGGTATCATAAGAATCGGTCTTAGACCAACTCTAGCTTTTTAATTGTTATGTGTGAAGTCCCAATGTGGGCTTTACATAAAAAAGGGGAGGTGCCTGTGTAAAAGATAAGACTGGTGAAGATCGAGTTTTAGATTTAAATATATTTTATTCTTTGACAAATTGAATGCCTTAACCTACAATACTCGCTACTTCTAAAAACAAAGAATGAAAATTATAAAGAAAATGACACCCAACAAATATTAATTCAAAGAATAATTCAATAGAAGAAAAAATAAAAACTTGCGAAAATGAAATAAAAAAAAATACGTTTTTAACCTGTAAGATATAAAAAACGTTAGAAAGAATTTCTAAAAAGGGTGTAAACAGAATGAGCTTCAATCACTGCTCATAAATTCTTCCAAGTTCATTTCTACCTTAGCTAGGGGTGCTGAAAAATAATTTATTTAATAAATTTGTTAGTAATAATGATAAGGTTGAATTCTTCCCATATTGGTTAGTCAAGACTTAATGCCGGTTTATTGCTTCCGAGCTGTCGTGTTGACCGCTCAATTTGCAAGTGATTTGCTACTCCCAACAGCTCGCTATTTATAGCCAGAAATACAATAGGAGCTGTGCCTCTGTCGGTTGCTTTTGCTTTGACGCCATGTAACAGTACCGCGTCGTGGAGATTTTTGTTGTCCCAGGCGTTGTGGAGGTATCCATCAATAAATGGAAGAAGATGACATCGTACCAGCTGCCTGTGATACAAATGCCACTGGATTTGACGGCGGCGGCCATGAAATGGTTAGATTTCTTAATTTTTTGTTTGTGTACATTTTGTAATGTCTTTTTGTTTATATTTTTAGTGTCTGGGACTTGCAACTATTTGGAAGCAATTTGCTCATGCCTAATTGCATGATGGCAGTGCCTTATTGGTATAAACCCGTGCCCGGAATATCATGGCACTGATGGAGACCCTTCGGTGAGATTTCAAACTTAATTATTCTTTTTAGGTTTAAGTTTGTATGATTAGGTTCCGCGATGGAACATATATTTAGATTGATTACAAATAAAATTGGGGCACCTGACTTCTTAAATGATTTCCCATTCTTTTCCACATTATCGTACCTAAAACAACCTTGTAAATGAAGTTTTGAAATCACTATGTGCCTGGACGAACACTACGAACTTATCAAATATTCATTCTCCGTTAATGATTTGAAATGCTTGCTTTACAGGATCTAATCTTTTCATCACTTAATCTTTGAATTTTGCTCTTTTGGCTCCTCTATGGCTACTTATCTAGCGAAGGAGCCCGTATATCTGCCCCTAGAATCAGTGAAGATAATTCTAGATGGCCCGAAGTTTGTCCTAGGTGAACCGAATCTCAGCTAAGGAGAACCGTAATGATGTGTGTAGCCCTATTGAAATTATAATGGGGCACTACCTCTTTGGTAAACGTGCGGAGCGATTTACAAGCCCATACGATGACTTCTGCAGAAGCTGTATAGATTAGGAAGAGGCTGAGAGCGTTCAACATGTGATGTGTGAATGCCGCAACCTTGCTAAGCGTAGGAGGAATGTGCTCAGCAGCTACTTCTTCGGCGAATTGGGAGAGCCAGCAAATAAGGATTTGGGGCACATTGTACTGAACTTAGTGCACCCCCTAAAGCGGAGGTATCTCTCCCATTTAGGATCCAATTAAGGTGGTATCACAATGAACCGCAAATGGTCTTCGAGAGGCTGATCGCAGGGGCTCTCGCGATGGCCGTCACTCTAACCTAACCCAACTTAGCTTACGCTAGAGGACGTCGGACACTTCAGATGGGTTAGCATAACGGTAAATATTGTAGCATTGGGGAGCTCAAGTATTTTTACCGATATTTACGTCAAAAATTAGTCGAGCTATTTGCTCCCGATGGTCGCGCGTAGGGAAAGAGTAAAACGTACCCCATCCAATTTGTAATATCAGCAGTGGAGAAATGGGGGTCGAAAGGAATGGATCAATGGTTAAATCCTGAGAAGGAGCAATAAGACGGCCCTTAAAATCTCATACTAATACCATCAATATTTCTAAATCCACATTAAAGTTCAATAAAGCTGTATTAAAAGAGCTCTGCATCAAATAGGTAAATGAAATGATTTCTAGTATAATCTCCAAATAAAAGGCAATATGAATAATACCTTTCTTCAAGGTTCTAAACTACAGCATCATGAAAACATTCAGAGTCCCAATAAATCACCCCCGTCCGAGTTGCTACGAGCGTATACCAGAAAAATAGAAAAAAATTTTCGAACACCTGCATTATTACTTAGGCCTTCAGCAAAGTTCTTCGGAATATCTTGCAGTCTATTTAAGGATTTGAAAGCAAGGACCGTATGGTAGAAATTACATAATGAAGGATTTGAAATGCGGTTGTTTTATGAATTCGGGCACTTTTTTTATAATGCACCCTATTACGACTAAGAGTGCTTAAATATTTATGATAGTCACATGATCACTAATAATAACTAGAACAAAATTTACTGAGTTCCATATGCAATTTTTTATTGTATTTGGGATTTTATAATTATATGGAGTCAATGCAAATTAAAATTTATATCTAAAAGTTTCGATTTTATAACTAAGATCTCATGTGGTATACATACATATATGTATCCCGTTTTCTTTATCGATTTTCTTGATCGATCTAGTTAGGGCCCATTTATTTATACGAATTTATTTGTAGAATTGTCATATCTTTTTACGTAAATCATTGCGCACAGAACAATTCATCGAATAATATTTTTACATTGATACAGCTTTTACTTAAATACTAAATGAACTTCAAGTAAATTTTCATCTGAGTTGAGGTGGCATTCTAGCTTATGTTCTTATAATGTCCTAACATTTGCAATCTCATCTATTGTATTTTGATTTCACTTTCTTGTGCCACTTTCGTTCAAAGTTTTATTAAAAATTACCTGAATGTAATGGATTTTTTATTCTTGTCATTTATCAATGACCTCCGTACAATAGCAAATGAATTACCGATTAGCAAAGAAGATCGTCACTGAAGTCACAGTTAGATTGTCCACTCATTGAAACATTTTAAGCCTTGTGGCGGTACGGTATATTTCCAGGGCTGATGCAAGAACACCTAAATTCCACTTTCCATTTTCTCACGAAAATATTTAGGGCCAGTCTGTGCATGGGATATGGCCTAAGGCATGGAGTTTAACAAGAGTTGTTTTTATATTGAAAACGGGTAACAAACCATTTAGTGAGGCAAAATCATACATGCCTGTTTGTCTGACATCAGACTAGAGAAAATCATAAACAACTATATTCGGACGACGTCCTTCAAAAGTTAACCACTTAATGCCAATCAATATGCCTACCAATCCAGAAAATCTACCAAGGATGCTCTCAGCAGTCGAGTATCGAGAAAGCCTCACAAGATAAGGAGGACCTATTATGTTCCTTCATAGTAATACAAGGCACCTTAGACAGCACCCTTTTTGACTCGATAAAGAGGGTAGCCGATGATAGAGGAATAAAAAACTGCATCGTCAGATGGATTGCCGATATGTTGGAAAAACGGTACATAACATCTAGCTTATTCTTAAGAATTTGAGTCTCTATGGGTTGCCTACAGAACGGTGTTTTATCACCACGACTAGATCTTAATTGTGGAAGAGCTACAGAATTTAATCCAAGAGATCGGCTTAAAGGATCACGGATACGCTTATGACATTGTCATTAAGGGACCTTTGAACAAGCTTATGCAGGCAGAATATCGGACTATAAATAAATCCAGGTAAGATGGTGATAGTTTGTTGCACTTGGGAAAAAACCTCGCGGTCTCAGCTACTAGAATATTCCACAAAAGCAAAATATTTGGGAGTAATGCTGGATTGTAAGCTTGCCTGGTATCAGCATCTTACAATGACGACCAAAAAACCTATGTGGGCACTCGGTTCATGCCAAAGGCTTTCCGGGAAAAATGTTGACTATCAGAACCAGTGGAAGACAAGCTCACTGTAGTGCCTCTTTTAATAGATAAACGGTGAACAATACATGCTTTTCATCACTAAGCCGGCGTTAAAATAAAAATTAGCACAGAACAAAAAAATAGAAAATATTTAATAGAAAAAAAATATTATATAGACGTTTTTTTTAAACCTGCTTCGAAACGTCAACAACAAAATGTTCAGACATATTATTAACAGAAGCGATTAATGGGTTAATGAGAAGTTAACATGAAACAGAGGTAGCCTTATCAAATTTTGCACGGAAAAAGATTTTGTTTAGTAACAACCGAGAATCAATAGTAACGTTTAAGGGTTGATGAACAAAAGTTACATCGGCAACCATGCGACGTTTCTCAAGCGATTACATATTTAAAAGCCTCAAGCAGTCTTCAAAGAGGGAAAGAATCAATGAATTATTACAGGCTATGTGCATAAGAGCAAATCTGCGAAAGTTCCGCTTATATCGCAGATAGAATTCAATCTGTGGTCACATGTGACACCCAAGTCACAGACAGAACCTCGCACGGCGAATCGAGGTATCCGAAAACCTATAGTCGTAAGTAATTGGTTTCTGATTCCTGCGGAAAGTCATTACCCCACTTTTGTCTATATTGAGTACCAAATTATTGCTTTTGCACAAATCGTAAATTTGTGAAAGTCACTCCGTACCTGGTCACATTCGTTAATACATTTAATCTGAGCCGAGTTTAACGTCGTCAACATACTTAAATCAATACTTTACAGTGCCTCACAATTCAGACAATGTCGTCAATAGATAAAGTAAAGATCAACGGTCTTAACTGACTCTCTTGAGGTACGCCAGATGAAGCCTTCAAGACTCTAGAGATGGAAAGGTGGAAATAGATTAGGTATGATCCGAGACAAATTCCAAGAAGCAAGTGGTTTTAGGCTTGCTCGTAATAACCCCTTGTTGGATGGAAAAGAGCAAGTTCTCGCAGAAAATTGCTAGTTACGAGTAATTATAGATTCGAATAACTTAGGCATACAAGATAATTTTGCAATATGCCTTGTTAGAAAATGCTGGAAGTATCCACTCTCGAGCGATTTGTGGAAAATAATTCTTGGCAAGTGGGGTCTGAAGTCTTTACTATCCTCCAGGGTATATTTAGATTCATACTTCCTTACTAGCAAACATCTAGTGGCCTAAAATGGTACAGGCAGCCGTGTTTGAGATAAGGTAGGCGAAGGACTCCTTCACCAAGTCTGCTCTCCAGAGGAGCCAGGCAGGCAGTCAGACTAACGCAGTCACTGAAGATGGACCCTTTTATTATTTTTTTGAAAAAGAAAGTCAAATCCGGCAGCGAGCTCTATCGGCTATGCGAAGAGGAAGATTAAACCTCAAAGCAAGTTATATGTGAATGACAGCGCTTGCAGGCTTAAGGTTGCCAATTACTGGAGAAGCACTTTCCTCTCCAAATAAGGTTTGCAATCTAAAGCTACAGGCAATAGTCGTGCTCGTAAAAACCTAACCACTTTTGACTAAAATTGATCTTATCTGATCATTTTTCTTATACCTCAATATTGACAATAATATAAAGTTGGTACTAATGCTTTACTTTGAAACAGTATCACTTATATTTCATACGTGCTAATTTGTTTAGCCTTCCGTCCACAAAAATCTATTTGTCTGACTTGTTAGTGCAATGCTGGTATATTCTGCAACTGTACGGTGCCTGCCAGAATAGAGCTCCATATTGCAATCATGCAAGGTTCTTACAACTTCGTATAATCAAGATTTATAATAAAGTTTTTAGAGTAAATTTCATATCCTAGATGAAATCTAATAATAATGATAGTAGAGCAAAACGGATTAGACACCCATGCATAAAATTAAAAGTTATTTTGATTGTCGCATGTCCATCCGTCTGTCCGTCCGTCCGTCTGTTCGTCTTCACGATAACTCGAGAACGCGCGTACTTAGAAAGCTGAAATTTTGCACGTGGGCTTCTTAAAAAAAATGGACTAAATCGGGCAACCCCTTGGTGTTTCCATATAAAAAATTAAGATTTTTACGTATCCTGTGAAAACGATCAGTCCTATACGGTTTTAATGTACTGAAAACTTCATCAGAATATGAAATCCTATTAAATTGGTTATAACCTTATTTGCTGCTCGACGAACCGTTCTAGAGATATATTCAAAAACCACTTCACAAATCAAACTTGCATAGATCGGTGATCATAAGAAATTTCAAACGATCATTCATCTAGGGTATCATAAGAATCGGTCTTAGACCAACTCTAGCTTTTTAATTGTTATGTGTGAAGTCCCAATGTGGGCTTTACATAAAAAAGGGGAGGTGCCTGTGTAAAAGATAAGACTGGTGAAGATCGAGTTTTAGATTTAAATATATTTTATTCTTTGACAAATTGAATGCCTTAACCTACAATACTCGCTACTTCTAAAAACAAAGAATGAAAATTATAAAGAAAATGACACCCAACAAATATTAATTCAAAGAATAATTCAATAGAAGAAAAAATAAAAACTTGCGAAAATGAAATAAAAAAAAATACGTTTTTAACCTGTAAGATATAAAAAACGTTAGAAAGAATTTCTAAAAAGGGTGTAAACAGAATGAGCTTCAATCACTGCTCATAAATTCTTCCAAGTTCATTTCTACCTTAGCTAGGGGTGCTGAAAAATAATTTATTTAATAAATTTGTTAGTAATAATGATAAGGTTGAATTCTTCCCATATTGGTTAGTCAAGACTTAATGCCGGTTTATTGCTTCCGAGCTGTCGTGTTGACCGCTCAATTTGCAAGTGATTTGCTACTCCCAACAGCTCGCTATTTATAGCCAGAAATACAATAGGAGCTGTGCCTCTGTCGGTTGCTTTTGCTTTGACGCCATGTAACAGTACCGCGTCGTGGAGATTTTTGTTGTCCCAGGCGTTGTGGAGGTATCCATCAATAAATGGAAGAAGATGACATCGTACCAGCTGCCTGTGATACAAATGCCACTGGATTTGACGGCGGCGGCCATGAAATGGTTAGATTTCTTAATTTTTTGTTTGTGTACATTTTGTAATGTCTTTTTGTTTATATTTTTAGTGTCTGGGACTTGCAACTATTTGGAAGCAATTTGCTCATGCCTAATTGCATGATGGCAGTGCCTTATTGGTATAAACCCGTGCCCGGAATATCATGGCACTGATGGAGACCCTTCGGTGAGATTTCAAACTTAATTATTCTTTTTAGGTTTAAGTTTGTATGATTAGGTTCCGCGATGGAACATATATTTAGATTGATTACAAATAAAATTGGGGCACCTGACTTCTTAAATGATTTCCCATTCTTTTCCACATTATCGTACCTAAAACAACCTTGTAAATGAAGTTTTGAAATCACTATGTGCCTGGACGAACACTACGAACTTATCAAATATTCATTCTCCGTTAATGATTTGAAATGCTTGCTTTACAGGATCTAATCTTTTCATCACTTAATCTTTGAATTTTGCTCTTTTGGCTCCTCTATGGCTACTTATCTAGCGAAGGAGCCCGTATATCTGCCCCTAGAATCAGTGAAGATAATTCTAGATGGCCCGAAGTTTGTCCTAGGTGAACCGAATCTCAGCTAAGGAGAACCGTAATGATGTGTGTAGCCCTATTGAAATTATAATGGGGCACTACCTCTTTGGTAAACGTGCGGAGCGATTTACAAGCCCATACGATGACTTCTGCAGAAGCTGTATAGATTAGGAAGAGGCTGAGAGCGTTCAACATGTGATGTGTGAATGCCGCAACCTTGCTAAGCGTAGGAGGAATGTGCTCAGCAGCTACTTCTTCGGCGAATTGGGAGAGCCAGCAAATAAGGATTTGGGGCACATTGTACTGAACTTAGTGCACCCCCTAAAGCGGAGGTATCTCTCCCATTTAGGATCCAATTAAGGTGGTATCACAATGAACCGCAAATGGTCTTCGAGAGGCTGATCGCAGGGGCTCTCGCGATGGCCGTCACTCTAACCTAACCCAACTTAGCTTACGCTAGAGGACGTCGGACACTTCAGATGGGTTAGCATAACGGTAAATATTGTAGCATTGGGGAGCTCAAGTATTTTTACCGATATTTACGTCAAAAATTAGTCGAGCTATTTGCTCCCGATGGTCGCGCGTAGGGAAAGAGTAAAACGTACCCCATCCAATTTGTAATATCAGCAGTGGAGAAATGGGGGTCGAAAGGAATGGATCAATGGTTAAATCCTGAGAAGGAGCAATAAGACGGCCCTTAAAATCTCATACTAATACCATCAATATTTCTAAATCCACATTAAAGTTCAATAAAGCTGTATTAAAAGAGCTCTGCATCAAATAGGTAAATGAAATGATTTCTAGTATAATCTCCAAATAAAAGGCAATATGAATAATACCTTTCTTCAAGGTTCTAAACTACAGCATCATGAAAACATTCAGAGTCCCAATAAATCACCCCCGTCCGAGTTGCTACGAGCGTATACCAGAAAAATAGAAAAAAATTTTCGAACACCTGCATTATTACTTAGGCCTTCAGCAAAGTTCTTCGGAATATCTTGCAGTCTATTTAAGGATTTGAAAGCAAGGACCGTATGGTAGAAATTACATAATGAAGGATTTGAAATGCGGTTGTTTTATGAATTCGGGCACTTTTTTTATAATGCACCCTATTACGACTAAGAGTGCTTAAATATTTATGATAGTCACATGATCACTAATAATAACTAGAACAAAATTTACTGAGTTCCATATGCAATTTTTTATTGTATTTGGGATTTTATAATTATATGGAGTCAATGCAAATTAAAATTTATATCTAAAAGTTTCGATTTTATAACTAAGATCTCATGTGGTATACATACATATATGTATCCCGTTTTCTTTATCGATTTTCTTGATCGATCTAGTTAGGGCCCATTTATTTATACGAATTTATTTGTAGAATTGTCATATCTTTTTACGTAAATCATTGCGCACAGAACAATTCATCGAATAATATTTTTACATTGATACAGCTTTTACTTAAATACTAAATGAACTTCAAGTAAATTTTCATCTGAGTTGAGGTGGCATTCTAGCTTATGTTCTTATAATGTCCTAACATTTGCAATCTCATCTATTGTATTTTGATTTCACTTTCTTGTGCCACTTTCGTTCAAAGTTTTATTAAAAATTACCTGAATGTAATGGATTTTTTATTCTTGTCATTTATCAATGACCTCCGTACAATAGCAAATGAATTACCGATTAGCAAAGAAGATCGTCACTGAAGTCACAGTTAGATTGTCCACTCATTGAAACATTTTAAGCCTTGTGGCGGTACGGTATATTTCCAGGGCTGATGCAAGAACACCTAAATTCCACTTTCCATTTTCTCACGAAAATATTTAGGGCCAGTCTGTGCATGGGATATGGCCTAAGGCATGGAGTTTAACAAGAGTTGTTTTTATATTGAAAACGGGTAACAAACCATTTAGTGAGGCAAAATCATACATGCCTGTTTGTCTGACATCAGACTAGAGAAAATCATAAACAACTATATTCGGACGACGTCCTTCAAAAGTTAACCACTTAATGCCAATCAATATGCCTACCAATCCAGAAAATCTACCAAGGATGCTCTCAGCAGTCGAGTATCGAGAAAGCCTCACAAGATAAGGAGGACCTATTATGTTCCTTCATAGTAATACAAGGCACCTTAGACAGCACCCTTTTTGACTCGATAAAGAGGGTAGCCGATGATAGAGGAATAAAAAACTGCATCGTCAGATGGATTGCCGATATGTTGGAAAAACGGTACATAACATCTAGCTTATTCTTAAGAATTTGAGTCTCTATGGGTTGCCTACAGAACGGTGTTTTATCACCACGACTAGATCTTAATTGTGGAAGAGCTACAGAATTTAATCCAAGAGATCGGCTTAAAGGATCACGGATACGCTTATGACATTGTCATTAAGGGACCTTTGAACAAGCTTATGCAGGCAGAATATCGGACTATAAATAAATCCAGGTAAGATGGTGATAGTTTGTTGCACTTGGGAAAAAACCTCGCGGTCTCAGCTACTAGAATATTCCACAAAAGCAAAATATTTGGGAGTAATGCTGGATTGTAAGCTTGCCTGGTATCAGCATCTTACAATGACGACCAAAAAACCTATGTGGGCACTCGGTTCATGCCAAAGGCTTTCCGGGAAAAATGTTGACTATCAGAACCAGTGGAAGACAAGCTCACTGTAGTGCCTCTTTTAATAGATAAACGGTGAACAATACATGCTTTTCATCACTAAGCCGGCGTTAAAATAAAAATTAGCACAGAACAAAAAAATAGAAAATATTTAATAGAAAAAAAATATTATATAGACGTTTTTTTTAAACCTGCTTCGAAACGTCAACAACAAAATGTTCAGACATATTATTAACAGAAGCGATTAATGGGTTAATGAGAAGTTAACATGAAACAGAGGTAGCCTTATCAAATTTTGCACGGAAAAAGATTTTGTTTAGTAACAACCGAGAATCAATAGTAACGTTTAAGGGTTGATGAACAAAAGTTACATCGGCAACCATGCGACGTTTCTCAAGCGATTACATATTTAAAAGCCTCAAGCAGTCTTCAAAGAGGGAAAGAATCAATGAATTATTACAGGCTATGTGCATAAGAGCAAATCTGCGAAAGTTCCGCTTATATCGCAGATAGAATTCAATCTGTGGTCACATGTGACACCCAAGTCACAGACAGAACCTCGCACGGCGAATCGAGGTATCCGAAAACCTATAGTCGTAAGTAATTGGTTTCTGATTCCTGCGGAAAGTCATTACCCCACTTTTGTCTATATTGAGTACCAAATTATTGCTTTTGCACAAATCGTAAATTTGTGAAAGTCACTCCGTACCTGGTCACATTCGTTAATACATTTAATCTGAGCCGAGTTTAACGTCGTCAACATACTTAAATCAATACTTTACAGTGCCTCACAATTCAGACAATGTCGTCAATAGATAAAGTAAAGATCAACGGTCTTAACTGACTCTCTTGAGGTACGCCAGATGAAGCCTTCAAGACTCTAGAGATGGAAAGGTGGAAATAGATTAGGTATGATCCGAGACAAATTCCAAGAAGCAAGTGGTTTTAGGCTTGCTCGTAATAACCCCTTGTTGGATGGAAAAGAGCAAGTTCTCGCAGAAAATTGCTAGTTACGAGTAATTATAGATTCGAATAACTTAGGCATACAAGATAATTTTGCAATATGCCTTGTTAGAAAATGCTGGAAGTATCCACTCTCGAGCGATTTGTGGAAAATAATTCTTGGCAAGTGGGGTCTGAAGTCTTTACTATCCTCCAGGGTATATTTAGATTCATACTTCCTTACTAGCAAACATCTAGTGGCCTAAAATGGTACAGGCAGCCGTGTTTGAGATAAGGTAGGCGAAGGACTCCTTCACCAAGTCTGCTCTCCAGAGGAGCCAGGCAGGCAGTCAGACTAACGCAGTCACTGAAGATGGACCCTTTTATTATTTTTTTGAAAAAGAAAGTCAAATCCGGCAGCGAGCTCTATCGGCTATGCGAAGAGGAAGATTAAACCTCAAAGCAAGTTATATGTGAATGACAGCGCTTGCAGGCTTAAGGTTGCCAATTACTGGAGAAGCACTTTCCTCTCCAAATAAGGTTTGCAATCTAAAGCTACAGGCAATAGTCGTGCTCGTAAAAACCTAACCACTTTTGACTAAAATTGATCTTATCTGATCATTTTTCTTATACCTCAATATTGACAATAATATAAAGTTGGTACTAATGCTTTACTTTGAAACAGTATCACTTATATTTCATACGTGCTAATTTGTTTAGCCTTCCGTCCACAAAAATCTATTTGTCTGACTTGTTAGTGCAATGCTGGTATATTCTGCAACTGTACGGTGCCTGCCAGAATAGAGCTCCATATTGCAATCATGCAAGGTTCTTACAACTTCGTATAATCAAGATTTATAATAAAGTTTTTAGAGTAAATTTCATATCCTAGATGAAATCTAATAATAATGATAGTAGAGCAAAACGGATTAGACACCCATGCATAAAATTAAAAGTTATTTTGATTGTCGCATGTCCATCCGTCTGTCCGTCCGTCCGTCTGTTCGTCTTCACGATAACTCGAGAACGCGCGTACTTAGAAAGCTGAAATTTTGCACGTGGGCTTCTTAAAAAAAATGGACTAAATCGGGCAACCCCTTGGTGTTTCCATATAAAAAATTAAGATTTTTACGTATCCTGTGAAAACGATCAGTCCTATACGGTTTTAATGTACTGAAAACTTCATCAGAATATGAAATCCTATTAAATTGGTTATAACCTTATTTGCTGCTCGACGAACCGTTCTAGAGATATATTCAAAAACCACTTCACAAATCAAACTTGCATAGATCGGTGATCATAAGAAATTTCAAACGATCATTCATCTAGGGTATCATAAGAATCGGTCTTAGACCAACTCTAGCTTTTTAATTGTTATGTGTGAAGTCCCAATGTGGGCTTTACATAAAAAAGGGGAGGTGCCTGTGTAAAAGATAAGACTGGTGAAGATCGAGTTTTAGATTTAAATATATTTTATTCTTTGACAAATTGAATGCCTTAACCTACAATACTCGCTACTTCTAAAAACAAAGAATGAAAATTATAAAGAAAATGACACCCAACAAATATTAATTCAAAGAATAATTCAATAGAAGAAAAAATAAAAACTTGCGAAAATGAAATAAAAAAAAATACGTTTTTAACCTGTAAGATATAAAAAACGTTAGAAAGAATTTCTAAAAAGGGTGTAAACAGAATGAGCTTCAATCACTGCTCATAAATTCTTCCAAGTTCATTTCTACCTTAGCTAGGGGTGCTGAAAAATAATTTATTTAATAAATTTGTTAGTAATAATGATAAGGTTGAATTCTTCCCATATTGGTTAGTCAAGACTTAATGCCGGTTTATTGCTTCCGAGCTGTCGTGTTGACCGCTCAATTTGCAAGTGATTTGCTACTCCCAACAGCTCGCTATTTATAGCCAGAAATACAATAGGAGCTGTGCCTCTGTCGGTTGCTTTTGCTTTGACGCCATGTAACAGTACCGCGTCGTGGAGATTTTTGTTGTCCCAGGCGTTGTGGAGGTATCCATCAATAAATGGAAGAAGATGACATCGTACCAGCTGCCTGTGATACAAATGCCACTGGATTTGACGGCGGCGGCCATGAAATGGTTAGATTTCTTAATTTTTTGTTTGTGTACATTTTGTAATGTCTTTTTGTTTATATTTTTAGTGTCTGGGACTTGCAACTATTTGGAAGCAATTTGCTCATGCCTAATTGCATGATGGCAGTGCCTTATTGGTATAAACCCGTGCCCGGAATATCATGGCACTGATGGAGACCCTTCGGTGAGATTTCAAACTTAATTATTCTTTTTAGGTTTAAGTTTGTATGATTAGGTTCCGCGATGGAACATATATTTAGATTGATTACAAATAAAATTGGGGCACCTGACTTCTTAAATGATTTCCCATTCTTTTCCACATTATCGTACCTAAAACAACCTTGTAAATGAAGTTTTGAAATCACTATGTGCCTGGACGAACACTACGAACTTATCAAATATTCATTCTCCGTTAATGATTTGAAATGCTTGCTTTACAGGATCTAATCTTTTCATCACTTAATCTTTGAATTTTGCTCTTTTGATTTGAACATATTGGGTTTTTTTCTATTTTGTTTGTGTATTATTTTATTATTTTTATATAATACGTCATACTACAAGACTCCACGTCATAATGTATTAGGTTGATCTAGTTTCATTTCGTAAATGAGTAAGTAATTAACACCACAGTCGAAAAAATTTATGGTGGATTAAGGACATAGTAGCAGATCGCCAATTTTCTGCTTTTCAATTTGAGACTCACACTGACACTTTACTTACGGAAGTTAAATTTTGCTTAAACTTAATGAGAACATGAAGTTTTCTTTAACGATGGCATATGCTTTTAATTTGGTCGACGTAGGTCTACACATATCACGTCTTACAGATCATCGATTATTGGTTGTTTCCTGGACACATACCAAAAAGCAAACACTGCATAATCTCACTGAAACGTGTATTCCAAAGTATATTTATAGAAATATACAATTCTTGCAATCTCTGAAAGAACTTAACGTCTTAATTCCATGTTTGCATTCCTTCATCATTGATGGATCTTACTTTGCTTTGGGACTCACTTCCTACTAATATATGATGTCTAACCTTTGCCAACGAATGTAAAAAGGTCATATATATTTCTGCACATTGTTTAGCTCCGTATATTAATCTACGCCTAATCCAGTTTTGTTGAATTTTTGTTAGATTTTAGTTACAATTTTATACAGGTCTAGGTGGTCAATAGAGCAGGAGGTGATAGTACTCACGTAGGTAATCAAAAAATTGTAGCGCTAGGGAGAGGGGGGGGGGCATATCAACCGTTTCGGAGTTAAGAAACAATCTAATTTTCACAACACCTTGTATCTTAAAAATGACAGGACGTACTGTCACAGTTAAGAGTTCGTTGTATGCAGAACTTCATGGCCTTTCCAATGTGTGCAAATCTAGCCCCCAAAGGAGTTATGGTTGTTTTTCTTTTCTCTGTTTTTTTAATGGTTTTTCTAGAAAAATTGCTGCACCTATGTGCTATCTGTAGCCTTTAAAGAGTTATTAGAGCTTACCTATTCAGGTCATACCGAAATTAGACGATTTTTTTTTTTTTAAATACGATTTTCAGTCAAATTATCTTTGAACATAGGTTTCAGACTAGCTTTGAGAAAAGGTTATGAACTAATAACTCTTTAATGGCTACAGATAGCGGACAGAGTTTATTAGGTCAAATTAAAGACGAGAGTCCATAGTTCATATTTTTTATAAAAAAAGTTATGTTAACAACCGTTTTGCAAAAAAAAAATAGTCGTCAAATTAGAAAAACAAAGGTATTAATATCCAAAAATTTTCTTTAGACCCACATAACTCCTGAGAGGGGAGGCTGGGAAGCTGCGGCTGGTTGTGCAATCGTTGGAAGCCCTTGAAGCTCTGCATGCACTCCCGAATGTAACCGTACACAAGCCGCGTATCCAAACCTGCAGCCTGGGGGAGTTACAACGAAAACGTTCAAGGGTCGGAAGAAGTCGCTTTTAATTTTTGTTTTATCGTATTTAAGTCAGATATCACAAAACCCAATTTTCGGTTTGATTTGGAAAACCTGTCAATAATATTAACCACATCAATGTCGATGTCAGGGTGTACAGACATTAAGGACTCATACGCAGATACTCCTTCCTCGTGCAAAGATTGTAGAAATAGATGTTATTCACCAGATTCTGTCACGGGTGAAGTAAATGACTGAGAGTGAGAGCTTGCACCTTTACTCACAATCAAAGGAATAGGAGTAGAAGTGCATGCTATGTCACTGACTATTTCTTTTGATAGGAACTTAAATGATGATTGTCAGGAATATGCTTATTTTCAAATAAATTCTCAGCATATTTCGATTGGAAATTATTATTTCTTAGAGGTACTGAAGTGCTCATTTATGCATTCTTTGAAAGACTGTCCTGTTCGCCCGATATATTATACCCCTGACATGTTGTGCATTTTAACAATAAGCCACATTTTTATTTAATTTTTCGGTTATATCTTTAATACATACTTGGATATAAGCTGTTTAGATGTTTTATCGCTTTAAAACCTACCTGCATTTCTATCGGATATCTCTCTGTAATAAGACAAATGAAGATTTTCCAATCGATATAATTCTGCTATATTTATGTCTTGATTTTTTTTATTTAAAATTCCATCTATTAAGTCATTATTGAACCCATTGTTCATTGTTGTAACATCTAAGAAATTAATGTGGACATCAGCTTCAATTACCATTGTGAACTGGTTTTTACTATTAAACGAATTTTAAAAAATTATTAAAAGGCATAGTGCGTCGTCTACATACCTATACCAAATCGTATTAATAGTAGTAGTATTAGATGTTTAGAACTGAAAATCCTTTCCCAGCGGGACAGCGAAGAATTTCGGACGCATTCCGAAAACATTCTATGAAAGGTATGGAAACAATACTCTCTGATACCCAGGTCATTTCTTTTAAAGCATTGATGATGTCCTACGACGGGAAGGTATATAAGGTGGTCACTTGCACATCTTACTTCTGCATAACCTGTAATGTTAGAGGAGGCCTTCCCATAGCAATTCTTTGGAAGGTGAAAAGAAGCATTCGTTATTAATTCTTTGGAAGATGAAAGGAAGCATTCCTTATTAATTCTTTGGTAGGTGAAAAGAAGCCGAACAAATTTCTATCTCTTTTCGATAACAACACGAATGATCTTATCTATTCATTACCCCTACCTTCTCTAAATATTCCCTGAAAGGTACATAACATGCTCAAAAATGCGACGCATCTATACATTAACACCTGCCTTCCAAAACCAAGTTAACGTAAGGTATGTTCATGTACTCATTATTAATGTGTTCCAGGTAATGTTAACAATAAACCTTACCTAAGTCAGGCATTCCAATTTTTTCCGCTGGGTTGTTCTAGATTGTTTATGTATATGTCAAAGATTAACGAAGATATATGTGAGCCCATAACAAACCCGTCAATTTACCTGGAAAAGTCTAATTTTTAAATATAAAATAATTTTGTTTTAGGACTATGTCAAGAAAATATAAAAGCTTTATTTGTTGGTTGGTTTGGGCTCAAGTTGGAATTCTTACCCTAAGGTGAACCATTGTAATTATCAATAAAAAATAAGGTTTCAATTACAATTATTAAATTTACCTCTAAATCTAAATTTGTATTGCTTAAAATTGTGTTCTCTTCTAATACATTTCTTCCTCAAAGAAAATTTATAATTTACATTCAACTTGTCTTTTGGAATAATTTGTTGATAACAAGAAGTAAATCTCTCGTCGTTTCGTAAAAAGCTCTAACATCAATAATGTCATTCGTACGGGGGTAATGCTTTATTTTATATTGCTCTGTCCTGTATGCTTTTATATTGGTTTTATTATGCAGATTTTCGAATTGGTATAAAAGGTTGCCGAAAACTCTTAGGAATGCTATCCATATTTTGTAAGAATACATAAATGTAGCGAAGTGCAAATTCATCACATTCAAAATCCTTTTCAAATTTCTGCTACAGTTCACAAAGCAGATTTTTCACAGAAATTCGGAAATACGTACAGTACGTTTAGATTTCTGTCAATTGAGGAAATATTCCAGCTGGAAATGATTGACGATTTTATTATATAACAATTAATGACGATTACAACCTATTACTAATGATTTGATATATGTACCAATTGAACCTACTTCGGACCAAACGAGACTGTCATTTAAATTGCCTTTGTCTGTAAAGAGCTGAATGAGCGCGTGTTCTCGGAAAGATTCCAACAACGACAAACCAAATCCCGCACCAATTTTGCGTGGAAACTCAATCAATAAAGGTAAATTACCACACCATGAATATCTTTAAAGTTTCCTCATAATATTTTTTGGAAAATTTCTGGGCTGTTTTAATGCCACATGGGAATTGTTTGAATCAATATTTGCCGAAAAGCGTGCTAAACATACAAAGGTGGCTAGACTGCCTATCAAGTACTACTTGCCAATACCTGTCTTTAAGATCGGCCATCGTAAACAGTGATTTATTCACAAGATTAGTAGAGATTTCGTCGAATGATGGAATAGGAAGGTTTAATTTTTTTATTGCTGCATTAAGTTCCTTTGGGTCCAAATATATTCGTACTTTCTTTTCAGGTTTTTCAACAATAACTTTGTTTGAAATTCAATCTGAAACTTCTTTAGATTTATATATAATTTTTAGGCATTCTAATTGGATTAGTTCACATTTTACAGCATTTTGAATTGATAATGGTATTCGTCTTGCTGGTTTAATTACTCGTTGAGAATTTTCTTTCCCAAAATTTTTAAAATGTTCTGCAAATATTCCTAGATCCTCGATAAGTCCTTGTTTATTTCTATAAATTATTCTTTTGTTAATCTTTTTTTAATCATATTTACACGTTTTAATATTTAATATATTTTATGTTATTTCGTATTATTCATCTTGTAGTATTTAAGGTTGATCCCACGTAAGCTTGAACTGTAATATCATTAGGTTCAATTTTTAAACTTTTAAATATCTTAGTCATTTCTAAGTGAGTACATTAACGTCTACCCCTAATTAAAATTTTATGATTTTATCTTCTATTTTAACATTTTCATAGCAAGATTTTTCTACATTTGATTTTTGCTTTAAAGCATTAATGTAAATGCCATCATTGTTAATTATTTCAAAGTTCTGTACTTCACGTACCTGGATTGATTTTGTATTACAATTTACTGCGTCATGATTTTTTTTTCTCAAATTTTCTACATACTACTCCATAAGCTGGGCAGTTCTTATAGTCATGTGACTGTGTACATTTTTTAAACTTAATTTTAGTTTGCTTTTTTGTTCTAATTTGAGAAAATGTTCTGTGATGCCCTTGGTTCCTGGTCTCGATTGCTATGCTACTCCTATTGACTATTTTCTTAATAGTCATTCATTGGTCTGTAATTTGAATTAGTTTTAGTAAAATTATAATTAAATTTTTTATATGGAACTTTAGCCACCACGTCCAGTTTTGATGAACCCTTTTGCAGTTGCTCCAGTTGACTTTTCGACGCCTCACTCGTTTTACACATTTCGATTGCTTTCGTTAAGGTTTAAGTTAAGTTAAGTTTCCAATAATTTGCGCTGTAAATTTTTGTCGGATGTACCCAAGACGATTGTATTTCTTAGCATGCGGTCTTTTTGATCATCGTATCTATAGTTGCGACCTAATTTTTGAACATCAATCAGGATATTATCGAACGGTCACCTGTATGTTGGTTGCGATTGTGGATTACAAAACTTGCGTAAACTTCGCTTTTCTTAGGGCGGCAAAAATCATCGAATGCTTTTACCACGATTTCATAATGTCTTTTTGTTTCTCTGATAGGTTAAAGGAGTTGAAGACTTCTTAGGTGGTCTTCCGCTTAGCCTCGGTAGTACCCTTAATGATTTGTTGACAACTTTCGATTTTCCCATTTAATATACCAGATCCCCTTATCTGGTTTGTTTCATTACAGAAACAATTCAGCTGCTGCTTAAATCTCGGCGATGACCAATGATGACATTGTATTGCTTTACATTGCAATCATTGTGTTTAAGCATAATTATATTTCAGCTATTCTGTGATATGCTACAGTACCTGATTCTGCAAGAGGAAATGCACATCAGGGGGTTACCGCTGAAATCTTAAAAACCACGAAAAGTTAGTACAAATTTGCTGCAAATCGGTGCGTACTATCATTATAAAAATTGCACATAGTCAGAGAAAAAGCATGAACTTAGGTAATGACGTGTCAAAAATAAGGATTTCTGGGTTTTATGTGTATTTAATTAGCTTTAGAAAACTCTAGAATTCATGAAATTTGCAAACTTTGGTACATCAAAACGTAATAATGGTAAATGAAATAGATAAATTTGTACTTGAGTTTGGAAGATCCTGGGCTGGAAGAGGCAGTGACGGAAAGAAAACCAGTAAAAAAATTTTGGTTACTAATATATTTTCGTTTGAAAGCTGCTATTTTCAGAGACGAATAACTACCAAAATTATGATATTATTTCAAAGAAAGTTCAGTTTGTAACAAGGATCGAAGCTTTTTCTGTTTATTTTGAAAAACTCAAATTTTTTATTGCAATGATAAAGGGAATAAAATGAATACTGTTAATGATGGTAACGGCAAAAAATTTCTTGTTTTTATTATATTTTGCATACAATTTGGCGTTTTCAATTCATTTTATCATCGTCAGATGGAGTAATGTGCTTTTGGAAGGCTTTCATTTGTTTTGAAAGCTTAGCGGGCTGTAGCTGGATGCTCGGAGTGTATGTGCCGCCATTTTCTGCATAAGGTATATGTATGTGCGTAAATTTCCTGGAATATTTTAATTTTTATCATTGGTAATTTGTTATTTTTGCTTTTGAGGCGAGACATTTTTTGGCAGTTCTATTCTGGTTATAGGTAACGAATTGTGAGTAACTATTATTTAATCATGGGACGTATTAGTAAAATTCGGGCCAATAATTATAGAATAAAGGAGAAAAAACCGAATATTGTTAGCTATGTAAATTTGTGTATATATGAAAATGAAATAATCCTATAAATCTGCAAATTTGTGAAATGTGAATTTGAATTTGTGATATGTGAACGATTTTGATGAAAATTTGGAGGAAGGTTGACTATATTATAAGTAGTAATATTTTGTTGCGTTCATTTATGACCGCGTTTCAGTGAAGCTGTAGAAAGGAAAACAATGGAACTACTTAAAGTTTTGAAGAGTTGTTTTTTGAATATATGTATGTAATTTAGAAAACTGGGCGAAAGTGATGAGATGTAGTGAGTTGTCAGATTATATATATCGCGCGGGTATACTTTTTTCTACTATAAGTTAATCTACAATCTCTTTCTAGCGACTATAATTACTACTACTATTAATTTATGAATAAATTGTTTTCAAAATGCGATTTTCGAAGGTGAAGCATTTTCACAAATTACAAAGAACTTGTGTCGACCCATAAAAGTAAATTTTGGTAATATAAATGAAGAAAGATATGGAAATGTATGCCAGCCCGAACATTGGAGATTATAGCGAAATAGATTCGTTCACACTTCTGATAGAAAAAGAAAATCAAGATAAAGCTATGAACGACAATGCCATGGAGGGATTTCGATTGCTAGATTTAATTAGATAGGGATAAAATTGTATATATGCATATACTGAATTTGGATTAGAAATTCTACCAGACATAGCTCAATCTGAAAATTTTGTTGTTGGTATATTCAAATCTAACTCTCTAAAGTAGTTCTTTGGTTATCTAGTTAATAAAATGGTAATCTGACAAAGTGTGAACACTGCAAAAATTATATGGTATATTACTACTCAGAATTCTCGGAAGAGTTTTATTTGATGACCGGCTTCAGTAAAATTAAATTTGCCGAAGCAATAAATAGTGCCAGACAAATTACACGGAAAAGTGTGTGATCAGTAGCGCAGAGAGCATACATTTCGTTCGCCCCTTGCCTGCTCCTCAATTCTAAGAAAAATCCGACGGCCAAATTTAAAATCTCACAATGCCTATGCAATTCTACTCTAATGTTGTGCAGAAGCGCGACATATTTGCTTTGGAGTACAATACAGACGAATGTCGCAGCACCATTCTGTTTTGCATGTAGGTACTAAATATAGTGATTTGTTTCAATTTTCAAATTGCATACTTTTATGCGTTTATCTTCACTAAGCTTTTGGAAACAGAAATCGTGAGCTTTTTTTTATGGTAACCTCCCTTAAGGATGAAGAAATTCAGGGGACTTCCCTAATTACATATGCTCCTTTTCCATCCAATTCTCGTCGCTGGTTATTTTTTTGTTGAAAGCGGGTCGTGTGAATGTATCGAAGTAGTATCCACCATGTAGTACTTTAGATGGCCACGGCTCTTAATTTAACAGTAGGTACTTGAAATTTTATCTCATATACCACTGAAATCATAGGCCATTCCATTGAGATCATTATCATAAGTCGTCGCGAATTTTCCAAATCGCTCGTCCTCGTTTCATTTCTAGGTCAATTATTTTTATATTGTTTTTTTTTTTTAAATTAAACAATTTTCATTTTTTCTTTACTCGAATGTTTAACCATGTAGAAAAATTAAAAGGCTCGCTGGGCGCTATTAAAAAATAAATAAAATAGACGATTTGAATTGTTCATCATTCAGCATATACTTCTATATGTCTAAAATTTGTTTAACTCTAAATCATCAAGTGGTTAAAAGATTAAAATTCATTACCATAATTATGTAAACTACCTCTTTAGGTGACTGTTCAGTATGGCTCCACAAACTATAAAAATGTTCCTTGCAGCTAGAGTTACATTATTTTGTGCCGTGGCTGAAGTGCATTTATGAATTTCAGATGAATTTCTGACAGCCAACTTCCTTCATACTATAAGTTGTTGTCTCGGCAAAACTACATTTATATACATACATATATACAAGAGATTTCCCAAGACAACTTGTTGATAATGAAATTGCATCAGTCGCATTCATCTGTCTTCGTTAGAGTGAGAAACTTCGTATCAGCAATTTTCACACTAAGATCAGTTTCGAGGCGCCGTAAATCCTTGTTAGATATGAGCAACTTAAATCTCTCATGTGTAATTAGCAAGAATAGAAATTGAAGTATAAAGCTTAATTGGATACAACAGCCAACACGTCGTTGAAAATAATTTTCGGAAAGCTTCGCACAGCGAAAGACAATGGTAGTTAGTTTTTATTATAGGTGTATTATTGTCATTGTAGGATTTAATCAATTGAAACAATATACAAATTCTATAAGTAGAATGGTACTATAAAGATAACATATTAATCTCAGTCAGCAATAGCATTTCAAACTCTCAAACTCTTACCTACAGAATTATAATACGTCTGAGGCGAAATAGCCTCTATTTTATACCACACTTATTTCAGCCAATATAATTCACTCGTACTAATCCTGAGAACAATATTAAGCTTCTTGTACTTCACAATATATGTACATTCTCGGTTTGGAAATTTATGAACCTCGACTAGTAATCTCCTAATACATGAAACTTCCTGCATAAGCACTCAGTAATGTAAGTGCACTCTAGTGTTTTATCTGATAACACTCATTTGTTTATTGCACTTATAGAACGAGCTACGAATACACTTCCTGTATCTGAAATATCCATTTATATGAAATGATGGTTATGTGCATAATGTAAATGATAGGGAAATTTGTACTACCAATAGAGCAACTTTTCAGGTGTGATAGCCACATTCTGGACTCTAGGGGTCTGTATGAACAGAAGTACTCGGTCGAAATTCTGGAAGCTTCAGAAAATCGTATCGAATGAAGATTTCCATTCAATACAGTTCGTTTGAACAATTTTGCTCATTTTGATTGTTGATTGCATTTTAATTGCATTTTCTTGTATAGAATGCATTGGACCACATGAGTACCTCGTTACACCTAAGGGACACAATTGTATTATTCTTGCCCATCTCCCTATTCAGAATCCCATCATAACTTTTTACTCGTGCAAAAGCAGTAGTTTATATGATTCCTGCTAATATTAGTGTGTAATGTGACTTTTATTATTTATTGCAATTGACATTATTGTATAAGGTTCAAAGAAAATAATTCATATTCATATTATAAACCTGTTTAGAATAATTAAAAACTTTGGGTTTAATCGGAAATATAAAAAAATCCAAAGTTTGATATATGTGAAAATGAGGGAATGGAATCTGAAAATAGTTTTCCTGATTTATCGAGGGCTCTGCATGCGTTTCGGGCTGTGAGTTTACGATTTCGTGTTACAAAAGTACTGTTATACATTTTTTTATTACATATAATTTGATTAAAAAACACGAAAAGTTAGTACAACTTCGCGTGAGATGTATGCATATTATCATGATGAAAACGGAACATAGTTAGAGAAAATGCACAAACTTAGGTAATAACGCGACAAAAATAAATATATCGGGGTTTTAAATGTATGTAATTATATTTGAAAAACTACAAACTTTATGAAATTTCCAGAATTTGGTATATTATAACGTAATAAGGGTTTACTAATTAGATAAATTTGTACTTAAATATGGAAGATCTTGAGGTGGAAGAGGAAGTAACAGAAACAAAACAAACAAAACAAAAGTTTTTCGTTTGAAAGTTTATGCTCAGATAGTGTCCTGCCTTCTGAAAGCTATTACATAGCTTTATAGGATAAAAGGCGAGTTACGTTACCTAACCTTAATACAGGAAACTTATATTCAATTACAACTCTAGAAAGTGTCCACATAAATAAAATTCCAATACGAACCTGATCGATTCCTTTAAGCTACATTTTCCCACATTCCCAGACTTACCTGCAAAATAAACAGAAAATAATTTGGTTTTTTCTGTTTATTTTGTAGGTGAACTTATCAAAACTTAACGTGGGAACAATGATTAGGTAAGCAGTTTTAACTATCAGAAGTAGTAGAAGTAAAGAAACCAGAACTTAATCTTAGAACAGTCGTAATTTAGTTCGTCACTTTTTAAAGAATAGCTTCAGTAAAGAATATATAATTGTGTTGGTTTACTCTGAAGAAAAACCAAAGATTTGTGACAACTCGAGTCGTTTATCTTTAAATATTATTTATTGCAATTAACTAAGGACTTATAAACTAACAATGATTGCTCGACCTTTCTTTAATAAAATTGCAAAGTGACCGACTGATAAATGTTGGGTCCGCACAGATTGAAATTCAAAAACTATGTGTCGCCAATTTAACAAATTTGTTGGGACCATGGTATGCTAATTCTAACTGATCGTTAAACAATGGATTTACTGATAAGCAATACAGAATAGTCAATTTCATCATGATTAGTGCATACAAAATAAATTGTTACAAGTTGAATTGGCAAAAATATGTACAATTTCAATTACGTTCAACTGATAACTATTAAAAATTAGAATATGAGTTAATTAGAAATATAATTAATAATGATTTCTATACAAATAAGGATTTGTAATAATTAAAGATTATAAATTGATAATTCTGTAAATATATAAAAATAGATATTCAGTTTACAGTAGAATATGTGTTTTTTATTTTCCGAAATCTATCCTCAGTTTTCTTTGTTACAAATCCCAAAGGAAAAAGTTAAATGCACACGAATATCTCAGCATCATATAGCTTTGCATATACATATACATAGTGACTTTTTTTTTTTTATAATTCACACATTGTTTTTGAATACAAGTCCTATATTGTTTTGAACTATTTTGTTTAAGCCCCAGCACCAGCGCTAGCTTCCATACTATATGTATTAATGAAAAAAAGATATACGGTAGTATGGCACGTAAGAAATTCGTTATTCAGCTCATTTTTATGTTTTTCCAGATTTAGTAACTATATCAGTAAGTAATTTTAAGGGCAAAAACCTAATCTACGTTTTCCAACGTAAAGCTTTCCCTAATCTTATCGAAAGTTACTTAAGCCTTGTGACATAAATTGTTGCCATTCACTTCAGGGAAAAAGTTTTAACTGTCTATATGACGTCATTATGAAACCAATATGGGGCATTACCTTTCTTCTCATAACCCTCTTGACATGGGTGTATTATTCGTGTCAGGGCAATTACATATTATTTTTTCTTGAAATTATTTTATTATATTCTAAAGCGGTACATGTGCGCTTTTCACATTCTCGAACTAGGCTGACTCTTATCGCTGTCATAATCGGCTGTGTACCTGTTACCAATTAGCCTATCGATAACCAGTATTGCTATTTTGCAAATTTTCTGCGATAGCTGTGACAAGCTAAGTTTAGCTACTGGCTCATACCATACAAAATAGCTGACATGTGTGACATGACCAGCAGCAATTTTTTTTTTAAATTTTACATACTTGAAGGGTTTGTGAAAAAAAATACCGATTAAAAACTTTCCCTATACATTGCGTATTTAGCGAGTTATAGCATTTTTTTCAATTTCGCAAAAATGCTGTCCAGGTCTTCTTTAAAAATTCATACATAACTGTCTATTCATGTTAGAACAGTGAAATATAGCTCATTCGAAAGTAAGGATTCCATGCTATCTAAGAGAAATAATATCGCAAAATAGTGTGCGAAAAAGGATATCAAGGATAAGCATTTTGTCCGTTATACTTAAATATTCTGGAAGACATACTTTAATTTTGAGTTTTTTTAATTGTTACGAAGGTTTTAACAGGAACTAATGGCACTATAAAACTTTGCACAAAATAAACTTCAAAGACAAATAGTTTAAAAAAAACTGATTTCGTATTATTGTTGAATTTCGCAAAAGAATAATTTAAAAATGAAAAAAAATGTTTACAAAACATAAGCACATTTGACAATCAGGGTGCAATTTTCACAACGCGTTCGCCCGCCAAATTTTACTACGAGTTAGTTAAAGTCACATCTAGAACTGAAACTGAGCGAGCATAGCGATAACAATAAAATAAAATCATAGACCTACACTTATGCCTTTTCCATAAATAGGGTAAAAGAACTTTGCTTTGCATTATGGTAGTCCGACTGAGAAAACGAGTTAAAAACAAAAATTAAAAGAACGTCAGACTATCATATGGAATGAGTTTTGGACAAGCGAAAAGAAAGTAAATACAAACAATTTTTTGCAATAATTCTTATACACATACAAGTATATACTACTAACGTTGATTTTTTCCTTTCACATTTCAGCTTCAAGGAGAAAGTTAAAATTAGATTTTCAAATGTACAATTTTACTTGTCTCGCATTTTGAGTAGATTCAACAATTTTATTGATTCATTTTACCGAAAATTCATACTTTTAACAATTTTACTTGTTAAATGGGTTTCAAGATCAGAATTTTGAGATAATTTACGTTTGACAATTTGAAATTGTCAAATCTACCAACATTTTTCCCTCTATGTTGCTATTCTTAAAAGCGCTCTACGAGGTAGGCTAAATGATGGGCGAAGAAGTTTTTTGAATGTGTCTTTTCCAAAGCTTTAATGAACT
Organism: Dioctria linearis; assembly: GCA_963930735.1. NCBI lineage: Eukaryota > Metazoa > Arthropoda > Insecta > Diptera > Asilidae > Dioctria > Dioctria linearis. The sequence continues at coordinate 247,840,848 of OZ005741.1, forward strand.
TTTTGAGTAATCTTCACAGCGCAACTTCCATAACCTCAAGATAGAAAATTAGTAAGGTGCTTGCGCTCAGTGCCAGTTTTAAGCATGGGTCCGCTGAACCCGGGGCCTCTAGGAATTACGACTATCAGATGACCAATTCTGTAACCAGTAAGACGAGTTAGTTTGGCTGTATGAGTTTTGATACTGAAAGTAGGCCGTGGGATTTATTCAAACTTCTTTACATAGACACAAATTTTCGTTCAAAGTAAAGTATATTGACTTTGTCTGCAATCCAAGTAGGAAGATAATTCCAGAAACTTGTCGAGCAATTGTCCCTGTTGTATTTTGTTAATTTGTTATTAATATCTCACAAGAATATGTTAAAAAAAGAAAAGATTACGAATTCCGTTCTTCGGAGAAATCTTGAAAATTTGATGGTGGTGGTGTCGAAGTTATCTGTTCTATAATACTTCTTTTTTTAAAGTTCCTCGTAGCCCTTTTTTCAAAGTTTTGTTTTTACATTCTGGGCTCCACTATACCACATCTTTTTTGTATATTTCTACAAAATTAATTAAATTTTCTTTGGCAGCGAATGCTCGCACACGTAATCATCGTAAGTGTATGGCTCTCGGAGAGATAAATTTTGGTAGAAAATTAGATGCTTGCTCACGCAGAATCATGGCGTGCTGTTATAACCATACACGAGCCGGCAATCGTTTTTAAACTTACAGGAAAAATGATTGCTCGCACGCAAATCCCATCGTGTGTGGCTAGCTCAAAGCAAAATTTCACTTAACCTTTAATAATAAACTATGATCCTATCCTGAAAAATTCCTTTGACATTTCCGTATAAGTCTTGAAATGAATATTTGATGATTTACTAGTTCAAATTTTTAGGCCAGCTATAACTTATCAAACTACCAATATGCGATGATCAATTGTACCCGCAGAGAAACTTGTTGTAACTCTAAGATCTATAAATATTTTTATGTATATTTTACCTTAGAATTTTATCTTCGAATCGCTATCAGAGTATTCCTTCAAATTTTTGTTGTACAGGGTCTTATATGTACTTATTGTATTAATACATCATAATTTATCACACTATCGATCTAGGAGCCATTTTGGAAAGAAAAGATGCGTAAGTTTTTACCTAGCTCTACAACTCCCAAAACAATGGCAGTCAACCGGCGACAAAAATGTTACCAGCGCGTGCACATTCATAAATATCATCGTGAAGGCGCGATGATAGTTTCGTCATCCAAAAGTTGCTAGCCAGAGGAACCAAAAAGTCACATTGCTGTCACGTCACTTCATGTGGGCATTTGCTTTAGAGCCTATGGAATTGACGGTGGTAATAAATCGCTACCTGACAAAAAGGTTCCAGTGCGTGATAGGCCCTAACATACTTTACGCTATTATTCCTGTTGATAACCCAAAGTATTTTTGGAAATAACTTCTGTTAGGGGCCCTATATCCTTAAGGGTCCAGGGCCCCCACTTGGCTAAAGACTGCCATGCTTGCGCTTGCTCATAATTTTTTGTGCTATTAAATTTTACTTTCTCACTACTAATCACTCTGAACTTCATACTGAAAATGAGAAATGCCTTACATCGCACAATAGTAGAGAAATCCAGTTTATATTCGTGAAAAATTAGATGAAATCACCCTTTGTTCCACTTCTCCTGGAGCTCATCAAATAATCTTCTATAGACATTCCAAGCGATGGCTATAAAAGCTCTTGATATACTTACTTATGCCTTCGTTCATCTGGATAGATCAGTGAATATTCCTCTACAGATCTGCCAAACGGTGACTAAGAAAGCGCTTAAATTGTGCTTCTTTCAGAAGAGGTAGTTTTTCGTCCCAATATCGAATTTTAGAATTATCTCAATATCTCGACATGCTCCTCACTCGGACTAAACAGAAAAAAATTATCACCGACTGGCACTGCAAATACTTCACTTCCAATCGCAATATCAATTATCATTTCAATCAGCAAACATCGATGAAAACAATAACTTCTGAGGTTTTTGCATGCAGAGTTCTAAGTTTAATTAACAAAAGATTTCAATCGGAAAATAAACACATAATTGAAACAATCTTCAGGAAAAATAACTACCCATCACATATAAGAAACAAGGTTATAAAAAGCGCAAAACGAAAAATCAAAAATTTAAGAACTTCCGCCAAGATCAATACATAACCAGATATTGCAGAACGCCCAGATCGCCCATAATAAAATGTTTAATTCAATTCCTTAAATACATCTAATAGCATATGAAATAAGACGACACGTTCATACAGTGAACAACCAAATAAATATAAATTTTAAACCCATGAACAGATTCAACAATATTTACACCAGAATGCAAGAAAAATTCAATCCCCTGAAAAAAGCAGAGTATAAGGAAAGAATTTCCAGTAAATTTCTAAGAAAGAATTACGGCCTTTCTTGCATCAGGTCGAGGCATCTTCGATTTTATATTCTATGGTGACGTTACTAATTGTTCTACTTAATTTGAATGTTATTAGTTTGTCTATGCTCTTACGGCTAATTCCTTGAACCCGTTGAGCGTACTACAGTTACGGCGTAAGTGGATAAATGTGATATTATAACGAGGAAGCATTTTCTCAACCACTAGATAGCTGTATATACAAGGATATAATGTAGAAAATAAAAAAAATATGAATAAAATTAAAGTACGTCTTCCAGGATATTCGGCCAATGCTTGCAAATATAATGCCCTACACACACAACGCTCTTAATGAAGAAATAACTGAAGACTCGTTAGTCTATAATGATTCATTATAAATTACAGACACACAGCCATTTCTTTAAGTTGCACTGTCAAACTGGTTTTGATATACTTATGACATTAAAGAAGCGATATGGATGGAATTAACGCGATAAACTTTATTTTTCTTTTTAACAATTCACACATGAGAAAAACATTATATTAAAAAGAATATTAACAATATAGTTTGTGATTTGCATTTCTTCTTCTTATTTTTCAAATCGGCAGTTGCACAGCGGAGCTCCACATTTATATTACTATATGCCAAATCTAGCACATTTTTCCTCATTATAGCTATAATGAAGGAGAAAAACCCTTCATTAGTGTACTTCATTCATTATGATCTGATTTTCGAACCATAATGACGTATACTATGTGACACACTGCATTTTAATGAATAGTTAGCACTAATGATTCATTAGATCGTGCTCTTGTGTCTGGGGTATAAATCTGATTATAAAAAGGAGAAATATTCTTTCAGGCAGGTGCACTATGTAAATTATCTTTTTTTGTTAATAGAAGCAACGATTTATATAAACTAATTTGTGAATTATTGCAAAATAAAGTAGAATAAAATAAGTAAAAAACGAGTTTTCAAACAAAATTGAGGCCAAGCCGCATGAAAAAGTAGAAACTAAACTTTTCTTCCACACAGAGGTGAACTCAGATTTTTTGATTGGGACATATCTCTTGAAGATTCTTTCTCTTCATGAATCAAATCACTTATTACCTCTGATTCATCATACTGAAATATATCGGTGATTTGTCAGCGAATAAAATCTGAGTCCACCTCTGTGTGTGAAGAAAAGTTTATTTTCTACTTTTTCATGCGGCTTGGCCTCAGTTTTGTTTGAAAACTCGTTTTTTACTTATTTTTAATTCTGCCTTTTTCACGTTAACTAAATTGTTATTACGTGCTGCATGAAAGTATTTTAAAACAATCTTATGACGGCTGAAAAGACACTGATTTATTGAATTTTCCCGATTTTCCATGTTTTCCACAGACTTTTCCTATTACTATGAATTTTTTTAAAAATTTATATGAACTTTCGTCGATTTTTCATGCAAGTTTTCATGATTGTTGAAGAGAAAGTATTGATGCCAGTAGGACGGAAAAAATGATTCCGCATAGCTTATAAAAATTTTTTGTCGCAAGATTTTCCGGAAAAGTCGGAAAATTTCAGAAATTCCAGAAAAATTGGAAAATCCTGCACTTTTCCTGAAACAGATTTATCACTAATCATATCGATGAAAATTTTTCCGATGATATTTCCGCTTTTCCGGGTTTTCCATGGAATTTTCCACAAAAGCAACTTTATGCAACTCATTTCGCTCTACAACTTTGTCTTAGGTTGCCAAACGCTCAAAGGCTTCCTTTTCGGAAAAACTCCGGAAAAGCGTTTTACATGAATTTTCCTCGATTTTTTCTGCAAGTTTTCACCATTGTCGGAGAGAAAGTAATGATGCCAGTTGATAGGGAACTTGATCCTGCATAATTTACAAAACTTTTTACCGGAAAATTTTCCTGAAAAGTCGGACAACTCCGGAAAATTTGTTCGGAAAAATCTGCATTTTTCCTGAAACAGATTTATCGCTAATCAAATTGGTACCAAATTTTCAAATGGTTTTTCCCGATTTTCCGGGTTTTCTATGGAAATTTCCGGTCCAAATTTTGATAGATTCAATTGGCACGCGACATGAACTTGTGTGCCAAATTTCAGCTCGCTGTGATGACGAAAAGTGGGTCTACGAGATTGTCGAAAATAGTAAAAAAGAAATATACAAACAGACAAATTCGTGTACGAATTAAAAGGAAGGGCTGGCCTCAAAAAGAACATTTTTACCGTATATACCTCGGAAAAAATCTTTGATTACTTTTTGATAGCAACGGCGTGTAAATACATGTAAAAATATGGACTACCAACACAACCAGAATTCATTACGCGAAATCTGGCTGTTCAAAAGTATCTACTGAGTTTGCAAATATGAACATTAAAAAAATAATAATTAGGGAAATAATTTCAGTGGTAAGAAGTTCCTTAGTAGAATTTGTTTCGCGCTCTTTCTGTTATTTCACGGTTTTTCCTGTATCAATGCGCCACGCCCAAAACCTTTAACGAAGTAAATATGAATTTGACATGGCGGAATAAAAAATATACACAAATGCAGGGCATTTTGTTTACGCTCATGTACACGTATGATTGCATATCTTTTAGTTGTTGTTCGGTGTAGATCTGACAGCTTCTGGTTCAGTTCAGTGTCTTTCGGTTTTGTTGAGAATAAGTGTTTTGATATTCGTGCCTTTTATTGAATCTTTATTCTCTACAAAAAAATTTTTCTCTATTTTTATGATTTTAGTAAATGTATTTTTTGATTTAATAGCAGTTGCTTTAGTAAACAGGAATTATTTCTAGTATTTTCATAACGTTTTAACCAAATTAGATGTTCCTAGAGACAATATACCACTGAATATACAGTAAATATCTATTCACCTGATAAAAATGTATTGCTTTTCATGTAAAACGATAATTTGTCTTAAGAACCACAAATTCTGAACATCGTGTCACCCACTCACTACTGCGTTCGACTTTTGCAGCATAAATCATCCAAGAAGCGCTATCATGGAAAAAGTTAAGAACTCTAATAACTATTTGAAGTTCGAGAATTTTCTTAATATTTTCTAATTTGGATAATCATCAAACACACTGGCCCATCAATATTAACGATATTTGTGTGATAATTGATGCTATACAGATGTGGAATTTTATATACGCCTTACAGGTAAGTTTTAAAATAGACAAATATGTTTTTCTCAATAATAATTTTTACAGAATACGAAATGAATTATCTACTGCCGATGTTCTATTATGCGTTAAGTTAGTTAATGTAAAGTGAATATTTCCATGTAAATCACCGAGTATTTTAAGCCAAGTGTCTACGACGTATATATGTATATATATATAGTGTAATAGTTTTAAAATATGGTATATAGTGTTGGAAATTTAAATCTTAACTACTTTGCAATAATTATGAAGACAATTATTTGTGTACCAAATTAAGATCTATGTACATTCTGTTGTTTTATTAAGAGAAATGTTTTTATTTGCTTAATATCTTTTTGTTTATACAAAAATAATAAAATTAGGATTCTTGAATTCCATCCATTTTTACTTTTAAATTTTTTTCGCTACCCCAAATTCAGTATCCAAAAAGCCCGCAAACATTTTTGTTGACATGAATGCAGACAGTAAAATTAAAAATTAAATTTTTATTTTATGCTGCAAAACGTTTAGTTTTATCATCGTTAACTGTTGATTTAACATTTTATTTGCAATTTCAACAATTTAATATTCACTTTTATCAGACATATTATTGTAGAATTATTAAAAGTATTTTTATTACAATAAAATTGTTGTTTCAAAAATCGGTAATTTTTGATGTAACAATATTTGAAATTGTGAAGGAGAAAATATTTTTGTTAATCCAACAATTATTATTTATTGTGATTTTAACAAATTAAATTTTAGCTGAAAATCAAAGCACTTTTTTGAAGAATTTACAATGATTTTGGTCGAATCAATAACTTTTTTCTCTCCGTGAATGAAACGCGTACCTTTGCGGACAATCCTATGTAAAAAAGAAATGAACTAGGGTAAGGAAAAGAAGAGCTGACAGCTTCCAGAGAAACGCTCCAGAAACTTTCTTAGAGCGCTCTTTTCCACAGTGTGCAAACACTTAACTTAAGTACTTTGAAATTGACAATTTTACTTGAACATTTTATAAATATCTACAGCTTTTCATGCAGAATGAATTTTGTTCACTTTGACGTCATTTTTGATATGTAAAAAAACCATTGAATATGGTCTGTATACCGTGTTCCAATGTAACCACTGCGCTTGTTTTCTTTTAAATTCCCCCTAAGTTCTTTTTAGTGATAGTCGCAAGCTATGTATAGCTGTAGGGAGTGTACGGAGAATAGTGTGTGCATTATTTATAAACTACCCTGCAGTGAAATGAAAATATTATGGATTTAGTAACTGAAATTATTGGGATTTCACATCATATATGGAACAATTTTCTTGTAAAATGACTATCACCTTTGCTTCATCATCAGCATCCAATTTAGGTTGAATCTATTTTTAAGACATAACTATAAGAATACCTCAAATATTACCCTTTTTTGGATATGCTTTCCATGCACATTTCGTTCTATACAGGAATCACGTTATAAATATGCTGACGTTATATTTTAGCGAACCTAATGATGGTTTTCTATGTTGAGAATATTAAATCCTGTTGACAGATTAACGGTTTCTGTTGCATGAAACATCATCAAGCTATTTATAGATGCTTAAAATCCGGAGAGAAACTTGTACCAGCTTGACTAAAAGCATATTATTTGTATAATTACAAAATGACCAACTAATTATAACTTTACGTACATAAAAAACTTTCAATAGGTCACCAAAGCAATAGAAGTTCACATGTTGTGCTAGAAATTAATTATACAAAATTCTGAGTTAATTGCGGCTCATAATCTATTCATAGTTAATTATACACTGGAATAAATAATAGTGTGATGTTCATTTTATACAAAATGAAAAACTTCTATTAAGCTATCTAGAGATCTAGTGCTAGCTTACCTACCGGTAACCAAACTGGGGATAATGGATAAATCCTGTACTTTCAGCAGAAATTACTTACATAAATATCTGAAGTAATACCATAAAATCACCCATAAGGATCATTGAGAGTACATGTGTGCTAACAAAAAAGAATAATCTCTTTGTATGAAATGATTAGAGAGATTACATATTTATGTACGTAGTATCTATGTACATAAAACTCATGCAGTTATATTATAGTGGTCTGTAGTTTGTGTGCTAAGTTGAAAAACCCTAAATTGTAAATAAGACAATTAAAATCAATGCTCACGTTACCATTATTGATGCAATGAATTTAATTTAAAATTTTTATTTCAATTAAACCCTAACAATTTAGATACTTAAACGTTTTAGAACAATCTGTAAGGTAAAAGAATACTTACTAAATCATGAAATGCAATAAAATTTCAAAAGTGTTTGTAATTATTGCCATTGAATTTAGGTGACAAAAATATTATGTTTGCATCAGCTGAGCTGAAATGTAAAGTTTATGGAACTGCTTAATCACCACAACGGTTATTTTTAATATTCATATTTCTTATTTACGTCCGTGTAAAAACAGTAGATGGAGTTTTATGGACAGTAACTTTTATCAGAATTCTTTCTTCGGTTTAGAGTAACCAAAATCGTACACCAGAAAGGTGTTCAATCAAGGACTATGATTAGTTTTGGAAAAGCCAATTATATGGGAATAAAACTAAAATCTAACTTAAACATCGGGATTTGTTAAAACGAGATGGATATTGTTCAGTAACATAATTATCGGGTCCGGTCATACTAAGAGAAAAATATATATATATTTTTTTTGATAAAATAATAATCAGCCAGTATCATCTCCCGTTTTTTTTAATAATCATAGTATCACCGACAAGAAATACACAGATATTAACAACTGTACTAACAAAGTTATGTACGAAAAGAACTCTCGTAGCAAACCTCAATAACTAACTGATTTCTTTATAAGAAGAAATTGAGTGATTCCCTACATAAGATCAAGGCATTGTTGATTTTTATATTGGAGCGAGGCATTGCTGGCTTACCCTTTGGTGGAAACATCGTCCACTTTATATACAATATTACCACACCATGCGGATTACATAGAAAACTCGTACATTGGCAAGTGGACATATGTATCACTGTGCTATACTCCATAATCAATGTTACCGATAACAGTTCTTTCATTCCGATCTGGATGATTAGTTTGAATCTCAATATTATAAATTTGTATTATTGTCGGCTGCATGTATGCTGAAGACAAAGGTTCAGTAGGTTTCTACGCAAAAATATATATCTGCAATCAGATAAATGTTTATCTGCCCAGACAAAACTTGTTTAGACCATCTCTAACCATCAATAGAGCAAACAAATTCTGAAGAAATGTCAATTAAAGCTTTAAGAAAAAAATATATCTTTGCCTAGATTAAAAAAAATTTTCCAAAAAAAATTTGCTGCGTAGGTACCCACGATATGTTTAAAATCAATGAGTTATTGGCAATTACTACGAGCTCCTCTGTTACATCGCTTTGTTAGTACAGTCGTCGATACCTGGATATTTCTTGTCGATGATAATATTGTAAAATTTTTTATTAATGCAATATTAGTGAATAAACTAATTAATTATTCCGCCCGAGCGGAGATAGGATATGGAAACAGTTTTTAGTCAAATCCTTCCAGTTATAGTCCAAAAGATTCTCTGCTTAATGCAACAATCTACTGCCCAGTTGATTTTTTCCAACTGGTGAAAATCTGAGATTGTCAAGGCCGCGTTGTATCACCTATTTGATTTTTATTCCTTCCGCCACAAGTGAATCGCAGTCTAAACATCACGTGCACGCGAACATCTTCGCGCTTAAGTTTCGTGCACGTATCGCGAAAATGGAAACCCAAGATATCCATATGCGATGATAGTGAGGTACTAGGTAGTAAATTGGCGATCTTTACAGTGGAAAGTAGTGCTATTTTAGTATTATCCTTGTGTATAGAACTATATAGTGGTTGCGAAAATGCTTCCTTGTTATTATGTCAGATGGCTGCACTTGTACCATTTTGAACAGTTTTGGTCGCGCTGAGTCGCTAAAAGTTCTGCAACTGAAGTGTAGACAAGGGGTTCAAGGGATAAGCCGTAAGAGCCTTTAAAATTGCCTGAACGATGGTTTGGCTAAAGGCGCTTGTGTTTTGTTATGGGAGATGTAAATATTTATTATTTGAGTTTTGCTCACTCTTCGCTAAAAGCAAAGCTGTGCAACTCAAGTATGGACAAGGGGTTCAAGGCATAAGCCGTAAGAGCATAATCAAACTAAAAACATACAAATGCTGGGAAGTAGACAACGCCGCGATATAATATAAAATTCACGATGACTGGACCAGATGTAGGGAAGGCACAATTTTGTCTTAGAAATTTACTGGGCATTTTTTCCTCAGAATTGTTATGCATTATTGGAGCCCGACAACCGTGGCTTGGGCCATTAACAGATTTTATGAGCATAGACCGTAGATGAGCAAATAGCATTCATTTTTTATTAGAAATTTACAGAAAATGTTTCGGGAGAATTTTAATCAGATTAAATCATCCAATGTGTGAGGCTGTCGACCTCCAATCCTTAACAATTCTAAGGAAAAAATATCCAGTAAATTTCTAAGAAAAAATTGCGGCTTACATCAGGTCCAAACATCGCTGATTTTATATTGCAGCGAGGCATTGCTCGCTTATCCTTTGGTTACGTCTACCTGCAGTAATAGCACCTCTACAACACAACAAGGTACTCCGTCAAATTGCGTTTCCAACCACTATATAGTTCTATACACAAGGGTATAAGTTCTATATGAAAAATCTAGGCTGTAAGAAAAAATTACTATATTGAATGTAGGCATTTTTTTTGCCTACAATCAATGTAGTGAAGTAAGTCGTTTTACGTAATTTTCCGATAAATGCAGGCCTTCATGGCCTCTTCAACGACTGCTCAACCGGCCCCATACCCTCTCCCCTCTGGAGTTACTTGGGTCTAAACAAAATACTCCAGATTTTTTTATTTTTTTACTTTGACCTGTTTTTTTTGCAAAACGATCATTAACATAACTTTTTTTTATAAAAAATATAAACTGTATTATTACATCCTATGTGCTATTTGCAGCTGTTAAAGAGTTATTAGCTCAATTTTCCAATATTTTGTGTTTATTCGGCTTGTACACTCACCCTTACGCATACGTCATCCACTTACATTCTTTTTCTTTTTTTCTAGTCTGAATTAAGCAAGCATAAACTTTACTTCTTCCTGTTCTTTTTCTTCTTTCCCGGCTGACGTTTACATTTGATGTCCCATAATTGTTTTGTATTTGAAATTGTATCTGCTAGAGCTTTTTGCGTAAATGATTATTCTCCTTTAAAAGCTTGTTACTCATAAATTTGCTAATCTTTTGACAAAGAATAGGTGAATAAGAATTTTGATTGTCTCCCTTCAATTTGTATTTCTTTTCAGATATACTTTCTTGCCGAAAAAACGATTTTCCGCCTGAATTTCGGCCATTATTTCTGCAACATTGCACCGCACAATTCATCACTGTAAATTAATTTAATTTCACAAAACACACTGAACTCAATACAGCCATACACTTCAGACTACCGAAAAAAAAACAATTTTAAATATATAATATTTAATAAAATCTTTAAATTTCACAAAGTTTCACTGAACTCTGAAATATTTACTTTCAGAAAAGTCAAAGCAAGTGAAACCAAGTGCAGTGCGACTATCATTGAATGGCTTACACACGTGCACTGTGTTCGAATGATTCGTTATTAGTTCTTTATTCAATGTCTGTGATGAGTTCGGATCCCATCATGCTTTCCTTTTAATGAAAAATATATTTAAAAAAAATAAAAAAAATATAAAAAAATAAAAAAATAAAAAAAATTAAAGCAAATTGAAAAACAACATAAAAAGATTACAAACATAAGATAGAATCCATTTCTGAGAAAAGGGAATGGATGGTGCACATCGTCCGATAAATGGTGCACTTCATATATCGAGAATGCCCTAAGTAGAGTTTTTATATTATTTTTCTAATGACTGTGACGTAATAACTAACATTCAATATATGTATTATAACTAAACTTTAACTTTATTTTTTTTGCTTATCTTGGTTAATGTTAAATCTTAAAAGGCATTTGTTTTACAGGATTATTTCCATTTCCTTTATATACCTTTTTAGTGTGGTATACGACAATGAAAATGCATAAAAGCTACATACAGCAGCCTCCAAGTTACTTTAAAAGTAATTTTTTGCCCAAGCCAACAGCTAAACATAACAAAATAAGTTTTTACATAACTTTCATTCCTATAGGAGGCCAAATTTATATGGCTACTGATACAACTCCGATTATTAAATTTTGCCTTGCGGTTATAGCGTAATTTCAGATTTATTTTTTTAAATGAAAAATAAGTTATGGCTGTATAATGCCCATAGGCGGGCTAAGGGTGGTTTGGGTACAGGGAGAATGAGTTAAGCGCATATATCATATTAATATCGTCAGTGGTTTTCCTATACTTGTCTGCAATTGTAAGGTTTTTTTCTATTTATTACTGTATTTCTCCTCCCGTATACGGCAGTACTGGTATGCAAGCCGTAAGGTGAAAGACGGCTTTCACATTCATTATCGAGAAAAATTTCCTCCAGTAAACTCCACAAACAACACACAACTCAGTTGTATGAAATAATTAATCTCTCCAGATATAAATATTATTTCCATTTGGCCACAAATAATTTTCTTGCTGCACTTTCTGCTTTATCATATTGCAAGTTCTCTCAGTGTACATTTGAAACTATTAGGCTAATGAATTTGTCACTGATTGATATTTACCAATCCATGATTTTTTAATTTATTTGAAAATTAGTTAGCTGCGCGGTTCAACGAGCTACTAATGTCACTAGTAAGGTTATAAGCAGCCACCAGTACACCTTAAACTGTACAACAGGCCAACACATGTATAAGGTTTCAGAGTATCATTACAGCGATGGTCAGCTTTGGTCATTGGCATAGAAATAACACAGCATGGCTGTGGAATGTTAAGCACAGTGATCTAGATATTTCAAATACCTAAACTGTATTGTACCTTAACTTCCATGGTCACTAATTATCTTAGGACGGATCTCAAGTACCCATGAGCAGGTTCATAAAGGCTAGTTTAGACGGCGTAATTGGTAAGGGAGGTGCGCGGTGTTAGCCGCGCATCCCTCTTGCCAACCCACTTTCGAGCACGGCGCGCAGAACTATATCGTCTTAAGTCGCCTCAAGTCCGCTCGTGTCGATTGTAACGAACACCAAGCAGTTAAACCAAATCATAGACTAAACGAATCGAATAGTAAAACTATATTTATATAAGAGAGTCATTGTGGTTTTACGTGAGCACCTGCCAAGTATGGCTTAATCTCACGGCATTCTTCATGCTCGGATTGTTATCGACAATCAACATCCTCATGTCGTAACAATGAGTATCAGTGTGCCAATAGAGCATGACATGACATTAACTTACTGGTCGAAGTGAGACCTATCCAATCTCTGCCTACCTACGGTCACGGCACCCTTCACCACAGCCACCATGATGCTCCCATAAAGGAGCCATCCCAAGTTTAGGTGAATAATTCCTATTATCCAGGGCTCCTCCAACCCGTAGTACTAAGTTAGCCAATGTCGGGCTACCAATTTGGTATGACTTTCCTAACGCAACGGACCATAAATACTCCCAATGTCTATCTTCATGCAAGATATCCTTTTGTAACGGTACTCCGTTCGGGCCTAGATCTTATTAGCAACGTGAAGGTTAAGATATGCCCGCATTCAAGTCTGGATATGTTTCGAGATTCACCATTTGGAACTTATAGCTGACCATGCATACTAAAAACATAAACACCCAACATACACACATGATTTCGGTTATTCATTAACTTATTCATCAACTAAGACATCCTTTCGCCCCCTGCCCAAGATGCTATTTTTTTTTTTTTTTTTTTTTTTTTTTATATTATTAAGCCAAGCTCAGGGGATACCCTATGATGCAAAGCACAGCATGGCAGGAAGGAGATAGGGAAAGGATTAGGGGATGTGAGGAGAGTGGCGGAGGTGCCGATGTGTGTCGCCCTTAAACTTCCGCAGATTGTATGCCGGAGGAAAAACAGAAGATGGTAAGCTGTTCCACATTCGCACTGTTCGGGATAAAAAAGCATCTCGGAATTTTACTGTACGGCCGAAAGTAATTTGAAGGGTTAAAGGATGTGCGCGGTTTGCAGCGCGAGTATTGCGTGCAGGAATCATTCTACAAGGGATTAGACTAGATATTTCATCAGAACATTGACCATGCATATAGCGATAAAGGAGCGAAAGGCATCCAACATTGCGGCGGTGCTCGAGTGAGTCGATATGACAAGTTATTGCCAAATCGCCAATGAGCTTGAAGGCTCTCTTTTGGACAATATCCAATGAAGCTAAGGCTGTGCGACCAGCCCCGGCCCATATATGGGAGTTGTATTCCATTCTAGGTCTAATGTAGGACTTGTAGAGGAGCGCTAGATTTGACGGGCTGAAATATTTCTTACACCTTTTCAGAAATCCAAGACATTTCGATGCTTCTTTGGCAACAGAGAAGATGTGATCTGTCCAGTTTAACTTACTGGAAATATTAATGCCAAGAATGCTTAGTGACGGTGAATCAGAAATTAATGCTCCATCAAAAGAAACGGGTGTGGTTATGGTTATGTCTGTCTTTCTCTTCTCTCTTTCTCGCTCTCTCTCTCTCTCTATCTCTCTCTATCTCTCTCTCTCTCTCTCTCTCTCTCTCTCTCTCTCTCTCTCTCTCTCTCTCTCTCTCTCTCTCTCTCTCTCTCTCTCTCTCTCTCTATTTATGAGATTTTATTATTCTGACTATTATGAGGACTTAAATTCTCTGCATAATGACATCTCCGTCATTAAAGCCCTACCTACTACAGTACCCACAGAGACAAAAATCAAAATTTTTATTTCATTAACGTATAGTTATCTCGCCGTGAGAAGTACTAATGCGTGCATATGGTATTCTTCCGCACATACAAACAAGCTCTCCCCCCTCTTCCTGCACTCTCTACGATAGTTTTGACGTCACTAATGTATCATTTCTATCATTCCGGGCCGCAGGAAAATAAAGATAGATGTCGAGACCGGTAAATCGGCCATTAGGGTATATGCCTAGCCAAATCAGGTCGGTTTACCGGCCTATAGGGCTCAAAGGGTTAATTCTATGATAAAAAATTAGTTGAACTCACAACATCTTTCTTTAGATTCCTCAATTTCCTACCCCTTTTTCCTTTCCGGCCAAGGCTGCGCTACGGCATTACAAAGTTACCCCTGTGCTTTAGCAACATCATGAAAAAAAAATAAAAAAAAATTAATTACAAAAAGAACGATGGAATGGGGTCCATATTAGATGCTTCGGTTCCGGGTCCGGTTCCGAGAGCTCCTCGGAACGACATATCTCTAATAACCACCGCATTTTCCTCCTTCTTGAAGCCGACTATCAAAATATTATATATTTTACTTTGCATGTAAATGTTTTAGGGAATATGTACTTGAGCTATTTACATATTACTTTTTCATGACTTCAAAGACAATTTAACAGCGAGATACGTAAATATATTACAATACCTTCATAGATTTTCTTTCCATAAATTGTGCGTTTATTTAAACGCATGGAAGTTACGCAACTATCCATTTATGAAAACCTAAAGCCCGTGACACAGTAAAAGGAGAAAGCAGCGACAGAAGCCGAATCAGAAACAAGAGGTTGACATTTATGCTTTGTCAACCACATTGAAAGCAGAAGCAGAGAACAGATACTTATCAATTACAAATGTCTCAGGTGATATAATTTAAAAAAAAGTTGATGTTAATTGTTAATTGATATGTTATTTCTAACAAAATTAATTCATTTGTCCTTCATTAGTTTGGCTTTCAGGCGTTGGCATTATATGGATTTGTGGGACTCAGGCGTGGGCCTCGGGTTCACTTCGATCTGAAAGATCTATTGTGAGCTCCCACACAATTTACCCCCTTTCTACGTTTGGACTGTTAATGAAGTCTAAAACCATCCTGGAACTTAGGCTCCAATCATAGTCTGATGATTTTTTTCCTCCATAGACAGTTTGTTTTTATCTCATCAAACATGTATGACACTTCTAAAAGAAAGGACGCCAACAATGACATACAAATTTTAGCTTTCTTTAAATTGACAGTACTGAGTAGAAGCAGAATTTTTGGGATTTGATCAACTTTCAAGTTCTGCTTCTGCTGCTGTCTCTGCCTCTGCTTTTAATTATTTAGTGCTCGAATGCATGTTTTCAGGAAAATTCTGCTTTAGTCGCTGCTTTTTGCTTTTAAAGTGTTATGGCCTTAAATGTTCAACAAACGGAGTTGTTTTTATATCCTTCTCTCCCAAAGACTCATAAATGTGGTAACTTGGTCACCTAAGTGCATTCGCATCACCTGCAGTTGATATTGAAGTGCCCGTGGTTGCTCTATTTCCTTGCGCAACAAAAGGAAAGCAAGTTTGGTTGGTTCATTGAAACAGTGGTTCGGGACCCCGAGTGGTCCCCCGAACGTAGGCCAAGTCAAAGCCCATTGTTCACCCTCCAGACCCATGAGCTATTGCTCATAGGTCCCAATCATACGCTCCTATAAATTTAAGTATTGACCCCCATCCCTGCTTGCCGGCATCGTGTAATTCATCCAGAAAGTATGAGCCAAGAATTTTGTACGTATTCCTGACAGTGCCGGACTTTGACATAGAAAGTGGGTCACTGTTTCGGACTCCTCTGCGCAACCCCTGCATGTACGATCATCAACAAGTCTCATCCTGTGAAAATAACCCCTGCGAGAAGTGCTCAGTAAGAATGGACACCAGAGTTCTCAGGGTTGGCTTGTTAAGTCCTAGGAGCTTATTCGTTTGATTTGGATTTGTTTTATCCCGCAGTGCCTTTGTTGTTCTACCCGACGGATCCTCTAACCAAAGGTGACTGTGTTAGCGGTCCGTCCAGCTTGTTGAAATGATTGAGACAAGGTGCTTAGGTGCAATCCCGAATATAGAAGCTAAACCAAGCCAAGAAGGATTGTCCGCTCTTTCATTCCCGGTGGTGTTGCTGTGCCTGGCACCCACTCTGTTATTCCAAGAAAGCGACTTCAGGGTGGTTTGTACTCTATTAATTGTTTGGAGGTTATAAAGGGTTTAGATAAAGCTTTGACAGCTGCTTGGCTGTTTTAGCAGATGGCTATCTACTTATTCTCAGTGTCTGAGTTAAGGAGGTGCCTTCATGTTTCAAGAATGGCCTTGACCTCTGCCTGGAAAACCGTAGCATGGCGAGCTCAATTTCAGGCTCCTCACAGAAAATGCCCGCTCCGGGGTCTTCATCGGACTCAGAGGCACCGGTGTAAACCATAATTGGGTTTGTCAATGGTTGAAGCACGGAAAGTGATTCCTTTTGTGCCCTGGGTGGAATTATAGATTCAAAATTGCTTTCGAGCATGATATCGAGGAGGTGGTCACTGTCCTGTCGATGCCAGTTGCGACAGACTGCACAAACTCATAAATGGATTCATGTGGAACTCTTGTTTCCGTATGAAACCAGCCGTGATTAAGATGCAGTCTTAGTGCTGTAGTTGACGCCCTCTCGTTAATATGTATTTGCACGGATGTATGTTGAGGATAACCTCCAGATCCAGAGCCCGAGTGCTAGTTGACTTAAAAGTGCCGCTTGCGCTGAGAAGGCACAGTCTTGGAATCCTCTATAATATCTTGCTGTGATGGCCGAAGTCCATTGCTTTCCGCTATACCACCGAACCGTAGCTTCTCCCTACCGCCCCGCGGCACATTACGAAAACTCAAAGAGCTTTGCTCGCGCCGTCTTCGAGGTGTGGTTTCCAGTTTAACTTTTTGTCTAATATAATACCTAGGTATTTCATCCTGTCCTTTAACTCTAAACGCGTAGAGCCAATCGAGGGCTGGTTTAAACTGGAAATATTCCTTTTCGTAGATTGTTTAAAGAGGAAGCCCTTTTCAAGCTTAATATGTAATAGATTTTTGTGTTTTTAAAAGAGAATATTTTAATATTAAGATTTCAACTCTACAGACTTATTTAAAATCTCAGTACTGCGCAATTTTAGGAAAAACTTCACTTGCAGTTGTAACTATGTTTTTATATATATGTCTTAACTGGAATTTTATTGAGACAAGGATTGCCTCGTTGTCTTTTAATAAAAGGAGAACCTTTTCCCAAACTCATATTAGATATTTCTTTGTTTATTTGCTATTCAATAATGTCGAATATATGTTTTATATGATTCAATAATTGTTAGTAAAGCTTGCTGTTGTTTCAGCTTAAAAGAAAGCAATCGCGATTTTTCCAACAATATTTTATATATTTTTTATCTTGTTTAATATTTAATTTATGAACTTCTTTAGAAAACCCAGAGCTTACGCTATCTTAACCGTAAGACATGACTACTATCCATCTTTTAGCAGACATGAACTGAGCTAACAGCTTTGAGAAATAATTTCAGTTCGATCCAGTGAGAACTGTCTATTTTCCTTTTTTTAATTTTATTGCAACTGTTCGATATCTGAAGAGGATAGCAAGCTCGTTAAAAAAAGTCTCGCGCAATGTCGCCAATTCACCAGATCGAAAAGCTGACGCACGAAACAGAGTTCAGTGAGAAAAAATTTATCTTAATATCAAAAGTGAAAGAAAAGGACAGTCATAGTTTTACTTGCAACCCACAAAATTTAGGTATACCGCACAATGTGAAATCATATATAAAAGCTCCTCTCTGAGAAAGACAATGGATACGATTAGTGTTGCTCTACAAAGGTGCAATCAAATGTTCCTTATGTTCAAAATTGTTTATGGATTCAGTTTTGCCGACAGCGTTGTGGCGTTGTTTAAGGTTTAAAAGCAAAGAAATCTCAAGAGCGTCACATGAAACAAACAGCGAAAATAATCAATAGCAATGGTCCTTTACAGAGCATTCACTGCAAATGGTGCAGGGTAACAAAATTTAATTTGGCTATAGATGCAAATCAGAAAAAGGCAAAGCGAAAATATGAAAGTGAAGCGTTAAGCTTATGGCTATTGCCAGTGCATGGCGCCTGAACTTGATATGGATGTGCAGAGAGGCAATGTCCTTATCTAATTTTTCTTGGTGCGCACTAGTGCTGTTATTATTACATTGCTATATCGGTGCAACCATCTACTACACACAAAGAAAACTGAATTGAGTTGCACTATAGACTATGAGGAATAGTTCTTGCACATATGCATATCCTTTCGGCTTTGAGACATTACGGATAAGAAAAGATGCAAAACTATATACATAATTCATGGCGATAAAATCACTGCAGCAGACAGGAGAACTAAACCCTGAAAGCCTCACATAAATATCACAACATGTGACAGCGAAAAGCAGCCACATAACTTTCATTGAATAAGGAGATTATGTACACTGCAGATGGGTATATATACAGCTCAATACCGACACCATCAAATTATTCTGGCTACAGTACGTTACCATCCCGGACGATACTTGGGCGAGTGGTAGTGTGAAGGAGTACATAAGTATAAAATGTGTCCTCCGGGATCCCAAAATGTTTTACATACCCATACCCATGATGCCAAAAATATGAACGAGATAAAAAGATAAAGGCTCATGTTGCTTTTATATATGGTGAC
Source organism: Dioctria linearis (assembly GCA_963930735.1). NCBI lineage: Eukaryota > Metazoa > Arthropoda > Insecta > Diptera > Asilidae > Dioctria > Dioctria linearis. The sequence goes on from OZ005741.1 coordinate 247,860,031, forward strand.
ACAGTGATTTGATGCAGGACAAGATTCCTTCGGATGAGTGGATCCAACACGTATCATCTAAGGCCAGGTGGAAGACCTCCGTCGTAACATTTTTTTTCCTGCTGTTTCCCTGCAGGCTTTCACTCAATGTTTTAGTAAACTTTAAGGTTATTAAAGCTCTCAAAATATTCTCCACAGGCTCATACTTTGTGCACCCGAAATCTTTTATACAGTTATAATTTCCACAGTATACCAAGGTTTTTGTGAGCGAAAGATTCAGCAAATTTGAAAATGTGGCAATCATCTAAAAATTTTTAGTGAATTTGAATAAACGCGCGAGAGTATTTGTGTGATTCGAATGTATGTGCGTATGTTCGTTGTTCGGTTAAAAATTCGATGAAACGAAAAGCAAGTCATAGTTTAGCATATGTACAATATTCGAAAATGTCTGTTCACAATGAGTCAAGAAGGAAGAAAATCCTTTCAAATCCTTCTGGCTTCACTCTTGATTGATCACTCCTGGTAACAAATGAGCTTAGGGGTGATGGCAAGGTAAATGGCATTTTGGTCTCTTTTATTCGTTGAGAGTTTCCAAGATTAATTATTGCCATCCATTGTTAACCCAAATCGTTTGCAAAACCATTTCACAATACCTTTAAGTGTGCGGGCAGTTCAACAAAGATCTCGAGAAGCTTTTGCACCGGCATCAAGTGAAAAATGCGAGTGGTCCAAGAGGTCATTAATAGACGAAATTCTGAGAGGGAAATGTCAAAGGCTCCATCAACTTAACAAGCAGACCAAAAATTTCCAGCAAACAGGGTCCACAAATTTCTTATAAACGAGATATGAACGATTAATTGTGGCGGAGTCGACACAATTATTAATGATCACAGGAATTTAATTTTGTTTTTGGTTTGTTGTTTACAGATTTCACTTCACTTGAATAAGAACGGAATTTGTTTGGACTGTTTTGATAACCAGATAGCCTAGCAAACACATTAAAAATAATTGCAAGTTCAAGCAAACCTTTTAGAATGGATCTTGTGAAAGAAAAGTATGAGAAATGATTTAATCGATGTTGCTCCATTACACCTTGTCTCATGGTAAATTAAACTCTTGAAAAAAGAACATGTGATGAAAACGTCGGTATTATCGTTGTAAACGTACTATTTTAAGGTTCTGTGAATCTTGGGCTTAAATTTACATAATAATGTACATAGGTGCTTATACTGACAGCCTGAGATATTGAAATATGAATGAATCTAATACCTGAGGATGGAGGCTTGATAGTACTGTTTACAGATTTGCAGCAAAATATTCTTACTTTTCACAAAAGTAAGCTTAAATGGTCACCTACTTCACATATCATAAATAAAGATTTAGACTGAAGTCATTAATAAATTCTGGTCTGTTTCCTTACCACAGTACATTTAAGCCCTACTGTTTTTCGCACGATGCATTCAACATCTAAAGCGATAATTGAATAAGAATTATAATCAAATATACAGAAAATATTGTAATAATAAATTTTATTGAAAATTCTTGTGTGATACCTTTATAGGAGCAAGTACAGATTTAAAATTTCATAAATTTTTAACGTCTATGTAAATTATGTTTATTGCTTCAACGGAAAAACCGTAAAACTTCGAGTAAATTAATTTTCCAGTTTTTTTACTTTTAATTTTTAGCTCCCTTGGGCTAATTGAATAAATTTTTGAAAGCTTGAAGTGTGTAAACTTAACATATATAATAAGAAATTAATACAATATCGTGTATCTGTGAAGTTTGAACTTTGTACCTATCTAGGAAACATCCTTTTTAACTTAGATTTACAATAAGATCTATGTTGGCAATTTATTGAAACCGTACAATGTTTTACTTGTTCGTTTATCTATTGTGGAAAACGTGAATTAAATGAAGTTAATGCACCAGATAGATGCATATTTTAACCCTTTGATTGGTGAGTTAATTTTGTAGCATACACGTCCATGGAGTGGGTTATTTTTGCATTTTTAGATAGATTTCGCAGATTCAACGGATTTTTCATTTTTGCGGTGACTGGGTTGGTGAAGATTTCTTTTCAAAATTTTGTGTGGATGTTCGTTTCAATAGCGCGTATCTTCTGGTCAAGTCGGCTATGTGCGAGTAGTTTGCTCTCAGTGGGGCAGGGAAGATAAAGTTTTGAAATGTTTTTGTTTATACATATCTGCTGAGCCAAGAGCCGTAAAGAGTTCATTGATATCTTAAATGAAAGCTGCGGTTCTAGGATACAGATGGAATTATTTTGGGTTTCTGCATGACAAGAGGACGGAGTGGGAGGCAGTCAAAATATCAATTTTTCGAGCAAACAAACGCTCCTGAACCAACGAATCGATTGCATTATCCTGAAACGCTTTCTAAATAATTATAGCATGGATGCATTAGGCTATTATTTATATCGATCCGGGTGAAGGGGGAGGGGAATTAGAATCTGTACTAAATTTTCCAAAATATACTAGAACAAACTTTGACATGCCCCCCTCCTCTTTTTACGATCCAAATACGCACTTTTTAGTACTTCCATGTTTTCTATTTTAACTGAAGTATTAAATTTTTTCCACCTTAGATCGGTTCTAAATCTGTAGGGTTATGTCCAATCGGGAAACCGATGTCACTGTTTGGCTCAGCTAATTATCAATTTTAGGCTGAGGGTTAATTTTGAAGCTTTTTTTTATTACTATAACCTTTTCTGATTACATTATAAATTATAGTTGGACAAATTCCGTCGTTCTTAACATTGTACGAAAAGAAAGTTTTTCAAGAAAATATTTTTTAAATTTTTTAGTGCTTGATATAAAAAGAAATGTTATAAAAAGATAATACTGAAAAATTAGAAAGTATAAGTAAAATCTTATCATATAAACTTGCTTGAAATTTTAAAAAATAAATCCATTAATTCAACAGTTTCTGCTTTGCTCTGAATAAATGAATAATCCTAGATTTAGATTCCAAATTTATTTTTGTCACATTATTACTTTTATACATATACACTATATGTTTATATATACACTTCGGGTAAATAATAACAGTAATTAACTTTTTGATAATTGCACATAATTAGGAGTAGGTAATCGCGAAAAACAAAATTGTTTATTAAAGAAAATATGATAAGTTCATATATTACGAAAATAGTATGTTAAAATTTTCATAAAAAAATATAGCACTACCAAAGGATTTTTTTTTTTTTAAATTGTATTTTTTTCAAAAAGAAAATTATATTATTTACTATTGAGGCGTTCTAGCAATTTCTTTTTGTATTTTTATTTTGAAGCTAGAAGCCTTATCTATCTATGAACAAAAAATTGCAATGGTTTTTGAGATATTAAAAATATTAAATTCACCGTATATCGTGCGGCCGGATATATGCGGCGAGACTCTGTTTGGATCTACCTAGTGTCGCCGCACACGTGTGGCCATACTCCTCAAAGGATTGAGAAAAAATGCATTTTTCCCTTTTAAAGATTTAGTGTGACAAGCCACTCCAATAGGCAGACTAATGGCTTCTCTTACCGGAAGTATTGCTTCCGTGACAAGGACAGCTTAAATGAAAGTGTACTTTGCTCCGAAATCAGTTTTGAATTTTTCGCTGACGTGATCATGAAATGACTGCCTGCCTTATTTTATTTTATCGAAAACAATTTTAGTACAATCCTATTCGCAATCCTTTAGTTTAGTTGTATTTTTAACACCGTGATTATTATTATAGTTTAATTAGATTTTCGTGCCTGTTTTCTGTTGATGGTGCGAAAACGCACAAGTGGGCTTTCTGTCTCTAGTTTTGAAAACCAACATTTTAGGACAGAAAGGTTCTCCGTTCCGGAAATTTTGGAAGTCCTTGAGTATATTTAGCAGAAAATGAGACTTGTTCTGCTAAAATAATAATTTCATATCCTGTAGTCAGTTATTGTACAATTGAATACTCCGGTCATGAGGGGAATGGCGAAAAATATCAGATGAGCCGTAGTCAAATTCAAGCGGAAGCTGAAGTTGTATTCGACGATCTTACTTTGAAATGTAATCGACAGTTAGAACAGCAACCAATTAGGACATTTGGAGTATCCAAAATAAATCAGAGCTGAACAAAGATAGTCTACATAGAAGAAAGTTTGTCTATATCTGAATGCGCTTTTTCACAGGCAAAGTAATTGGAAGAAACCAAAAGTTGCTCCGTTGATATTTGCGAAAGATGCCCATCCATTGGGATATTTTCATCTATATATAACCGAAAACTGAGGTCAATAAATTGACAGTGAAACTAAAGCGTATATCATCAATAAAGTAAAAAAAATAATGTGAATGAATTTAACGCACTCATAATTTCTGGGTATGATACGGTTCCGAGGAAACGGATGTTCTGCGAGCAAAGCGTTGACGTACACAACATCATGATATCACAGTGGATTCGTCGGAAATAAGCTGCTGAAATATTCCGAAATATACATTTTTGTGATAACAATAACCTGGACGACAAGAAGGATATATATTCGAAAATTAGACCCTTTATTAGTCATTTTCCGACTTTAATTTTCAAAAGGTTATTTTTACCTGAATCCTGCGTATGAGCAAGAGAGACGGGGCATGGTAAAAATTATCTTTACCTTATTCTTCCTGCGGCGATTGCATCTGCAGCCAACACAAAAACATCAAATAGCATAAGAAAACGTTCAGTAAGCGATATTTAGTGTTGGTAGCTCCAACTCTGCCATAGCGCGAAACAGAAAACTGTAAAACTTGTGCCATTCTTTTCTATAGAAAAATGACATTGTCTACCCCGCCAAAGACGACGAGGGCATATTATTATAGTATACCGTCGCCGGCCAAAGACTTCATGGCGCCCTCCTTAATATTGCTTTTATAGGATTGTACCCACACCCAATCTACTAAGTAGCACATACGCACCTACCTGAGGAGTACGTAACAGTTTGCATTTTATTTTGAGTAATTATTTTGTTTATATAATAATCTGCTCACTGCAAGCAACTGTAAAACACATTTAATATTTTTAATTAATTTTAAACACAGAGACTTGATCAGTTGAGATAACGCCAGCTATTCTCAATTATTTTAGTATAAGTTCCAATGTACTAGTCAAGAAAATTTTCAGAATGATTTACAGTTCTGTGAATAAATCTGTTATTCAATATCAAGCTGTAAAGATTTCATATCCGGTTTTTACATGTTTTTTAATCAACTTAAGAAGTGTTTCGGCCTTGCGATTGTTATTGGTACAATCATCAGTCCATAATTTGTACTTACTCTTTCAATCATTTCCAAAATCCAGTGTCCTTCAACTATTCTGCTGTAATCCTTGAGGTAATGCAAATTAAAACTTTTGTACCATCGTACATCAAACTGACAGTAAACCATAATAAAAATAAAATAAAATCTTTGCCAGGACTGTCCAGACAGTTTTATACATCAAAATATTTCCTTATTACCAAACAGATAGCGCTGCAGTAGACAACCACCGCATAATCGAAACTTCGATAAAATAATGAATGTTTCGAGAATGTAACGTTCGAGAGTGTCTATAAAAGCCGAAGCAGCGCTCTAACAATCACCATTTGTTTTCCCAGCCATCCTTGGTAGCGCATTAAACTGTCAAGCTCCTTTCGGCTTTTATACACCGCATTAAGGTATATTGTATCTCTACTTTTCTATACACCGCATTAAAGTGTATAGAAAATATCAGACTGTAAATCGCACTAACGTTTACAGTTACTATTACATCTACCCCAATTCTATACACTGCATTAAAGTGTATTGAAACCATTTATATATTGACCGTAAACCGCAATAACGTTTACCCTTCTTTCTTCTACCTATTCTAATCTTTTCTTTCTCTGTCTCATTTCAGAATAAAACCAAACTATTAGTATTAAGTTAAAAGACTGAATTATTGTTATTTTTTATATTGTTTTCTGTTCCTTGAATAAATAAGTTTTGTATTGTTGTATGCATTGTTTTTTGTGCCAGTAGACACTTGTTGAAGCTGATTGAATAGTTTTTGCAACTAGCACCCTCTCCTATACTTCATTTTGTAAGACAACCTGACCGCAGGTTCGTACAACTTTGGAAGTCATTTTCGTCCTTAAATAGAATTTCAGCACATAATGCCCCATACGGTATGCAATTACTCAGGGTATGGTTATTTAATTGGGCGAGACTCGTATCGGAAGTCTATTTTTGTTTTTAAAGCTGTTGTGTAGAAAAAAAATGTCTCCTTGGATGAGCAGTGGAATTATCAAGAAGTAATAGAAATCCTATCAGAACAAAATACCTTAAAAAATGTCGAATATCATCCACACTTTCTTATCCCCTCTGCAGGGGAGTACCGAGAGGGAGGACGAACGGAACCGGTCCCCCTCCAGAATGTCAGTTTTCTGAACATAATTTACAAATTACGTATAAAATGTGGTATGTATATTTTTACAAAGTCCGATAAAATAAAATAAAACCTTTTAATCTACAATAGCAGTCCTTAAGTACCCAGATGGGTGCAGGACGCGACTTTAGAGCCCTATTTATCCGACTTGTTAGGACTTGGCACACGTATGCCCCCCCCCTCCCCCAAAGCCAAATTCTGGGTGCGTTGCTGCCCTCCTGCAATCAACCTACAGTCTTAAAGTACCTCGCCGATTTCGAATTTCCATTAAAAAGCATTACTTTCTATTAATTTATTGTTATTACTGAAAAAGTTTGTTTTTCTCTTATATACACTGCTCATATGAAAAATAACTCATTTTCATCCGCATTGAAAGTTTCATTTGCTTTATAGTATTTTTCTCGTATTTTTTGCTATACTAAATTTCAATATTATAAGTGATCAAATAAAACTGTTCGCAGATCATTACATCTGGCATCAAATTTCATCCACGTATTGGCGATATGCCTCTTAATTAGCAGTTTTAGTGGTGCTAAATTGTCGAAGGTCGAAGAACATAATATAATTTTAAGCATGCAGAGAGCAATAAACGGCCTTACAGTTGCGATAAAGTTAAAACAATAATTCGTAACAATAAAACCAGTTGCCATTATCTAATAAACTTCTCTATTTGCTCTAGATGAAGAGTTCCATGACAGTAATTTGATGGCGGGAAATGTTCTCCATTCTTGAATTTATACATAACTATAACAAGCATATTTCAAGGGGAGAAGATGAACAGCCAAAAGCACTGTAAAGTGAAAGGCAGAGTGCACATATGGTTCATTTAACCATGGTAATTTGCAATATTAAATGTCTGCTGAATGTCAAGCAGAATTCAAATTTGACTGTCGTTTTACGACTCCAAAAACCCATTCAATTCTAAACGGAATGGGATTGTGATGCCTCCTCTCCTCCCCCTTCAACTCCTTCTGGTCATAAATTGTGCATATTGTACGATATCGCTTCAAGATAATTTCGAATTGTATATTTATTTAATGGCATCGGGCACACTTATCCTATAGATCCATGCTGTCGCGTATAAAATTTTTTATTGCAGCCATCACATAATATTAATCTCCTCTGTGGTGCTGATGCATATCGGAAAAGTATTATGTGTTGAATGGGAACAGTCCGGCTGTATCCCACCATATAAATATATATATATGCGATTTCATAAATTTTTATTTACATTCTGGAAAATCTCCTGATCGATTAGCCAATACCATCCTATATATGCATATAGCATCCATAATACCTATTATGTATTACAATGCCGCAGGATTTAAATGAATTTGCTTAACATAAATCACTGGTAAGCCTACAACATTGCCTGTCTGGGCTTAATTTTAGTTCTAACTACGAGTTTGGATTACATTTTCCTACACACAAGCAGAATTAAAAAATAAAAATATAAATAAAAAATGAAAGGAAATACGCACCCAAATGAAAAGTTGAATAGTTTGCCCTAGAAACCAAAAACTAAATTATTTTCGAATGTCTTTTATGTTCTTATACTTCTACTTGACTAAGTATTGCAGAAAAGTTCCTGTCTTGCAAATAATGCATTCCTTACTGACTAACTGTATTTTCAGCCAAGTGTTACCGAAGTGCATACCAGAGAAGAGTTTGTGGAAAACTCTGGGGAAACTTTTTGCAAGAAGCAATTCATTACTGACGCTATTTCCATTTCCAATATTATCAAATGGGAATTCCTTAATCTTGGGTTTTAATACTTCTAGCCACAGCCATCTTGCACTTACCATATATAGCCGAGAGCGTTAGTTATCCATATTCCTTATGCATACATATGTTGAGGACTCATTTAATTTACATCGCATAACGTTTATGTATTGGTTTTTGGTACACCGTAATCCTGCACAAACTTTATGCTCTCTTCCATGAGAAAATTAGGTTTTAGAAAATTAGTTTCCTTCATGATCTCGACATAAACGTACTCCATAAAACCAGCTTTTCCATACTACCTGCAGGTTTTAAAGAGAACGAAATAGTTTTGAAAGTTTATAACTTTTAATGTCCAAACAATATCGTTATCTTATCTTGCAACAGTTTGACTGAATCCTATTGCATGTCAGGTAGGAAGCATAGCTAAGCATAATTTGGTCGTATTAACATAGATATATACAGAGATACATATACCCCGAGTACCGTACGGGTTCCATTTCTTGTCGTCCTAAATTACGTATATTTCAAAATATACTTATTTATGTGTACACAATTGTTTTAGTTCAGTAAATATCGCCATCCTATTAACAATCTGGCTATAAATGGAAAACAGCATACAGAATACACTCTGTTTGCTGTACGAGGTGACTAAAAGGGTCACCTTACTGGATTTATACTAGTTACATTAGACGAAAGGGTCCGTAGAGGTCTGTAATTCTGCATAACATGTATACATAGCTGAGTGATGGAAGACACCAGCAGTACATATATATTCAATGAAGCAATTACAACATCTAAGAGATTGAAGTTATGAAATGAAAGCTTTCGAAGGAAAAGCTGAAGTACAGTCCAACAGTCCAACAATGCGAGATAATACTGCTGGGACACTTACCACCAAAACAATTCAGGAAGAAAGTGTTTATCAAGTAACAAGTAGCTGCTAATCACTAATGCCTTACCTTGTCAGTCTCTCTAATTTTAAGCTAGAATTATATCCTTAAAGTGATGCCTCTATCTCCAAAGTTCTCCTTGCAGCACATTCAACTCAAGGTGTAGTTCAGTTGCTTTCATTTAGAGGGTATACTGTCCTTCTTCACGAGCTGATAGGATGAGAGAATGCAGGCCTGTTTGACATAAATGTATACCTCAAAGAAACTGGGCAATTGTATATCGATATGTATTAAAATGATCCGTATGAACGAAATCTTTCCATTATCTATCTTGAAAACTCTTTGTAGGAGATAAAGCTGAGCTTCAACTATTTCTTGTGGAACACACAAGTGGCGCTATTGCTTTCCTCAGTTTTTACATTTAATAAATAAACAGCTAGATGAAATAAGGATTACAGTGACAGATAGTCGTCCTAGTCCAAGTCATCCACCGCAATTTCAACCCATGATTTTTTGTTTATACTCATATGAGGGATATAATAATTTCCGGTTTTTTTGTTCGAAAGGGTATCTAGATTAGATTGAAATTGTGAGATTTAAGTAATAAGTCAAGGGCCCATTTGTCCAGCGTTGATGAAACTCAGTACTGTTCTACAGGAGAATTTTCAAGCTGAATGTTAATTAATAGGCAAGCACATTCTCAGTGAGACTACCGAGATATTCTCAGTTGGCTCACTGAGACTGTACTTTCGTTGAACTGTCTTAGTTCCATATTGAGCTACACAATTCGAACGCAACCACTGAGCAACTGAGACAACTGAAACTGAAAATTCTTGTCTTAGTTGACTCAGTTCCGTTATTTTGTGATTTTAATTGCCAATTAAAGTATAGTGAGATATTTGAATAAACTAACAACAATTTTCTCAATTTATTACTATCGATTTTCTGTGGTCAAAATTATTTAAATGTCAAAATTGGCAAATCAGCTGTTTGATTTGAACTGAGACAACTGAGACTGTTGCTCAAAGTTTTGTCTCAGTTGTCTCACTGAGACAGTGCTTTCCAAAAGCCCGTAATATGTTCACTAATTTGCGCCCCACAAATATTTAGGTAAACTTTAAAATAACCGCTATATATGTACCGTATAAACCCATAGTCCCTTTAAGTTTTATTGTATTTTATGTATAAGCCCTTTCTGATTATTATTATTTACTTTTACTTTCTAGGCTAATATACAAATATTTTTTATTATTGGAACGTTATGTATTATAACAAATTGGATCACATTTCTATAATTCTATATGGTGATCTTTTAATGTTTTAATGTTGTAGCATTGCTGTTGATGTTGTGGTGAGCTTTTCGAGGAGATATCCTGGTATTTTTGGCGGCAAGCCTAAAAGTTGAAAAATGGTGGATATTTAAAGCGAAATAAGTTCACGCCTAATATCTAGTTGTTTTTCACATGAACAGCAAAGTTTTATGTTTATGACAGACACGGAGTATCGATATCTTGATATTCGGAATATCCCACTTATACATCATGTGTGTCATCAAATACTCCTAATATATCCAGAAAAACTAGTGGGTATAGACTAGATATTTAGATATCAATATCCTCAAAATTACTGGGTAAGTATAGCCCGATCGTCTGTACCTCTTCCTTTGTGCAGCGCCATCTTGTTGTTGATAGTAATATGATAAAGTGTCTAATTAAGCAAATATGTGTCTGTGCTTACCCAAAAATGCGAAAAAGATGAAGAAGAAACAAACATTTTTCGGGAAAAGTATTAAAAAAATGCAAATATTGAAGTCCACAGAGTTTAATTAATTATTCCATTACAATTTTGTAATTTTGAGCAAACCGTTGACCACAATTTTCTTCGTTTCACACAAAATTATGAGTTGAAACACCACATCCGCCGATAAAATTTGCACCCTAATCAGGATCTTATTGTAAAATAATGCAATGGTGGTTAATAGTATTCTCATCTCTTTACAAATGGAGGGTATAAAAGCGGTAGCATATGCTGATGACTTAGTTATCCTGGTCTCGGGTAAATTTCTAAAGAAGATCAGTGAACTAATTTAAGGAACATTGCAAACGCTCCTTAACTGGGCTATAAGCTGCGGTCTAGGGCTTAACCCCGCAAAGATCGAACTAGTCCTTTCTTCACAACCCCAAAACTGTGTAATAATTCTCTTGATTCTAAAGCTGAAGCCAAATGTCTAGGACGGTAGGACGGATATTAGACTCCAAATTAAAGTGGAGGATAAATGTAAATAAGCGCGGCAAGAAAACTTTTGGCAAGAGATGGGGATTACACAATGGAATCGTGCACTGCATGTACACCGCTATCGTACGACCTATCCTTACATGTGAGGTTCAGGTACGGTGGAATGCTCTTGAGAAAGCGACGCACCTGAAAATTCTTACTAAAATACAGAGAGCTGCCTGTTTAGGAATTAAAGGAGCTCCTCGAACAACAGCAACGGCAGTAATGGAGACTATGCTCCGGAAGTGTATAGCTGCAAAGAGTGCACTAAGACTTAAAGAGTCGGGCTGTTGGGTAACAGCAGACATCGCTCACAGCATAATATGGAGGATCTGTCCTGAAAACTGTATACGGGGAGCTACGGATTACATTATTCCAAGACTAGCCTTTGAGAAACCGTTCTCAACTAGCATTCCTAGTAGAGAGCAATGGGAGGGTAATCACGTGACAATTGACTCTGATATATGTGTCTTTACGAACGGTTCCAAAATAAATGTGGGAGTGGATGCCGCGGTATATACAGCACTCCCTCAAACACAGGAATCGTACCGCCTACCGGACCATTGTAGCGTGTTCCAGATGGAGGTCCTAGCCATCTGCAAGGCACCACGGCTTATGCATACAACTTGTGACGTACCTGCTGATCGAGTTATCAGGATTTGCATTGACAGCCAAGCGGCAATCAAAGCTTTGGACTCGAGCACCATTAGATCGTGCCTAGTGCAATGGTGTCTTCTCGCTCACCATTTGAATCAGAAAAAAAAACTGCGTCGAATAGTCTGAATCTCATATCTCTGCGATGAAAATAAAATCATTTACGCCACTGTACAGGCCTGTACTTTTTCCAGTAACTTCGTTTTTTTTTGCAGTAATATGATCAAAATCCGCTACTTTTTAAACACATGTCGCTTAAAGCAAACGAATGTTTGCAAATTTTTAAACGAGTTTCATACAGCATCCGAGTTTTGATGACTCGAAAGGAATACATCATTTTTGGGGATCGTATGACTTCTGTATTAACTTCGACATTGTTCGAAGTTACTACATTTCCAGTGAAAAATATCGTCTGGTGCATTTTGTTATTGCTTAGTTTTGCATGAAAGATGCATTTAATTTATATTCTCTTTAACTTATAAATACCTCAGACAGAGCTGGACAATACTTAAGTCAAAAAAGTACAGACTTATTACTCAATACTTTTGAAATGTCCCTACTTAGTACTTGACCATAAGTACTTGCTTCTATTTACTGATACTTTAGACTTTTTACTTAAGTACCAAGATTTTTACTTAAGTATTTCTGAGTCTACTAAGTACCTACAAATATCTAACTCTTCGTAGAAAAGCAAACACAATCTTCAGCGCAACTCCTTTTTTTATTGTATTTTAAAGCACGCAAAGAACTGTCAAAGCATGTGCCGCACTCATACATCAATGCAGAACCTTAGACAAACTAATAACATACAAACAAGACTAGGCAAGTTGAACAAAAACCAGTAACGTCTCGATTGGATATAAAATCGACAATGTCTCGACTTGATGACATAACCACGGACATGTATAATATGGGCTGACTACGTTAATAGAAATACACTGCAGAAAGTGGGCTCACTTCTATATTGCTGACTGTTTCGGTCTAAGCACCAACCGAACCGAAAACAACAAATGAATTAGTGGATTCGTCCAAATACATGATTTTAAATTAATCATTTAGGATTATTACTAATAAAAACTGTTTCACCCAAGACAAAACATTCATTAGATACGCATAAGAAATTTAGATGTTTTATTAAAATCACTTTCCGAGCTGCGTGCTTTTTTCACCGACGTTAGAACTCTTTTTGATATGAGCAATTGTGCCCACGTGAAATAGAAAAGTAAGCAGTCCGTCAGTGGACACTCTTGTGAATCAACTTTAAATTTTATCGTTCTGGAATGGAAGAAGGAAATTGACGTTGGCCAGCTAGTTATTGCAGTGTTCTTAGACCTGAAGAGAGCGTTTTAAACCATAAGCCGCTGTATTTTATTAAAAAAAACTACAAAGCAGGACTCAAGTGACTGAACTGGAAGCTTATACGTCCGCGCCTGTCGAGTGCAACATTGGGGTCCCGCAAGGCGCAGTCCTGAGTACGCTGTTGTTTGTGCTATATATTAACGCCCTCAGAAATGTGATAAAATATTAAAAAGGAGTGCTATTCGCGGACGACACACTGGTGTACATAACTGGAAAGGACATTAGTGAATGCAGACGAAATTTATAAGAAGACATGGAAAGTATCGCAATATGGATTAGAATGAACAAGCTAAACGTATTGAAAACAAAATGCATGCTAATACATAGTAAGAAACCCGTGACACTAGCTATACAGGGAACCAGTATAGAAGTTGTGGAAGAATTTAAATATCTTGGGTTTTTGAGCTTCTCACGCCACATAAACAAATTATGTTGTAAGATAGCGAAGAAACTAAGCTTTATGAAAAGAATTACGAATTTTCTAGTCCTCAAAACAGCAATTTGCGTTTATAATACCCTTGATCCTACCCCACTTTGACTATTGTGCTACAATTTTGTTCTGTGGAAATACTGCAACGGTAAATAGACTACAAAAGCTTCAAAATAGTGCGGTACGAATAATTCTGAAATGTATTAGACTGATACCTGTTGCTGTGATGAAGGAAAATCTGAGCTGGATGACTGTTAAACAAAGGACTTGCGACAAGGTAGATACTAATATATATTTTTAAACTCAAGAATAATCTATTAGCTAATTTGTTAATAAATGCAATACAACATAATGATAAATGTTTGAATTTGTTTAGTAGCCTAACTATGTAGTGTAGAATTGAAAAAGACTTAAATAAATTTACGAGCTCGATTGTTGAAGTGGTTAAACTTAAGTACTAGTCATGACCAAAATGTCGTAATTATAAAAGGGAAATTTCCCAATAAACAATAAATAAAAAATAAAAATAATAAGTAATAACTCTAACCCGAACAGTTGATGTGGACCCCCCCCCCCCCCCCCCAATTCCATACAATTTTTTGTTCGTCAATGTGAGTACTATCACCTCCTGATCTATGGACCACCTACACGGAAACACCCTGAATATTACTTATAATAGTTACTTTTCTGTTCAAAATTTTTAGAAATATTAATTTTTTTTTAATAAGTATGATTATTGGTTTTTTTTTTTTATTATTTGGACTAGGTACATTGATGTGCACCTACTTAATAAAAGTATGAATAAAATTGTATTTTTTGCAATACTTGCTGTGTTCTTTTTGTGCTTGCTATCCAGCTCACTGCACTGATGCAACAAAAGAGCCCTTACACAACCAATGAGCTATATTTTTAAAACTTAATAATTTCTACATACATATGAATATGTCAAAAATTTTATTTCAGCTCTATGAAAGATGGAGAATAAGAGGATAAACGCAAAGAAAGTCATACTCAAACGGTAATTAAAAGAGAGCGAGTCGGGCACGCGCGCGATGAGGGTTTCCTACCAGAACTTTATCAACGCACAATCCAATTTGCTTATTATAACTGAATAATATTCAAAGTGGCGGCCGTAAGGGTAATTTTAATAGAGTTTATATTATTAGTAATAGATATCTTATAAGTCAACTTAAAAATCCGTTTTTCTTTTTTTTTTTCAAAAACTATGAGAAGGACGAAAAAAGTTGCAGGTTTTCTGTTATCTATAACTCCATGCCTAATAATTCTAATGATATCAAAAATTCTTAGCTTTAGGAAACCTAGAAGATCAGGAGAACGGTATTTTCACGCACATTTCGGGCAATATTCTTCTTCCTAATTTACCAAGAATTTAAATGCTTTTGAATCCTTGAAAATAGCTCTTTAAACGATACCCCACACGATACAAAAAATAATTTTTTTAGGAAGCCCAAATTAAGTATTAAAAAATTATTTTATAATCTGTTCACTATCAAAATATGTGCGCGTTACAAAGATCTAACAAACTGCCAAATTTCAAATTCCTACATCAAGTAGTTTTCGAGAGAAACATTTTTGATAGACAGACGGATGCACGAGCGATGTTATAAGGGTTCCGTTTTTGTTTTGTTATACCGAACCTTTAAAATATATTAATTAGGCTTTCAGAAAGCCTCAGAAATGAAAAAAGGAAAGTGAGAAGTGTATTAAGACCAAAGCATTTTTTAGTGATTTTAGCGACCCATTTTGACAAATGGAACTATAATTGGGATACTTTGCATTACTGCACTACACACTCTACACTGTAGCTTGCATTATCCAATGTATAATTGAAACAGTGCACGAGACACGAAAAACTCACCTATTAATGGCAGGTGCGCTAAAAATCTAAAACGCTTTTTTTTATCTACTAGACTTTTTAATTTTAATTTGCGTCACATTATCTTTTGAAAGAGAGTGAGTCTTAGATTCGTAATAATAACGAAAGTATTTTTCAGCATCGGGGAAAACCGCAACCGTCCACCATGAAAGATTTATCGTCTATTACTAATTATTTTCTATATTGATGAAGTAGGTTTTGTATCACTGACTTCTGGCTGTATGGTCCAGGTAAAACGTAAAAACCGTCAATATTCGTATCAAAACACCAAAAAGGGGTTGCCCGATTTAGTTCTTTTTTTTAAGCCATATTTACTATTTTTGAAAAACAGTGTGTACAAAATTTCAGCTCTCTACGTCGACGCGTTCCCAGACATTGTCCAAATATGGAGTAAAGAAAGAATTTTTTGTATGGAAATCTTACGAGGGAGTTACCCGATTTGTTTCAAATTCGAAGTTAATATAATTTTTTTATAAAGTGGCCTGTGTTTTTTTTTCAAATTACTTGTGTTAAGTTTTAATGAGTCCTTGTCGTATCTTCTTGCCGTACAGGTTTTTCAATAACTGCAGAAAAATGTCACCTCAAGATTCATCAGTTAAGAAAAATCTAAAAAACTTTAAGGGTGTTATTTCTATCTGTCGGGGGTATGTTAAATTGAGTGCGCTTTTTTTTAAAAAAATCTGTAATCATTCTGTAGTTTTCCTTGAATAAATAAATAAAATTAAATTGAACTGATGTTCAGGCTCCTTCTCTGAGGTTTTTTCGAGGATTTCTCTGTATCTAATTACATATATTTCATGTTGTTTCTAAATTTATCTTGCAAACGCTATTCGTTTCCTTTTTAATGTTTCCTTTCTATTTTGTGTTCTCATGACTTTTAACTCGCCATACCGGTCTGAAATACCGTCAGGTGCAAATAAAAGTATTCACCTATTTCTTGAAAATTTTTAAACGGCCGTTAACTTCTTCTACACCGAATCTATGTGATATTTCCAATTGTATTTCCGCTCTATATATAATATGTGGCATTTATGTGATTCATAGCCAAATGCTGTTGGGTCTGGAACTACATAACGAAAGTCTCAAACGAGATCAAGGAAATATCCCATCTTAAGGCCGCTACACTCAAGCAAATCTTGCGACTTATGCATGGTCCAGTAGTTTGATTTACATGAGCGTGTGTAGCGAATATCGGAACTTGAGTTGGGAGAGCATGAGTGAATCGGCCGAAACTATTACGTAGAAGCAAAACTTATGACTTTGCTACGGAATTGAACTAGACAAAATCAAATGTTAAGTTTTGCCTCCACTCGTAACAAATTTTGTTCAAATGTTAATTCATTCCTATAGCAAAGTCGTCAGGTTTGCTTGTACACAATAGTTTCGTCAGATTTCCCTCATAGCTGCCTTCAGTCTCAAATCAAGCTCCATGCATGGCCAGTCGTATGATTTGCTTGAGCGTGTGAAGCGGCCTGTCAAGAACTAATGGAAGGCATTTTTTTATTATTCAAGATGTTTTGAATAATTGCCCTGTTCAATCTTGTATTTGCAGATTAAAGTATGTATCATGTACCACTTAATGAAAAACTTTTACGTAGAATAGGTTCAATACACACAAATTCTTTCCTTCTTTGTTTCAATAAATTGATACGCCAAAGTACAAAAAAAAAAAATCACTAAGTATTGCATCGAATTTTCGCACTCTGGACCTTAAATAGGTTTTAAGACGACTCAAAGTGGAAAACGAACGCCAATTCGTGCAGTCACATGTGGCATAATTATTAAAGGTATGTGGACATTTTAGAATGCATGCTTACTGCAGATATCAAGAGCGTCGAGAGAATTGTTAATTGTTTTATCTGCAATTCGGCGTCACCAGATCTTGACTAAATTGATCCATAAATCTGAAGCCGTGTAAAAGTATAGATTTCGAATTGTCCATTACGCTGCCTCATCTTAAGTTTCATTTGCTCCGAAAAAAGACATAAGAAGCTTGACGAAACGTTGCAATGTTTCAATGAACGGTCCTTTAGATGAGTAATGAACAGATCAAAGTATAGTTTAAAGATTATGCCGATTTTCATCTCTCACTGTAATTATTTTGCTTTAATTATTTTTTTATACGCTCGGTCCTCCGATTCTTTTGGCATTACTCCGCAATATAACTTATTTCGTTAATACTGTGTTACGTATCGTAACAGTTTTCATATTGTTTTCATTTTATATGGCCATGTCCAGTGAAACAGGAATCTAACTGTTAATTTTGAAAAGGTGCTTAATTTTAAAAATGTTAATATTCTATTAAAATATAAAAAAGTTCTCTAAAAATAAAAGAAAATAAGTAAAAACCGAGTTTTCAAACAAAACTGAGGCTAAGCCGCATGAAAAAGTAGAAAATAAACGTTTCTTCACACACAGAGGTGGACTCAGATTTTTTTGATTGGGATATTTCTCTTGAATATTCTTTCTCTTCATGAATTACCTTTGATTGATCATACTGAAATATATCGCTGATTGTCAGCGAATAAAATCTGAGTCCACCTCTGTGTGTGAAGAAAAGTTTATTTTCTACTTTTTCATGCGGCTTGGCCTCAGTTTGGTTTGAAAACTCGTTTTTTACTTATTTTATATTCTGCCTTTTTCACGTTAACTAATTTGTTATTTCGTGCTGCATGGAGATATTTTTAAAACAATTTTAAGACGGCTGAAAAAACACTGATTTACCAGTTTTTCAAAAAAATTATTCGAGTTAACATTATTATGCCACTCATTTCGCTCTACTACAACTTTGCCTTAGGTTGCAAAACGTTCAAACGCTTTCTTGGTCGGAAAAACTCCGAAAAAGCGTTTTACATGAATTTTCCCTCGATTTTTTCTGCAAGTTTTCACCATTGTCGTAGAGAAAGTAATGATGCCAGTTAAAAGGGAACTTGATCCTGCATAATTTAGAAAACTTTTTTACCGGATAATTTTCCGGAAATTTTCTTCGGAAAAATCGGAAAACTCTGCATTTTTCCTGAAACGGATTTATCACTAAATAAATTTGAACCAAATTTTCATCTGATTTTTCCAGATTTTCCGGGTTTACCATGGAAATTTCCGGTTCAAATTTTGACAGATTCAATTTACACGCGACATGAACCTGTGTGCCAAATTTCAGCTCGCTGTGATGACGAAAAGTGGGTCTACGAGAGTGTCGAAAATAGTAAAAAAAGAAATATACAGACAAATTCGTGTACGAGTTAAAGTGAAGGGTTGGCCTCAAAAATAAAAATTAAATTAATAAAATTTGCTTGCAATCGAAATACATTTTATAAAGTGGTGTCTTTGGAAAGCCATCTTGGTACGCTTTATATCGACACACAATAATAACCTGAAATTGTGTTAGTAATTGCATTGCACCGTTTGGCCTTGGCTTTTTTCTATACTCAATTTCGTCCTTTGCAGTAGAGTCTTGATTTTTATTTGCAAAGCTCAACTAAACGATTTATCCAAAGAGTATACTGAATGAAGGATCAGAATCGATGCTTGAATATTCACGGTTTTGATGCAATTGAAAAGCAGCAGCAGACATGGTTGCATCTTTCAATGCCGAAATAATTTCCAGAGTATCAATAACCGCTGGCTGCACATAGACGTATAGAAATGTCGCCGAATCTAACTTTTCCCAAATCATAAAAAACAAGTCAATTTTTCTTTTACATATTTTATCATTTTTACACCTTCAATAAGGATATTTTTCTTTGTTTGTAATTTGGCTCTCCAGGATATTTTTCTTAGTGTCATAATAAAATCTTTAGTATAAGTGGTTCTTTCAAATAATGTAAATTGTCGTGACCGGCGGAGCATGGACGGCCCCGCCGCCCTCTATCCTTTAAGACTAAATGGTTGTCATACAAATTATGAGTTAAAGGTAGAGAAAAACTTGCTCAGTCGTACAAAAATCAATGATAAAATTTACTGAATAACTTTCAAAAGAATCTTTTTCCCTCAAAGGTTAATAATATAATATTATTCCATGTACCTACCTTATAGTCAAGCTTCCAAGAAACAAATCCCAGTGACGCATTAATTGCAACTTTGAAAGACTTCATCAGTTGCCTTTCTCTTATAGTCACCTATATAAGTAGATTACACTTTTGCTGAGAATAGTCTATGGTAGCTATTTCGAAAGCTACTTAAAGCCTCTCGTATTGCCATAACACTTTATATGATACCGAATTTCAATGTAACACTTGTGCTTAAAGTGGTTTCCTCATGGCTCTCACCAGGCACACAAGTATGTAAACGCCTACAAGTTGGGAAAACTCTTGTCTCTAAACATACTTCAAGTTAGTTAGGAATGGCTGGTACTTACCATAAAGGACAGTCATGGAAAAGGTTATTTCACACACAAATGTGTAAAACGACTCTATTACATTGTGAGTTTACCTCACATGCTATCCCCGTACGTATTTAGCTGAACGCTTATCATCGATTTCTTCACGGTCAAATGGATTTGGTCTTAGTCTTTCAACACTTAAACTTAAAAGCTCTCGCTTCGCCTACGAGTATAAAGGGAAAAGGATTGTCAGGATATGGTCGCGCAATTACAATCAAAGTACGGATCCGAGACGGAGGAAAAATCTGATGTTAAACTAAAAATGGAGGCACACAAGGGCAGAATTTTCAGTGCCAAATCGTACGGCGAAGTGAAACTCTCCGTCTTGGAAAATTTTTGTTTTTTGTTTTTTTGCTGACATCGTTATATTTAAGAATAGAACCCCCATTGGGGCTGTCAAAGCGATGTTTGATTTGGTTTAATGGCATCTTATCGCTTTACTAGAGAAAACTACGGAAGTTGTTTGTTAGAGGTCAAACGAACAAAATTTTCAATCCTCAATTTTATTATTTTTGATCAGGGCGTTTAGTTTGAACTTAACTTTTTTCTCTATAGTATACACTACCGTGTGAATTTATGCGTTGCTTTTATTTTAGCGTTTGGTGGAGGTCCTTTAAAATGAAGGACAGGCGTTCTGGTGAATTTATTACTTCTACTAAAACTTAGTCATGGCTTGCTCGTGGGCTGGGCTTGTTGTTGTTCTTGTTTCCCAAAAATTAAGATCGGATTGTACTGAAAACAACGTGTATAATTTCAATAAAATAACTGTTTACCGAAGTTTTGTCTTTCAGGTTGCGGACAATTCCATGGTTTCGAATAAAGAGCATTTTTCATGAACTGAACGGGTAAGGGATAAGTTATCAATGAGTCCTGATCAAATATTTAACTGGCATTAGCGAACCTTCCATTCTGCTTAAGACAAAATAAAAATTTGTATAAGTTACAATTTCATTATCATAATTACATAAGCGATGTGTATATAACGTAAATGAGACAATTAATAAGAAATATAAATGTGTATGAGATACACATATTTACAAAAGTGATTTATAATTATTTTGTTAATATAACATTTTCTAAATAAATACGATATAGAAATAAAAATTTGTATATGATACACCTTTATTGTCACAATTTACGAAAACGATGCATATTTTTTTACTTATTTTATAACATTCAACGGCAAAAAGTTTGCCTTTAATCGCCTTTCTTTGCTTTTTTCGGGTCTTACGAGCTTCCATGTGAATAGAATTTTACACTTAGTACCATTACTCAATTCGGTTGCAGGGTATACAGAAATTAATTTTATTAAAATATTACACTAAACACATATTCATTTTCAAAAAAAAAGTTTTGTTTTTTACAAATTGAACAAACACTAATGTATGTAGCACGGACATGAGTGTCATAGAAAGATATATTATAATTGAGTTTCATATGTATGTATATATGTATATTTTTTAAACATCTTAATACTTCCTAATAATTATACACAGCTGTAAAATTTAATGAGGTAATTCTTCCAGCGCTAACATTTTGAGAAGTTCAACGACGAAATTTCCTCCTATAATTGTTTCCATTTTGGTACTACTTATTTTTGCACGACAATTACTTTTACTTCATATCTAGTACTTTTTTATAATTATTATATTTTTGTTATAGGATTTACTTTGCACGACAAACTTACTTTCAACGATGACGACGATTTACTTCACGACTGCGCTTCTAATTGTCTGATACTAAACTGAAGCCTGCAACTACAGAGCCGTATAACCAGATAAGAAAAATAACAACAACAAACTGTGTTAACATATAAAACCACTTTTATCACTACTGCTGTTCAATTAGTGCTCCTTTAATCGAAGTATAATCAAATTGTAGATGCTACAACTTGTTAGCATTTTCAACAAATGTTCATGTATAACAAGAACACACACAAGGAAAAATAGTGAAAATGAAACAATTTGGAAGTTGCATTTACAACACGTTTTAAACTGAACATTTTTGATGTTTTTTATGATCAATTACATTTCCTGTAAATTTCAAAAAAAAAAATTGAGGGCTTTCTTACATCAACTAGAGGCCCGGTACAGAGAATATAAGGTACATATTCTTATTAAGTATGTGTGTAATTTTGTCCATTAGTGGTGGAACGTGGTTCGTACAGAGACTACCATGTATTCTCGAGGCATCGTTGATTATATATTAGAGCGAGGCATTACTAGCTTACCCTTTGGTTACGTCATCAAGTAAAGTAGAGGCATCGTCGATTTTATTATTCGAGCGAGACATTGCTAGCTCACCTTGTTAACTTATTCAAATAGACAACATTTAGAGATTATGTTTGTATTCTGGTGCGAAATTAAGATAAGAAAACGAGTTCGGACAGGTTAGCTTCGTCTTCGTGTTATTCTAATAATAACTGAACTTGTTATGTAACGTCTCTGGTCGTCGAAATCGAGCAGCAAGACTTAGACTCCGACAAGGCCCTCAGCGTACTTTAACATTTAAACTTCTTTATTTATTATTTATTATACATTCTAATATGAATTCAGTTATAAATATTTTTTTTGTATAAAAATGAATCTATTTTTAAAAATACCTTCGAGTGAGCTTTTTTATTGCTAAATGGCCAATCAAAAGCGATTATATCTAGTATGTAATTTTTAACATACTGGAATTTTTATTATAATTCTTTAAATTAGACAATGACGTAATATTGTGTAGTTAGGAATAAAATAAATTTTGCAAATTCAAGTTAAATGTTTTCATAATTTCTGTCATATTTAGTACAATTAACCAAAACTGTGTACAATGTACAAATTTGTAGTAAAATCAGATTCAAAAGAGATGTGTTTAAACAAATAATTTAGTGTTGTGATAACATTTTCATTATTTTTATTACATTTAAAATATATTTCCAAAACATTGAATATGTGAGAAACAATGTTGGAGCTACTACTTTGAATATTTTAAATACACATATTACGTTTATCTAACAAATGTCCAGAAACATTTGGAAAATGTGCTTTTCACAATTCACTTTTCTCGTGCAGCAGGAAACAAAACTCTGTTCTTTTCATGCTAAAGGATTGGCCATCACAGATTATATCAGACAGCGGACACAATCTTCTTCGTCATACCTTGGTCATGAATTTTCCAGGATCTAAAATTTCTTACATCAGCGACTCAAAACCTGTACAAATAGTGTCGATAAAGAAATGAAGCAGCTCATGACCTGATACGGAATGACTTGTAAAAAATATACTTGAAAACTGTAACTTTTCAAAAGCATACAAAAGTAGTAAAGAGTTGTGAGAAAAGGTTTAGAAAAAAAAAACAGACAAAAAGGCTTAAATAGTTCTTAGAGCTCTTGGCATTGACCTTTCCGCTCTTTTGGATCTTTAGCAAAGCCTAAGAGCTCGTGATTTGGTCTGTGAAAATTTCTAAATCCCACCGAAAATGTTTTCTGCTTCCCTGGAGTTCATATTGTAGTACTGCTTGAATAGTGAAATGAAGTAATTTTTGATAAATAGAGTGGTAGGGAGAAGGAGAAGCTTTAAAAGTTGAAATGAAAATAGGTAGCAGAACATGCACAGTATTGCATCGTGCTGTAATTCGAACCCACTACCCAGGTACAGTATTCAAAGTACTCAAGTACTCAGTACTCAAAGGTATAAATAATGCCTTGATCTAATAGCTGCAGCAATGCAGTAGTGTTAGGTGGTAGGAGCTGTACTTGGAAGTTAGGATGATGTAAGCCCTTTGGGTCACCTGACGCATTATCTGAATTTTTCTGTTTTAAATATTTTTCAACTTCTGCAACAAAAACATTTAAAATTAATCTCTAAATAAATCTCCAGTTATCCAAGCTTTTGAATTTGCTTACCAATATAACGGTACTGTATTTTTATTTACGCCTTTAAGTTCACGGGGATTCAAAGATCTATAAATGAGTACTTATGGGTTTTGTCATAAAATCATAAAATCTCCCGACCTATTCCTACACAAAGGTAATATAACATGACGTTTGAAACATTTTTAGATATAATGATTCTATTGGCCATTTTTTCCAGGGTAAACCCAGTTTCATCGGGAATAAGTACTTGATCCTTGTTCTTGGATAACTTTTTGTATTTTTTCTGGATATAACTTAGAAGCTTCATTATCAGCAGAGTTTCAACTTGTTATTTTTATGCATTGAATAATGTTTTTTGTATTTATTAAGCCAACCCTTACTTGCAATCTGAGTTGACAGAAGATCCTCTATTTTCTTTAAAGTATTTATAAACTCTGAAAATTTTTTGTTTAATTATCTTACCGCTCAATGGAATCTTTTTTTTTTTGCAACTATCATCAATCCAAATGCTGAGTGCTTTCTGCGTTTTCCCAATTATTGGTGCATGTGGACGAGCTGCATATTTTGTGGATATCGAAGAGACTGCAGCAACAGCACTTCTAATTTCATTTTCACTTTTCTTAATAGTTCGGACTGTTGCCTCTATTGAATTTAGTGTTTTTACAATGTGTGATGCTTTTTCCGATTTTGAAAGACGATCGGAAATTTGCATTTTCACTTCTAAAATATGAAATTCCTCTTAAACATTGTTTTTCATTTTTATTATAAAAGTACACAATCGTTTGGGACTCAAATTTAATTTTTCAACAGTTAGGCTAAAGAAAAAAAAAATGTTCGTTCTTTAACACTTACCCAAAAAAAATTAAGTTAATCTTTATTGCAACAATGTAAAAAAAATATTGCTACATAGTAAACGCTAAACAACCTGCATTGCGATCATAAAAACTCAAATGTCTCCAAAATCTATATGAGATTACGCCACTTTTGCTTGTCGGATTCTTTTCTCAAGATTGCGGTGCTGTCAATCGTAATATTACTCAAGGCTATTAAGTTTTACCCATACTTGATTGTCGGTATTTTTGCAAGATAAAGGTAGCTTTCACTGACTATATTAGGTTTAAATATAGACTGCGTCGCGCTAATTTAGCCAGCTCTTCTATCTCAGGTTCCCATAACTTGGATGTTCTTCAGATATGTATATCAAATGAATAATTATTTTTTCTCTACAAATCTTTCAGCACTTCTGAACCATTTTATTTATGTTATGAATTTCAGCTACATTCCGCGGCATCAATTTCCAATCCCTAGATTATAGACTACCATATTTAAAAGATCATTATTCAATCAGTTCGGATTTAGAATGCTTTGTCCGGTATTATTTCGGGGGTATTCGCGTATGCTCTATATGGTTTCCCTTCATGTACGACAATTAATTTTACTTAACATAAGTACTTGTTTGTTTGGCATAATTTGATATTATTTGAAGTATTAGAATTTTTTATTTCCAATGTAGTTAATTCTAGGGTTGTTATTTCTGTAGTGACTTATGCCACTAATTGAATTGAAGTTAAGTGATTAGGTGCACGCTATCGTTACTAAGCTAATTATTTTAGGCCTTAGTTCAGATGCGACCATAATAATGTCTGCATTCATCATATAAAATTAGTTTCCAAATCGAGTATAGAAGAAAATCTTGATGAATTATCTGCCTTCATTATGTTAAACAAGGTGAATACATAATATGTAGCTGAACTATAAAGTCAGATAAAACACTGATTATATGAAAGAACTATTTCACTCAGTTTTATGTGATTTGAATTTTCTTTGATTTGTTTTGTTCTGAGTCCGAGATTTACTATCTCTTCCAGGACAAAAACCTCGCAATTTTTATATGCTTAATAAAGGAATGTTAAATAGATACGAATTACTCAAAAATTCCTGTTTTATTGTACTTTAAGCCCGTATATATTGGTTTTTTAATAGACTCTTATTCGAAAAAAAACAGGTTATAGAAGTGCTCTCAAACTGTTCCAAATATTTATATACATATATTACTTATATACCTTACGCTATCGAAAACTTTCTTCAAATCTAGAAATATGTATGCATATATAACGTCGAGTAACCCAACACCGCACGAATACTCTACTGTACTCACGTTTTCTGCAATGTACTTTGAATATATCCAGGTCCTTGACTGCAAAGCGCGAACCAAATGTAAAAGGTGCCCTACCCGCAGGCATCCTGTAGATAAACTCAAAGATCTTATAGTCTCAACGCGCGTTGTCATAACTAGGAGCATAGGCCGGATAAGCTAGGATACTGCAACCACCACCCAGATTGAGGTTACCTAGTTTTAATTTAGTTTTCTGAAATAATTAGGGTTAATTATTAAAGTAAATGTATGGTGTTTAATTTATAGATTAGGATGTTATGGCAATTGGATTTATGACATGCCTTGCAGAGAGAAATAAATCTGTAGAGAAAGGATATCTTGTGATATTACTTAGAAATCGATTTCATTTCCTCCGTGGAAATTTAATAACGAGGCATTTGCCTGGTATCGAAAGAGATATCGAGCTTAACAACATTAGCGCAATTGATATAAGGTCGCTGATGTTGAATACGATAATTTGTGCATTAAATAATAAGGGAAAATGATAGATTGTTGAGCAACATCTGCTTCTAATATGCTTCGTAATTTTCAATAGGAAAACATAGGACACACTTTGTGAAATCAGAATCTGAATCAATATCTGAGCATATAATATGGCCTACATATGTATGTATGTGGTTGGAAAAGGATCTGTGTTAAGTCTACGATGGCAATGTCCTGAAAACGGGTGGTACCAGATTCGAGGTGGAAAGAAAATGCAGTTGTTTGATGAGTTTAGAAGTAGTTTTATTCGAGAAAATGCTAAGATTTAGGCTTATATACTAACTTAAATATTAGATGTTCAGAATAAAGCAAAAAAAAAAATAAAAAAAAATATATAAATAGGCTAATCGAAAATGTAATGAAAAATAAAAAAAGAAAAGGTTCAGGTGGGGCAGAAGCCCAAATTCAATGCTTTAACTTGATATTATAAAATTTACATAAGGATGAGTTTATTAAAACAAGAAAAAATGTGATAGGGTCACTGAGCGCTGCTTATAGGAAGTACCGGAAATCAGGACTTTCAAGCGGGGATAAATTTTAAAATAAATTTTTATTTTTCCTGCTCCAAGGCTCAAATCCTAGGTGCTTCTCTTTTCTAGTGGGTCATTAGTGGTCTTATGCTCTTCTTTTTCAGTGCATTTGGTGAGTCGTAGCTAATTTCTAGTGATAACTATTTATGCTCCTTTTTTTAGTGTACATCGTATTTATTCCATCTTGGGTAAGTAATATAATTAATATATAGTTAAATTAAATTGTAATATAATATAATATATATATATAAATTTTCCCCTTTACTCTTTTGTTAGTGGTTTTGGAAAAAACCTTATCTGTGTTCCCTAATTTCTCTGGGGCTCTTCTCCGGTGCTCATTCTATTTTTATTGCTATTTATTCGCACTTTGAGTTCCGTATCCATCTTTTCATTCATTTTGTGTGCCAGCGTGTTTTCCTGAATCAACACATTTTCTTTTTTCTTCCTTTACTTCTTATTTTATATTTCCTACACTTTCCCTTTTTTTGCTGTGATTTCACTTTTCACTTCGATGATATCCTTCTCTATTATTATTTATTATTTTTATTCTTTCAAAACCTCCTCACTTTTTCTTTTTATTTGTGTGTGCTTTTTCACTTTTTCTTCCTAACTTCATTATTCGGCTTTCACTTCACGACTGAGTTTCGTTGAGATTTGCGCTTCTATTTATATGAATCTTGGACATTTTTCCCTGGGTCAGATTATCACTTAACCGTGTAATTTTCGCTTTTTGTGTTGTGGGTTCCCTACCTGTAGTGTCATTGTCCCAATTTGTATGTTGCCAAACCACCCCCCCCCCCCCCTCTCTCCACGGCTCTTTTTTTCTTTTTTTCAAAATGCAAAAATTATAAAATATAAAACTTAAAAAACTTAAAAAATTGAAAAAATTTTTATTTAAAACCAATTTTATAAAAATAAAAAGAATTTTTATTAAAAATTCAAAGAATCCCGAAAACATTTTCCCTTCTTTCTATTTTCTTCTGTTCTTGTCAGATATTCTATTTTTTATATTCTATTTTGCTATATCTGCTCTATCCTTATTTTCCGCGCTTTTCACCTTGTTCAACTGGACTTCATCTTTTCCTGACTCCTCTGTTCCCTCTTTTTCTCGTCCTCCTCTTCTATATAATTATTTATATATGTATGCATCTTCGCCCTTCTTCCCTTTCGCTTTCTCTTTCTTCTGTTTCTCTTCTTCTTTCATTTTCCTTTTTCCTCACTTCATGTCAAATTTTGTTGGTTTTACTTATTTCCTCTCACCTTGTCTCTTCTTGTTTATCCTTTATATGCTTCCTTACACTCCATTGTTCTCCTCTCCCTTAGTTGCTATCTTTATTTGTCTTGTCTAATCTTAATGCTTGTTATTCCTAATTTCTATTATCCATCTCTTGTTTACTCTTGTATTTCTTATTCTTTGTTACATTATTTCATTCCTCAATTACGTTTTGGTTCCTTTGTGTTGTCCTCCTAGTTTTTTTGTTCCTGTGTGTCTCCGCCCCTACTTGCCTCATGTTGTGGTTGTCGTTACGATTGTGTGTTATGATGAATATGGTTTACTTTATTTCCATTACTTGTATTACATTATTTTCCTATTTTTATATTTCTATTTATTATCCAGTTTGTATGTGTCCCTGATTCAATTCCTATTTGCTCTTTCCTTTGATTATGGTTTTCTCTTATGCTTTGTGCGTCCCCTTGTTTTTCTCTGTTATCTATTCTATCCTCTGTTACCGCATGTTTGCGTTATTCTTGTGCTGTTCTAGTATTCTCAGTTCTATATGTGTGTGAGTACCTTGTTTGTTTTTGGGGTTTCTTGTGTTCCTTGTTTGTTGTGTGTGTGTTTTCGTGTCTGTGTTGTGTGGTCTTGTCCATACCACATTTATGTGTAAAACCCTTCGGTCTTCCCGTTGCTCGATCACTAATTTGATTCAGAATCGTTAAAAAATAAAAGTTCTTAAAATTCTTCTATTCTGAAATTTGTATTTCTTCATATTTATCTCTCTTTTTCTAGTGTGTGCCTATTATAAAAGAAAAGGATGAATATTTAAGCTGGAAAATATCTGCCTATGTAATATGCCATGAATCACCACTTCTTGGCTTGAAAGTTTGCTGAAAGTGAAAATTTATTTAGTATATTTGGCTTCAATGCGGAAAATTTATTGCAAAGAAACTAATTTTGGATCAAGACCCTAATCTGTGTTTGGCGACTGCTCGAAACGCAATGACTAAATGCAAGTCAAGTAAAGTCAAGTGTACTTCACACGCGATTAACGAATTTTAACGAATTATGTCGAAATTTTAAACCGAATCGATATCCCGGGATATTTGAAATTGTTTACGTACAGGCACAGATAAACCCAGATGTCCAGACCTTATGGGGATCAGTGACGTTCAGTCAACAACTGAAATAGAAAGCACATTGATTCGAAAAAGAGCTTTGAAGCTTTTGCGAGAGATTCTATGAGAGAAACATGTCTCTTTGAGATTATTCCGGTGGCAACGCTTACGATACAGCGCCTCAATGGTTACATGTTTCTCCCTGTTTAAACTTGATTGTTTTTGAACTCTCTCACAGCTCTCCGTTTTTGCTCTCAAGTTATCTTTACATCTCTCTTTAAAAATGAGAGTTTGGTAGGGCTTGTGAGAGAAAAGCTTTAAGCTCATGTTTGTCGGTTAGACGTTGTCGGTTAGCCGCAATAATTGGTGTCAGTTTTAAGTACGGTGGATGGTTATCTGTATTTTTCTTATTTGTGGTACAGGCTTTGATTTCGGCCTCGATTTCACTTTTGTCTTTAATTCACTTTACACACTTTAATTGTTCGAATGATTACTAACTTAAGGTTACACGATGTCGAAATTATTACAGCCTGTTGCGCGACGGCAGGCTGTGTTCTTGTTATTTGATGACTAAATGCTCAAGGGATCGCTTTATTTATACTCAGGAAAATGGACAGATTAAATGGTTCTGCGTGCGAGATCTGAAACGGCTTGTATTTGCTATATATATAGCAAGAGAGAGGGCACATGTCAATATAAATGTCAGTGACTGGTTTATATAATATTTTTTTTCTTTTTTTTCTTTTCATTTTTTAGAAAGGAATGCTGGTCGGGACTTCTTAAAAGACGGATGTGGAATTATGAGGTAATTTTGATTTTGCTTATTTTTTCAGATTGTATGCGATCTGACAATTTTAATATGTTGGTTTACGTTTTATTGATTGCTTTGCTATTGTTTCCAATTTTAAGAATTTGATGCATCGAAGTGTAGATGTAAAAGTGTACCTGGGGCTTCGTGGGAGCATCCAAAAAATGAGTTTTTAATTATTCTGCGCCGAAAAATCGAATCGAATCTTTCTGTTTGACAGCTTTTTGAAACGGAGAGAAGATATCTCCGTATTTTGTAGAGATTCTGAAATGCTTCTCGGCGGCCAGGACCTTCAGCCAGGGAATGCTTATTTAGGATCTGTACCCATAATTGAGGTTCGACTATGAAATTTATAGGAGTAGTCTTGACCGCGCTGGTTCCTTCAAATGACTGAAGTTCTTTGGTTTTCCTTGTGTTTGTTGTATTTCAAGATAGTGCTGGGCAATACTGATGTAAAAAAAGATGTAAGTACTTCTTAAAGTACGTCTTCATCACTTAAGACTTATTACTCAATACTTTGGAAATGCCCTACTTAGTACTTGAATATACGTACTTGCTTCTATTTACTTGTACTTAAGACTTAGTTTTGCACTTAATTATCAAGATTTTTACTTAAGTATTTCTTTAATAATGTCTTATGATCGCGTGGCTGTTATTTTGTGTAAATTTTGTGGTAACCCGCCACATTTTTGGCTGGAATCAACTTATTTTTCAAGAGTCAAAAGTGTTAACATATTAAGGCGCTTATAATTCGTGATATATTATATAGGTTATGAATTTATATACAACATTTTATTACAGGCTCCCAAAAACTATACATAGCCTAATTATTGTTATATATAGATACGAGAGCACCATTCAGCCCACGTTCGCCCATTTTGGGAAGCTGATTAGCTCATTTGCATCAGCGTTTCGGACGTCTGATGGGTTTGCAAAACCCTTGTCCTAAAGATTGGAGTCGCAAAGCACATGCTCTGCATATTCTATTTCTTCGTTGGAGAATCGGCAGTTTTTGTCTGTGGTCTTTCTCATTTTGTTAATCATATAGTCAATTGGGCAACCGTCAGTCATTATGCCAGTGAATAGCCTGATCTGGTATTTACCATAGTTGATAACTTTTTTAAAATGTTTACACGATAGTTAATGAGCTTCTTCGCGTGCCTGAGTTCAGTCTGTAGTCAGCGCTGTTATTACTGTCATCACTTTCGCGTCCTGGAGTTTAATACCTTTATCGCTGCTTGGCTGTCGGAGTTTGTATATATATTTGGATGTCGATAGCGTTCTTTTATATTGATTCTAAAATACGTTTTTATGCCATGGATTTCTGCTTTTAAAGCAGTTGGCCTTATGTAACTTACATTACGGTCCGTAGACTCCTACAGCCATCATGCCTTTTTCCGTAGATCGATCTGTGTACCAGATAAGTGATCCGCGTGGGAAATTCGGTCTACTGTCATTCAGCTTTGCGTGTCACCTCCAACAATTGCATATAGCACCAAAATCAAAGAGTCTTGAGCATGGTATCTGTGAACTTGGAGGATAATGAGTATAATATATATTGAAATTCTGTAAGAATTGTTGATGTCCGACATTTGGCATCTAAGAGCAGCTTCGTTTTTATTGGAAAGATGTAAGCCTAACATCTGTTCTAATGCTGATATCGGACAAGCTCTCATAGCACCTGTTATTCCGAGCCATGCAATTCTTTGTAGTTTTTGAAACTCTGCTTCTACTGCTATTTCCAATTTTTTGGTTCAACAAATGAGGGTACCGATAGTGGTATACGACCAATAAACTATTTTTGAATTTAAAATCTTAATTTCTTGCCATTCAATCCGTCTTTGACATATGTAGACTCTGCGGTGGCCTTCTGTATAACTTCCGATAAATGCTGGTTCCATATGAGTATCTGATAGAGGATAGTTTTTAAACACTGTACCTCTTTAGAGAGTTCGATAGTGTAAGAGAGTGTCATTAGATAAGGTTTCTTTCTCCTTCTAGCATTAGGTCCGAGTTTGTACCATAATATTTGCCTTTTATTCAGCGTAGGCCAAAACATCAAATCATATAAATAACCAACATATTCGTGCATCTGCGGTATAGGTGGATTGTAAAGCCCTCAGCTATCTCCATAAGTTAAGGATATGGAAAATAGCAGAATCACTCGAATTAATTTATCACCTGCTTCTATTGTAATATACGTTTCCTTTATCAGGAACAAATATACGAAATAATTAACCATAATATGTAAAATTAATTGTGGTCTTTAAGTAGCATCTTTTGAAGCACTTTTTATGAAAACTGTTTCCATAGCGATATTTGAGTTTCTTTTTGCTCTATGTCTTTCAATTAAATTTCATAGAGACATTTTTTTACAGAAGTAATTAGTCTACCTTTTGACTTCAATTTGGTTGTTCTTTTAATTTTTTGTTTTTTTTTTTCATATTCCATTTATTAATTGAATTGAATTTAATATTGGGAGAATTATATGAAATACCCCAAAGAGTCTCGAAAATAGGGACGAGAAGTATAATACAAAGATGCTTAATGTATATAAAAACCTTTTATTGATGGGTAAAAAGCAGACAGTCGGTAGCCAGGTGAAAACGGAAATTAACAAATTAAATAAAAAGATAGAAAAAGTGAGAGAATTCTATGCAAGCGTTATGGGAGGAGAAATTGGAGAGAAAAGGGAAGTAAAATCGAAACAAAGAAGATTGGAAAATGTTTTTTTGGAGGAAAGGTAACTGCCTTGATTTTCTATACATACTTAGCATACAAAAAATCTAAGAATGAATTTGTTTAATTAGTTTTTATACCTCAGACATTCTGCCTTTGCCGGTCCCGTCCGGATTTTCGTCTCAATATCGTGAGAATGCTGCATCCATAGATGCTATAACTAAAATTTTGTACACGGTTTTCTTAATGTTAATACATGTATGCGAAAATGTGTAAAATTTGGTAATCCTATTAATTATATATCAATTTTGGAATATAACAAAATAAATCAATAAAAATTATATGTATGGGCAGATGGGTAGAGATGAAACGTCGGGTACAATGAAACAGGTCAGTAATTCCTTACGACGAATAAAGCAAGCGATATTATTGAAACTGAACGAAAACGTTTTTCAGAAGTGTTCTTTTATTTCGTTCGTCGATACACTGCGCAAAGTGATACACA
This sequence comes from Dioctria linearis, assembly GCA_963930735.1. Taxonomy (NCBI): domain Eukaryota; kingdom Metazoa; phylum Arthropoda; class Insecta; order Diptera; family Asilidae; genus Dioctria; species Dioctria linearis. The sequence continues at coordinate 247,893,421 of OZ005741.1, forward strand.
TGTTAGTGAACAGTTTATTTATTTTTACATCAAAATTTTTTTTAAGGCGTTGAAAATTCTGTTGTCAGTCGATTAGGAAGTTAAAAATTGAAGCTCTATTCAGTTTAAGCTAGGAAAAACTGTCTAATTTCAGTTGAGAGTTCACGATTTTGATATCTCGATTAATTTAATTAAAAAAAGTTGAACGAATTGAAAAAGTTCTGGTGGGTAGATATGATACACTGTTTCATTTCTACCCACGCTAGCCTTTAATTACATCGACTAGGTACAGGTCATTGTTTTTCCCCTTTCTCCTAGTTATAATGCCTAGGGTTTACAAAAGAACAACCCAAAATGTATTGTTTTCCCCGGTGGTAATAAAAAAAGGCCTGAGAACAGTTCGAGCTATCTTTTTGCACTCTATCGCGATAAGTAAAAAAAGAAAAGACTGGTACCCTTACGAAGCATGCAGACAATTACAGGGAATACAGAAAAAAGTTTACCGGCCTTAGAGCAGTATACATGGTGTTTCCCCTTAGGAGGTCAGTAGAGCAGGAGGTGATAGTTCTCACCTTGGCAAACAAAAAACTTTATAGCAAGGGGGGGGGGGCATATCAACGGTTTAGGAGTTACAGGGTGAGTAAGAAAAAATGCTGGTTTTTAGCAAATAGCTGAAAGAATTTGCAATTGATGACAGAATATCAATTTATGACGCTCCTTTAACTCGAAGGATGTATTACTTCCTATTAAGGAAAATTATAAAAATTTTCTCGAAAATAATAACAATTTTTACAATATGACAGAAAATTTAAATAAAATGGAAAATGAAAATAAACTTCACAATATCGTACAGGAAGAAGCATGGAAAGAGAAAAATCTGCTAATTAAAAATAAAATTCTTATCCCTTACATTCTATACCAAGATGACCTTGAAATAAATAATGCACTGGGATCAAAAAATAAATAAAATTTCAGCTGTATATATTTCTTTTCCTTTATTATTCTCTTCAGAGCTATCGAAAGTATCCAATATATTACCATGCTGCTTAAATCACGGGTTAGTCTTAAATTATATACCCCTTGTATGTAAATTGAAGGATATGGAAGTAAATTGTCTAGATAGATATTCGAAGTTGAGAAAAAGATTTTCATGATTATTCTATACTTGCAGCAATAACTGGAAATAATTTGGGACTAAACACAATTCTCGATTTTGCTGCTTCATTTTCTGCAAATCATTTCTACCGAATATGTACAGCACATAAATCAGGAATAAAGGAACAACTGGTGGAAGATGAGAATTATCTCCGAACTGAAAAAAATTATTTAGAAGCAGTAGATAATGGACAAATTTTAACAACTGGAATAAGAGAAGAATGTCTGTTCAGAACCATAAATTCATTCAAAATAACCCAGAATATCGTTTGCGATTTAATGTATGACTTGTATTAAGGCATTCGTCATTTTGAGCTTACCAGGATATTAGAATATTTTATATTTTCAAAAAAATTTTTACTCTCCAAGTGTTTTATTTATTTATTTTATTTACAAAAACATAATAAACTTGTAATACGCTTTGACGAATGTGAATACTTGGATTTTCCAAAAAATACTATATCTTCTCTTATTGAGAATTTGTGTAACGATTACGACTAAAAGAACACTTCTGCGCTAAAAGAAATTATTATTTGCAATACAATGTATAAGAAAGAAGATATAATTGTTAATTCAAATCAAACGAATGAAAATGAAATTACTTTTGGTTGTGTAAAGTAATTTTTTTTAAATCAGTCGAAAGTTCCATTTATTCCGTATGTGAAAATTTAAGGGTAGAAGAGTACGAAGATCATTTTAATAGTTATATCTTGCCAGAGGTATGTGAAACACATGAATTTTTTTATGGTTTTATCAGATAATATACGTTTTCCTCCCTTACATATTGTAACCTTAGCTGATAATAGAAAAGTTATTATTTTGAAACATCCATTCAAATAGGTGAACGGTTTTTGTAAAAATTTAAAGTATGCTGTGTTCTTTATTGTCTCATAGTAACCTTAGAATTTGTACTCCATTATTTACTTAATATATACACTTAATTCTTTGGGATTTATATTATAGAAGATATGCTACTAAGAGACATATGTACATAGTTATGAGAACGATAGTTATGAAAAATTTGAATAGTTCACACATATAACTAGTTGTAAGATTACAAGAATGCTGACGATCTAGCCAATAGATCTTGAAGAATTTACAAAAAAGATTAATTAATTTAACGAAATGGATAATGTGATAAAATTGTTTATTTCTTTTGTCTAATATGGATCTTAGGATTATCAACCAATGAGATTTTATTCATTTTACAAATATAGAGTATAACCAGATTTCAACAAAAACTTAGGATGACTTTCGATTGATATTAACAAAAGTTTCTGTTCTGTGTACTTGCGTAACTAATTTATGTACTTACGTAAGTAGTATTTTTGAATGTAAACTTATCTCGAAGGTGATAAAAAACATAAAACAAATAAGAAGTGGAACTTTATGTGATAAATGAATGGCCGCATGTAGAAAAGAAAGCAAAGTTGCACTCTTTTTAAAATAACTTGACTCCTTCATGAATTCTGCTAGCTGTTTACACATATAATGCGCTTTCGCACTGATAAATACAAATATTGGTCCAGTTTCACTTAGCTTTTCTTATTAGAATTTCTATTTGTTATATAATCTCAGTCTGAATATCGTCTTCATACAAATTAGTGTAAACTACAATCTCTCAGCACTAAAAGTAGTTATTAATACAGGGTGACAAAAATAAGGGTCCAGAAATGGTTTCCTATGACATTCTACATTTAACGACAAAAAGGTCCGATGAAGCGGTGCTACTAAAATACCTACTATAGGATCGATATAGATTTTGAGTGTGTATAATCCATCATGGTTTCGATATGTGACGTGGGGATTGCACATAAATCCACCAATGATGCTTTAATGATAACCCAAGACACTTCGATAAAATTGTGCCTAATAATTGAACATTTTAACCCTGTTCTTACTTTCGTAGTGGAAGTTATTCTCCAACAAATTGAAAGCAATATATAAAAATGTCATTTAGTTATATTTTTCCAATGAAAACGATTTTATAAAAAATAACTCATCTAGTAAGAAATCCTATTCGAAATGTGGACGGAATAACTACAAATTAACAGTTATAATACATATGTATCATTTGTCTTCATAATTGACGTTCCTATCGTTTTTTATATCGAGGGTACCTAGGATGCAATGCACATCTTTGACAAAAAAGAGAATAATATATGGAAATTGAGAGATGGGGTACCCCAAAGTCGTATATATGGGGTGGGTTTGAGGGGTTCTAAACCACTCCATCGTTTGTAACCTATACTTTTGTCAATCTGATAAGCCAAATTTTTACCCATAATTCTATATATTCAGCGGCTCACAAAAATTGGTCTTGTCAGTTTATATCATTCCTCCGTAAAAGAAGCAACTTTAGGAAAAAAGTGTGCTAAATACAGAAAGAAAATAAGCAGTCCATCAGCAGATGGTAGTTTCCTTGTGACACCGTAGCTTAGTCGTAGTGGTATTTTAAATTTTCTACACATTTTAAAGGGAATACTAAGTCTAAGTTTAATTTGTTTTTCGTCACTAAAACACCAACTTATGTTATAAGTAATTAAAATATGGTAACTAATATTCTCCATGAGCATCCCATCATATTATTTCAATAGCTTAAACAATTTCGCTCTACTAAGCGTTCATCGAAATATTAAAATTGAATTGAATGAAGTATTTTCTTCCGTCCCGGCAAGAAGGAAAAGACTAAATTTAATTCTATAATTTTTCTTTTTTATAAAAAGTGGACCTTTCTATTTATTTTCCTTGCAATGTTAATAAATTTAGTAAAACTATGGTTAAAAGACATATTTACAAACATAACTTTTTAAATATCTGCAGTGTCACGATGGTGCTCTAATTCTTTTATATTGGATATAATTGTCTCATAACCAATGAGTCTAACGGACCTTCTTTGAATAGTGTTATAGGCGGATTTGATGAACCCCGTTTATTCAAAACCAGTTAAATCGTGATCTTGTTGTCAACTGCTTGTGGATTCATTTGGTAATCAGGCTGACTACCCTCCTAGAAGTCATGAAATCGAGTCCTACGTCATCGCACAGGCCCTTGCTTTTCTCCTACCCTCCTTTCTCCAATCTGGCGCGGAAAAGAAGACTGTGATGTGCAGGGTTGCCAAGGTGAAAGGTGCAGAGGGTTTACCAAGACGAAAGGTGTATAAGAGTGAATCTTGCAGTCTAATGGAATAAATTTGTTGAGTTGTTGTTTTAGTTGGTATAAACGCTTTGGATCTCCCATCGTGGACACTGTAAATGGCTATACTTGGGCGAAAGATACCACGGCATCTAGTAAGTGCTTACATGCTCGATTCCACTGCAAGATAATTAAATATAAATATGAGATCTCGTGTCTTTTTGGGTACTATAGTAATATACAAAATGATCCCGCCCTCGGTCATGTACACAGAAGTTATGTACAAATGTAATGACAATAGTAAAAAGATCTCAAGCGTAGTCCTAGTCAGGGGACGAAAATTTGGAAGTATAGTTAAGGTATATAATTTTGAAAATTAGCATGTACGATGGTAGCTCTTATACGGCGAGTATGCATGGTAAACTATAGAGCCTCTCTAGACTCGAATCGGGCGTATCTTAACCTTTCCGTGGTCCGTGCTGACAGCGCCTATTAAAGGTTGTTCCTGGAGGAACCAGTCCCATCACTACAAGGATATCTTGCATTAAGACAGCCACTGGTAGTATTCATGGTCTTGCTTTACGAAAGCCATACCAAATGGGTAGCCCGACATTGACTAACTTGGTACCACGTGGTTGAGCAGCCCTGAATATTGGATTTATTCACCTCAACTTGGGATGGCCCCTTTATGGGAGCATCGTGGTGGCTGTAGTGAAAGGTTCCGTGACCCTAGATTGGCGGAGATTGGAAAGGTCTCACTTCTACCAGTAAGTTGATGTCATGTCATTCTCTATTGTCACACTGGTACTCATTGTACGATATGAGGCCGTTGATTGTCGATAACAATCCGAGCATGAAGAATGCTGTGAGATTAAACCATACCTGGGAGGTGGTCACGTAAAACTACAAGGAACTTTCTTCCTTTCCCCACTGCCTGTTTAGGTATAGATGAACCTCGAGTATTCTATTCAGCAATACTCCTAACAATTTTACTTTTCACGGAAAATTTTATTTACGATACATCTTCAATGAATAATCCATCTCTCTCCAGATTCGGTGATATTTCATATTTTTCATGTATGGAAAAAAATTTATTGGTCCTTCACCTTAGTAATTCATTAGCAACATTAATGACGTTAATAGGTGGAGTAAGTGGCGAAATTCCAATAGGTTCCTCTGAATTCTCTTTTTCTCCAACAGCAGGCGCAATTGAAATGAAGGAACATTGACATTACGTATTTTAACTATTAATCGACTACTGAAAACGCTAGAGGTTATAAATATTTATTAAATGCAATTATATGGTGACGTAGTGTACTAAATCAAAATCAATAAAATATCAACTGGCGGAAACTACCTATGTACATGTATATTGCGATGTATATAATCAAACTCCTTTGACCAAAAATCTCTTTTCCTACATATTTCTCCGCGCAGTGATAATTTTTTTATACTAAAGCTCATCCTTATTTGACTTCGTTTGACGATAATTTTTATTTAATATCCCTATCGACATGAACCCTCCAGACCCATCACATTTCATTATATGTGTTCATTAGCACTTGCCCTCACGCAAAGAACTTATCCTTCCTCGGGAAATTCTAAAAGGTTTATCCGCTATTAAGAAACCGCTTTTCGTCTACAAGGCCGTTACTTTTGTCCGTTAAAATTGATCTACTAAAGTGGTATCAACACGCCTACAATATAAATTAACCTTTTCTGGCCCGTCAATAGACCAGATACTCAAAATAACACGCGATTGAAGGAAATTTGTTTGTCTACCTTTAAGTTCCCCACAGGTGCTCAAAGAATGAGCAATTTTATGATACGAAGTTATAGGCACATCAAAGGCGATAAAATTCAGGTTAATGAACTGATTTCGGACACTGTTTAGAAGTGATTTTTATGGAAGTGATTTGGTGTGATTAATAATGGATGGAATCTGTTGTGCATGTGAAAAAAGAGTTCTACTCAAAATCATAATAAATTTCGCTCGAAATTTTAAAATGTATGCCTAAATTTATATAAGTAACAACTAGCTACCTCTACAGTTTTTATTAATTAAGTTTATACCGGAAATGTATTTGCTTCCAACCAAATGCACTAAAAACTAGAAAGATAATTATACTGCTATCTATGTTCGTTAAAAATGAACAAGTTAAATCCTGGCTTTAATGAACCAGGGCCTTAAAATTTGGAAGAAATGAATGAAGCAGAGAATAACCACTTCAACATCCCTGAGAGCCAGTTGGTACACCACATCCAGGATCGCATTAACAAGTAAAATAAATTTAACCCGAAAGCCCACAATTTACACAGCTGCATTGCACTGTTTTCTTGTTTTGGCCCTCATCGCCGCATCCACCTTGAAGTCCTGAATTTTTTCACGCAATAACATTTAATTTAAAGAAAAGTCCATAGTGGGTAGAGAAGCAGACCCCAAAATGATAGTAGGAGGGGAATCGGAAGCACCACACTGACTGCCCGTGGTGAGAACAAACCTTAATAAAAAGTTATTTTAGGGAATTTAGATTGCATTCTCCCAGGTCCTGCTCCACCGCCATATGTGTTGGTTAGTTTGTGCAGTTTGTTAACAGACGGAGTCAGATAGGTGTCTGCAGTATACTCTACGGTGAAGTAGTTGGTACGCTGTAGCTAGAACTTAAAATTACTCGAAATTTGGTTTTTCCTTCACTTTTTGTCTTGCGTTTGTAGTTCATGTTGCTTGCACACTAGACTTCCTCGTTGCTAAACTTTTGATATTTTGCACGGTGATGAGAGCCCGTTGCAAGTTCTGATGAAATTTCATTTTCATTAAAAGTCAAATACGAACGAAAAAAAATGCCAGAAAAACATTAGTCGACCGTATCTAACGGATTTTGTGTCAGCAGGTTGCATGAAATGCAAGTGTCATTAAATCGTAATTGCCTTATCTGCTTCAGTTCATATTAAGGACCTCTTTCCCCGATTTCTTCACAAAATGTGAAGCTTCTGGAAAGATACACAAATGAATATCTGGATGAAGGCGATTTTGCATTTTAAATTAAGTCCTTCGATTTAGCAATAGAAAACAAGAAAAAATTCTTAACTTGATAAAGAGTTTTCAGATTTCTACTATTGCGTTATGGATGATTACTTTCCATGGTGTACGTGTGTAATGCAACTAAGACTTTTATTAAACTCAGGTCTTTCATTTACAGTGGTCTATTAGCGCTTTTTCCGTGCATCAGGAAATCTTTACATCAGTTACAAAAAAAATAAAAATCGTGAAAAAATTAACAGAACACGCGAAACATGATGAATATGGACTTTACGCTGACAGGATATGCTTTTGCAATAGTACAATAATTTTTCGTAGAAAAATCCATGCCAAAGGAAAGATTTCTGACCAAAAATTATAAGGAAAAAAAAGAATAATCAATTTTACGTCTTGAAGAAGCTTAGCGATACTCGCTGGTCTTGTCGATCTGAAGCCACGAGAGCCATTGTCGACAGCTATTCTGAAATTAAAGTTGCTGGAATCATCATTTCTTCCAATCATGAGCAAAAAACATCATGAGAAATCAAGCAAAACATCTTTTGGAGAAGATGAGTAGCCTCCAAAGCGCTTTATTTGGCATTTCAATGCTACGTACAAGTTAATGTAGGATCCAAAAATGAATCTTGAATATGTAATATGTGAATTAGAATCATTGAAAGAGGCGCACCAGAACGAGAAATTGAAGGTTGGATCCGGTTGATTATATGAAAGCACAAGACGCAAACCTACAAATCGTCAAAAGAAAAATTTAGAGTGTCAAGTGGTCGATCAGCTATATGTTTCTTTGACTGAAAGATTGCACGCATAGGACACTGTAAGTTCGCGATATAGATATCACAATCATTTACCTGCAAATTTATACACTGCAGCAGAGGAATTGGTCAAAATGTACCAAGACGATCTAGAACCTAGTCTTGGTAATGAGTATCATTGATGGTTTCGTACCAAAAAGCATTTCTATACTTTGAAATTACGTTGAGAATGTATGCTTGATGTTAATGGTGTCAAACTGCATTGAAGGGTGCTCATTTTCGAAAATGAAAATTATAAGAAACAGGCTTCAAACTAGGACGATACAGAGCCCCCTATCGAAGTTGCACCTACTTAGTATTTATTGAAAGTGATTTACACCGAGAGCTGGATTTCACCCAAATTATTCATGATTATTCGTCGAAAGAAGCTTGCAAAAAAATCCATTCGGCTAGTAATATTATTATTAATACTAATTAAAACTTAATACACGTATTCGAAATTGTATTTTAGAGTAAAACAGATTCTTTCGATTGTTTTGAAAAAGAATTTTATTATGACAGTCGCTAGTTAATTTGAAAAAGACTGGACGGATTTGTTTTCTGTAAAAAAAAGGTAGTTTTAAAACGAAGACTTCTGCACTTTTTAATTGGTATTATAAAACAGAGAATAACTAAGTAAGTATTTATTTAAGAAGAGTACAGTAAGACAAAAGTCTTTTTATTAGTACTACTTAAACTAACATTTTTCAACACTAACTAGAATAAGAAAAGTATATTTCGTGAGTTTGAGCACATATAAGTAATGGTAATAGGAATTATGAGGAAAAAGAAAATAATAATTATATAGATAATAAGATCCATAATACTATTTCTAATATAAAACAAATGCTAAAGAACTAAATATTAAGACTAAAAAGAACTAAAGATAAAGAAAATCATAGAGCATGTGCAGTCGACCGACTATAATAATAATAATTTTTCTGGGTGTCATTACCCTAATGATGTACGCTGCCATAGTAACCGTTTAAAGGAAGTGGCCGAGCTCGTTCGCTGGATCGAAACTTGAAGAGCGTTCCAAATGCGAACAGTATAAACAAAGTAAGAAAATTTCAAGAACAAATATTTGAAGCAAGGCAGTAGCAAGTCATTACGTCTAGTCGAGTCGAGTCGAGTCTTAGGAAAATATTGGAACCATGTGAGAGATGCGGGAGTATCAGTGTCCTAGTCAATCTTATACGCAGGATTGCGGAGAGCTGGTAACATACAACCAAAGTCGGCGAAGTACCCCATATATCTTACCTAGTTTCATTTTAATATTCTCGCAACAGTCCATTTGTGAATTTAACACAATGCCGAAGTTTTTAACTTTCTGTGCATATGGTATAGTGGTGCGATCGAACTCTATGGGGGAAAATTGGTGGGATCGCAGCTTTATTGTCGATTGACCATTTTAATATATTAGAAAGATGTCCGTTAATTCTGCTAACATAGTCCTCCAAGAGCCCCATAGGACGGTCAAGATATATTTGCACATCATCAGCGTACAGATGAATGGAGCTATTTCTTATAACAGTTGGCAAATCATTAATAAAAAGACTGAAGAGCAGAGGTTGCCGCATTAACCCTTGTGGGACTCCGACAGACAAAGAGAGTCTAGAGGAAACAACTTCGTTTACTTTAACTCGTTGTGAGAGTTTCTCCAAAAAGCTTCCAATTAATTTCAGTGCCGGCGAGCCGAATCCGAAAAGGCTTCAGCTTGTTAAGAAGTTTCTTGTGATCAATGCTATCGAAAGCTTTCGTGAAATCGAGTAAGACTAAGAGCGCAATGCGGTCATCATCCAGAGCGATTCTAATGTGCGTAGTGATTTTTAAGAGAGCTGTGTCACAGTTATGTCCAGGTCGAAAACCTGACTGCCAAAGACTCAGGAAATTCATTCGATCCAGGTACTCGGATATTTGATTTACAATGATTTTTTCTAGTGCCTTCGCTAGGAAACATAATAAGTGTCCAATAGCATCGGATTGGATAGATAACACAGCTGTGGCGGCCTGAATCTCATCAACGCAACAAAAACTGAACTCGGATCCTGAGCGAGCGGTAGGAGTGTTCTGAGAGGACGGAGAAGCGCTGGTATAACACCCATTACAGGTAGTACCAGTAGAGAACACATTCAGCTCATCTGCGTCAAGGTCACATACTGAGCCATCAGCACCATTAACTCCTTAGTCACGTAAGGCACTCCAAAGATTCTTTGGGGGGACCCTGCAACCTAACTTGGAAGTATAGTATAAAGACTTTGCATCTCTTAATTTTTTGTTTACAAGATTACGAGATTTTTTATATAAAGACAGGCTGATGGAAGTTTTAAGTCTTCTGATGATATAAAAAATCATGTTCACAGATAAATTTCTTTGCCTCACGTGAGAACCAGGGACAACCTTTAATTTTTGAATGTTTAGTCTGAATGGGGGCATATTTATTTAGTAAGAATGACAGCATATCATTGAAAGCGAGTATTTGTTGGTCTAGAGCGCGTTCCGGTGGACTACCGTTTTGCTCCAAGATTACGTTCCAGTCTATATTACTGCATTCCTCAAATAAGCAATCGGATGGAATGGGTAAGTTATATTTAAGGTATAGGATGTCATGATCAAGAATCGCAGGGGGAGATAGTTGGGAATGGCGTATTATACATGAGGGGTCGGTCGTGATTAAAAGATCTAACTGAGAAGGCGACTCAGTATTGAAATATGTCGGGGAGGAATTAATTACTCTGAGATGCAAAGATTGGATGAAAAATTGGAATGTGTCGGATTGATTGTCATTACGGAGGATATTAACGTTAAAATCGCCAGCAACAATAATGTGAGAGTACACATGAGATAGAGCTGACAGAGAAACATAGAATGTGCCTACACTATCAGGATGTAATAACTTTTGCGGACAGTAGACTGAGCAAAGAACGCATTTATCATGCTCCGTATCTACCTCCACACAAATGAACTCCAGTGCACTATCACGGGGGTGCCATAATATCTTGGCTTTAAAGCTTTCCCGAATATAAATTGCAGCGCCTCTCCCAATTGTTGTAATTAAAACGGAGAAATTTGTAAATTCGATTCTTTATTAAAACTGAGAATTTTGTGATTTTTTATGTATGTCAAAGAAATGATTTAAAAAAGTTAAATTTATTTTGTATTCTTCGAAAAGTGTTTGAAGAAAGGAAACCCTTGTCGAGGTTTTCGCTGAAGAGAAAGCCGAATTTTTATCGAAGGTGATAATTTTTGCGTTAGTACCTACCCTAGTATCAGTACCAAAATGAAAATAAAAACGAGGAACTATCCATGAAAATATGTAAATGAAAGCTTGACAGCATTTATGGGTGTTTTTCTTTTTAAGTAATATCTAGTCAGTTTAAGTCTTTGCAAGCTGAATGTCAATCGTATACGAAGAGCATTACAAAATGATAAATCATTATAGAGGGTAGCGATCCCTCAAATTATCGACCAATTGCCATCACTTCGATTCTTTCAAAGGTTTTTGAATCTATCATTAACTCAAAATTAATGAAGTATCTAGAAACTAATCATCTCATCAACGATCGCCAATATGGCTTCCGAGCTGGACGCTCATCTGGAGACTTGCTGACCTTTCTTACGGAACGTTGGAACCGTAGTCTTCACAATTTTGGTGAGTCTAAAATCGTTGCTCTAGATATTTCAAAAGCCTTTGATAGAGTCTGGCATCCAGCCCTTTTAGCCAAACTTAAAGCACTTGGTCTCTCCCCTCCTCTTCTATTATGGATTGAAAGTTTCCTATCTAGTCGCCAAATACGTGTTGTATTAGATGGCGTTACATCTGAACCGCATCCCATAAATGCCGGTGTGCCTCAAGGCTCTGTTATCTCTCCAACTCTCTTTTTAGTTTTCATTAATGATCTGCTTTCCCTTACTTTCAATCCCATCCATAGTTTCGCAGATGACAGTACTCTTGATTTCGCTTACTCCTTTGACACTCTTGCGGAATCCAGGGGGAATGCCGCATGTGTTAAACGAGATTGCATGACAGTATCCTCGCTTGGGGCAAAGCGAATCGCGTCGAATTCAATGCATCTAAGACTCAAAGCTGTCTCATCTCATTAAAACAAGATCATAACTTAACCACACCCGTTTCTTTTGATGGAGCATTAATTTCTGATTCACCGTCACTAAGCATTCTTGGCATTAATATTTCCAGGAAGTTAAACTGGACAGATCACATCTTCTCTGTTGCCAAAGAAGCATCGAAATGTCTTGGATTTCTGAAAAGGTGTAAGAAATATTTCAGCCCGTCAAATCTAGCGCTCCTCTACAAGTCCTACATTAGACCTAGAATGGAATACAACTCCCATATATGGGCCGGGGCTGGTCGCACAGCCTTAGCTTCATTGGATATTGTCCAAAAGAGAGCCTTCAAGCTCATTGGCGATTTGGCAATAACTTGTCATATCGACTCACTCGAGCACCGCCGCAATGTTGGATGCCTTTCGCTCCTTTATCGCTATATGCATGGTCAATGTTCTGATGAAATATCTAGTCTAATCCCTTGTAGAATGATTTCTGCACGCAATACTCGCGCTGCAAACCGCGCACATCCTTTAACCCTTCAAATTACTTTCGGCCGTACAGTAAAATTCCGAGATGCTTTTTTATCCCGAACAGTGCGAATGTGGAACAGCTTACCATCTTCTGTTTTTCCTCCGGCATACAATCTGCGGAAGTTTAAGGGCGACACACATCGGCACCTCCGCCACTCTCCTCACATCCCCTAATCCTTTCCCTATCTCCTTCCTGCCATGCTGTGCTTTGCATCATAGGGTATCCCCTGAGCTTGGCTTAATAATATAAAAAAAAAAAAAAAAAAAAAAAAAAAAAAAAAATACATTTACTCATTTTCGGATAGGTATAACTTAAGGCACTTTCACATCAAAAACAAGAACAGAAAAATGTAAACCGAAAAACTCAATTTATTCCACTTTAAAACAAGATTTTTGTTCCAATGATTAATAAAATCCAGAGAAATAGGATAAACTAAGAATTTTACTGAGAAAATAGTTATATTTATAACAAATTTTGAAGAAAAACGCAACTGTTATGTTTTATCGGCCGAAGAGCTTTTTCGGCAGAAAAATTCGTCCGATAAATCATAAAGTTGTGTTTTCTTAAAAAATTCTGAGATAAATATGTTATTTTATTAGTAAAATTATTAGTTTATCCTATTTCCCATGATTTTATTAATCATTGGAGCAAAAATCTTGTTTTAAAGTGGAATAAATTGAGTTTTTTGGTTTACATTTTTTCGATTCTTGTGTTTGATGTGAAAGTGCCTTTATAGTTGGATAGATTTATATTCTAGAATAATTATCGCGAAACGCAACACAAGCAATATCCAAAAATTCCTCGAAGCTGCAGGATATGAAATTCGATTCGAACAGCGATGGTTTAAATGCCCCCAAAACTTCAGTTATCAAAATAAATTTTAGCTTGATACCAATGATAAAGTCAGAGATGAACGATAAACTATCGAACAGTTCTTTTTTAACAGGGATCCAGAAACGTTGAAAATTTAACATTGAACTACAAAACCATTTCCTATATTCTAAGTAAGCCACAGAATCGAAAGTTTTCAATTTTAGCTGGACTGGAAAATATAGGGATACTAAAAAAAGTCGTACATCTTAACGAATCACCTCCCATTGCTCACAAGAAAACTTCAAGAAGGATATGATTAATATTATGGAAAGTGAAAATTTTCAGAGATGATACCATCAGATTACAACAGTCTATGTAAATATGGTGGCGAGTCCATAGAGCATATCAGCACCTAGTAGTAGATTGTGAAGCAAAGCCAAACTGCATATAACATATACCTGGTTTTTATTAATTACGAAAGCCAGCCTAGACGGCTGTCAAAAGAGAAGAGCCATATACATATGGAAAAATATTAAATCGAAGCATAAACTTTCCAAGAGTTAATAAAAGCTGCTTATATCAATTTCTAGATATAAATTCCTCAGTGCTTTGTAGAAGCATAATTTCGCTATTTCTAGCCTGACACAACGCACAGCATTCACTGAGAATCAACTAATCATTTCACTAATTTAGATTGTGCCTGCTGGCCCATCAACCGCAGTACTTTAACACCATAAAGAAGATTTCACCGAAGAAAGAAATTCGATTTGAAAACTAGTGTAGCCAGAACAGATAAAAATGGGAGTAAATTGAATTGAAGCTATGTAGCTACTGCACTTACAAAAACTCAAACTTAAAAGAAGAAGACACCTGCAGTTATGTTCAACAAAAAATCTGGATTACTGGTCTGCGTAACATAGTTCGCTATATGATACATAGATGCGTCACCTACTTCAAACTACGAGCAACGCATAATGGCACTACCTTTGTCGGAAGCTACATAGAACTGTTGCCAGATGTCAAGAACTTCTACAGCCAATATCATTATGATGTGGTTGACACTCTTTCAGTGCAAGGTTTATGGAAGGCCAAAATTAAGTGCGTAAAGCTTCATTTAAAAAAAAACCCATATGCTATACTATTCTGACCTGTAAGGAGATAAGTACGATCATGTGTCAAATTGAATCCAGTCTAAACTCAAGATCTCCCTGACCGCTGAGAAGCGACCCTACAGCTTATGATGTTTTAATGCTAGGGACACTTGATAGTGGGATCTGCGCTCAACAGTGAACTATGGAGACACCAATCAACAGATTACCACGATGGGAGCTACTTCAGAACATGGTAGAATAATTTCGGTATAAATGGAGCAGAGGTTATCTTCACTAATTGCAACAACGAGCAAATTAGAATATAGCAAACGTCGGAGCCCAAATTTGACGATATCGTCTTGGTAAAGGATCATTTACCACCTTTTCAGTAGATGTTTGGTCGCATTGTTCAGCTTCAGAGCTCGTGTGGTCAACTTACGTTGCAAGAAATCATTCGTAAAATGGCCTATCTAAAATTGGTGAACACCCTGCAGGACCATCACAATGACTGAAGGATAGCTACAAAGCATTACCCTCCTATTTTCTATACTTTGCCAGGCATGGCGATATGGTACGACTAGTGCAAATATTCAAATAAACACCAAAGCTATCAGGAAATTCATGCATACAAGAGCAAACTAGTACTCTATGTTATTGATCTTGTACTGACTAGCTCTAAATTCCTGCATCAGTTAGTCTGTTATCGATTGCACTCAGAAAGCATTGAGAATAAACACTGAGTCTAAAAGTTGGGTGTTTTATTCAAACAAAACCAAACTCCAACTTCTTCATAATACGCTAGAACACCAATTGAAGAAGTGAATTCATACTTGTCCTTCTATATACTATTCGATGAAGAAGAAAAGTCATTCACACTTTTTACCATTAGGTAGGCAGAAAATCCACCCACTCTATTTGAAAAGCATTATAACATTTCGCTATTCTCAAACTATACAAAATCCTTTAATCCTACGTTTTAGCCTTGATGTCTCCAAAAAAAAGACCATGAATTCAAATAGCTAAGCTATCGCCCGAATGAAACAACAAAAGGTGAAACCATTGCAATTTTTGATAAATGTTTATTTGCCAGGGATTAGGAAAATCGACGGAAATATAACAAAGGCACCTACTAGGTCTTGTCTTCATGTATACAGTTTTCTAATTTGTTTTACCTTAATTACGGAAAAAGGTGTAGCACTGACTCCACTCCTCCACTCATGACATACAACCACACATACACGATACAACCAACCTTCTACCTACTACATATGAAGAGTTAACTTAAAGACTCAAGGGTATTCCCTTTGGTTGATACCAGTTCTGTCGCAACGTACATGACTACAGCGAGTTTAGCGCAAGAAGTAAAATGTGCGTTTGTCGTTTTCTTTCTCATACAGTTGTGCAGGTTCAAAGGTGTGTGAGGCTTAATTAGCGCTGAAAATAATAACTCTAATTAACTAATGGTGAAATTTTGTTAAATGCGTGCTTGATGGGTCGCGCAACTTTTGCTCCCTCCTCGGGGATTTATGCCAATCACCATTGTCTTGCTTACAGTGTTATGCACTCTAGGCCTAAACTGACGACAATATGTGGCAGCAGAAGCATACGCGATATCATTTGCCACATGGAAAACGTTATTTTCTAGATAAAAAAAAATGGCCTTTATTCAATTAGGGATTTAGTTGGAGCGATATTAGCATATTCAATGGAGATACATTAATCGCCTTAATTGCGTAAATAGACAATTTGTAGCACTGTGGCATGTCGAGGGCAAAAATCCAAGCCCATGAAAGCATTTTTTTTGTTAAACTTTGGCACTTAGTAAGCGCTCACCATTTCTTCATGGCGTTTAAAAACTTTTTCGTGCTAACTCCCTTGCGCATAAATTGCAAATAAATGATCAGGAGCTGTGCAGACGAGACCATATCCTGGATGAGTCGGGCATAAACGGGGCAAGAAACGTAATAAAATATTTTCGAGCTTTATGTACTTTATGCAAATTTTATTGCCTTTAGATGGCTCAACATATACAAATGCACTTAAAGCTGAAGAAAAAAGTATGAAGTACACTCTGCTGAGAAATTTATTCTGTTCTTGCCACGGTTGGCAAAGCGAACTAGATCCCTTTTTTGGCTGCCACTGACCTTAAGTGTTTTCCTCCGGAAAAGTGGGATTGTTTTTGGTGTTTTATGTTCCGGTGGAAAATTATCAGGCTACAATCATCTCAACTTGCTATTGCTTTTTTCCACTTTAATGCACTTATTACTGCATATTTTAGTGTCCTTAATTTAAAATAAGTTTTTAGTGGGATTTAAAATTGATTGAGACGTAGATGGGATTTTTTCTCTATTTTCTGTAAAGATTAATAGGCTAATGAGATGCCTTTCATAAGTCAGAGCAAAAAAAAAATATTCGTTCTGATGAAAAGACTCTTTGTATACTTGACCCAAAATTGAAATTGAGACTCAGCCAAACGAACATTTTCTAGGCTTTTTGGAAGAGATTAAATCTTTTTCTGCTCAAAGTTTATAAATGCAAAAATGAGTTGATTTTTACATGGCATTTCCATAGATCAACGGAATATTTCATTTCAAAGCCCCCAACAGAAGAAATTTTATGGAAATTTTTCATTTAATTTGTAGTTCACCTAAAGTGGTAAATAAAATTTTATTTGGAACTTTCGCAAAATCTGCTACCAAAAATAGAGTGCAATGGAAGTTACTTTGTAATTTGTATACACAACGTATATAAAATGGCCAGGTCTAGGTATCGTATAATATAGGGGGATTAGGAAGGTCTGATAAGTGACAATTATAAGCATACTATAAAGATAAACAAGGTATGACTTTTTCGACATACGGCGTTAGGCAGCAGTTATATTGCACGCGACTTGAGGGATAGGGCGATTTGTGTTTATTTATCGATTTCTGCGATTGAAATTGTACACTACATTTTTTTCCAGTCTCTCCTTTCACTAGTGTTGAAATCGCTTGTTTTGTTGTTCTGTGTGTTTCAGCGTTCTGACATGATTGATTTTAAAATGATTTGTGCAGCAATCAACAGCGACAACGTACAAGTAGATTTGAAGCGGCCGTATAAGATCATAAAGCAAAAGCTTCCTTTTAAAACGAGCTTATGGCCCCCTGATAGAAACCTCTTCAGAATTTTGTTGCTAGCAACTCGGCTTAACTTTTTCAGTATCATTTGTAAGCGAACAAATTATTTGTGCCAGCTTGTGGCTATGCTCTCACGTTATTGTTTTTTACGTTAGGCTCATTTATTCAGTTACTTTTTATATCCTAGATGATGAAATCCTTGAGTATTATGAAGATACCATTCATTTGTAGCGCATAGAATATTGCTGGTAGAGCAAAATGGATCGCACATCCGCGAATAATATTAAGTGTTATTTTGAGTTATGTATATGTCCGCCCGTCTGCACGATAACTAAAGAACTCATTTACTTAAACTGCTGAAACTTTCTACATTGGCCTTTTAAAATTGTAGGTGTAAGTTCACAAATAGGATGAATCAGGTAAGGTATTTGTAAGGCTGCCTTCAAAATTACACTCACTATATTTGGACACTGATTGAAAATGAGTTGACGGCAAGTGCTGAAATCGGGCAACACTTTCGTAAAGTGGTCATACAATTATTAAAAAATTTATATATACTGGGAAAACGGTCAGTCCCACCCACAATTTCTTTTAATCCACTGAAAAGTTCTTCAGAATGCCAAAACCTATGAAATTGGTTATAACCCTTTGTACTGTCCGATGAGCTTTTCTAAAAATTAAAATCAACTTTAACGAGTTAACTTGCCCAGAAGTGTGGCATATACATATGCAGCAATTTCATACGAAAACGGTCAAAATTATCAACTTTCAGACCCGAACCCCCTCCGGATTCAATTAGATTTTTAGAATTAATTAAGTATTAACAAATACTCGACCCATATTTTTTTATTTAGCCTGACGCCTGAGGTCTTGGATATAGGGTGACTCAAAATTTATGGTTTTCACTGCGGTCATGTTTTTTAATATGCTGATTACTTGAGACCGAATAGTAGTAAACACACTTAAATGAGTTTAAAAATGTTTGGATTCAGACTTAATTTAATTTCGTCCAAGCGAAAAACTTTTTTTTTTACGGTTGTTTAAAAAATATAAATGGATTGGCGGATTATAAAATTCATCAGCACTGTGAAATGTATTATTACTAAATTTATTACCCATTAAAATACAAAACTGTGTGCAAATAATACATAAGGTATTATGGTGAACTATAACTGTTTCAAAGATTAGTGATAAATCATTTCCAGTTTTACTTAAAAACAGTCCCCGTGTAGATCTTTTCCCTTTTTATATAGCCTTTTTAATAACGTGGGCGACAGTCAAATCGATATCATCGAATTTATTTGGAATTAAATTATATTTTTCGATTAGTTTACATTGGTTACAAGATACTGTGTCTTTTGAGTCGAAAGATAAGATTTATTTAAAAAATAAATTCAATTAGATATTAAAATTCAACTTATATCTTACCACTTGAGCATATTCGACGGTAACCGTATGAACTCTTATGCTTGCAGAATTCTGAACATAAGTAATTGCATGAAAGGCAAAAAGAATACATCACGTTGGATAGAAATCCGATTAAATCAATAGGATTTGATATAATATGTAAATGTAAATAATATAAGAGTGAAAGGAATATTGTATCTGGTTGAAATCAATCGAATCAATCCTATTCAGAAGTAAAGGGAACGCTTTATTGTTCTTAAACTATTAAAAAATAAGAAACTGTGAGGATGCAGAGTACTTCAGGTAAAACATTGTGAATAATTATTATTATATCACTGGCGGGTCTTTTAAATGTTTTTATATATTAAATAAAAATTATTTACATCATAAACGTCCTTTTTTAAAGTCGTTCCAATAATATATAACATACACGGCTTTGGTGAAATTTTCCATACTCTGATCTTAAAGGGTTAGGCCAATAATGGGTTCAATTTCACTAAGGTACACGCGAATGTCAAGGATGCACTGTGTGGTCTTTTTGTAATTAATTTTTACCAACAAAATTAATCATTGAGCAAATCATCGAAATTGTTTTTGAAGTGTTATCAGTGTCTTAAAACATAGTTCTTTGTTTCTGGTGCAAAACCGGTAATATTTAGTACGTACCTATTTAGTTCTCTAAAAAAATCTAACGTCCAGTTAATGAAAGCCTTTTGAATAAATAAAGTACAACGCTTTCACGAAATGCTCAGCATATCAAAGGTATAAGAGATATTTCTTCCGGTAAAGGAAAAATCTAGAGATTTATCTCATGTTATCACGTGTGTGTATACACCACGGATAAAGCCTTCCCCTATACACATGTACATAAGCTAACATACAATATTTAAAAAACCTTCGAATCGTATGATTTCCTCATCAATAGATTGAGCTTCTTCAGGCTACAGTTCTTGGCTTCAGAACATTCGTTTTTATTGAGCGCATCCTTTGAGGAATTTATCTTTGCAGTCTCTACATTTTCATCACGATTATTCACAGCATAAAAACTGTTTTGTGGTTGATAAAATCTTTCATAAGACGTAATAGCACAAGTGATTCGATTTGAAAAAAAAATTATTTATGGCCATTTCATAGCACTGTTCGTAAATATAGATACAAATAAACATCTTTTTCTCCGAATTTCTAAGTTTTATACTCTTGAGATGGGTCTAGTTTCTTCTACATAGTTAGACTTTTCATTTGAATCTGTTTGCAGAGATATGTATATACATTTTTCATTTAGTTCTTGCTTAAAGTCAAATTGAATTTGAGGAGGCATGAAACAAACTCTCTTCATCTAAAGTAATTGTTTTTATTTTCGGATATCCCAAACTTTTAAATTTTAAATTAATCTCAAAATTCTACATAAACGTTTTAGTTTAAGAAGAAATAATTTTATATTTATACTTCCTCCCCAAGTGAATCTTGAGGTCTTGAGCATCTAAGGTCAGGCGAAAAATATTTTTACTAGTTTTGAATTTACATTATTTTCATCTACTTCATATTCAATATATATATAGTTTTTCACCAGTAGTAATTCGCAAAGAATAAGAGATGAAACGCGGGCTTTATAGGATACTGCATAATGTGATTGATTCTTAAAAGGATAACGATAACACTCTCTATGAAATTGGTCTCCTCCTATAATTTAATAAAATATAATTATCCCTCTCTTTGATTAGATTAACGTCTAAAAATGCCAAGCTCGTGAGATTTCCGGAGTAGATGATAGGATGACTAGGCAAGATAACTTTCAATTGAATTTCAGGATCATATTATTGATAAGACTTCAGAAGATTAGTAGATAAAGCAATGTACGATTCTGCTGTGAAGAATTGAAATTAAAATGAACCTAGACAAGTAAAAAAGATGGAATTGGTCTAAGACCAGTTTTTATAATACCCCGGATGAACACCCGTGTGTAATTTCATATGGTTACGCATCAGTGCAAGTTTCATCGTTGAAGTGGTTTTTAGCATATATTTGTAGAACGGTTCTTCGGACAGTGAAAATTATACTAATCAATTTCATAGGATTTCATATTATAAAGTACCTTTCGGTAAAATAAAAATCTTTAGTATTGATTGTTTTCACAACATACGTAAAAATTCTAAATTTATATGGCAAAACCAAGAACTGGTTGCCCAATTTAGCTCATTTGTGAAATTATATTTACTATTTTTATGAAAACACCCTTTACAAAATTTCAGCTCTCTATGTTGACGTATTTCCAGGCAGTACCGAAATATTTAGTGAAAATTTTTGTACGGCAACCCTACGGAGGATTTGTTCCAATTTCGAAGTTAATTTTGGTTATTTTTTAAAATGCGCGAAATCTCAGCTCCTAAGTATACGCATTTTCAAGTTATCGTGCCGGCGGACGGATGGACGGACGGACATTCAAAAATCAAAATAACTTTTAATACATATTATTCGTGTGTGTCGAGTCCATTTTGGTTTACCATTATTATTTCTAGGTGTTACAAACGGGATGACAAACTTGGTAATATTATCATCTATGATATACAAAGAGCGTAAAGAAAAAACGTAGTTTTAGTTAGGTATACACAAAAAAGAATTTATTATATATTTCTGAAAAGAAGAAGACTCATAAATACTCCTTGCTACTGCGCGATTGTGTATATGTACGTATGTACATAAGCATTAAATACCTATTTGAAAAGAAAATTGCTCCTAATTTAAAACAACCTCAAACTAAGACAATTCATTGTTTTTTTATTAAAACATTAGTAGCATAAAGGCTAAAACACAATATTGATGACGCCGTTCGGAGATGTCGTTGAATTTAAGTGAAATTTTAAATTTGTCGTGGGATTGCGTTCATATGTACCGCTTAACGTTTATAGTTATCATAATTATGTTGGACTTAATAGATAAAATATACCGTGGAATATATCAAAATTAGTTAAATAAAAAATTTCAGTAAAGTTAATTGACGCGGTAAGGCTCCACCGCATTTTATACGAAAAAAAAACATCCGCATTGAACTCTTGGACCCACAATCTTCTTCTATAATAAATATGTTTTTAAACTATTTGTAAGCAAAACTTTAATAATTTCATCGTAAATTGTCGTTTGTGGGTCTTTTAATTTCATATAAAGATGTGTTTTGGGGTTATATGACCCGGTATTCTACATTATCTTATAGAAAAACTCATTTGGTTTTTTATAAGCCATCATTTATTTTAGAGATCCAATATTTCGGTCTTTGGTGTAGACCATTATCAAGGCTGACAAAAAAGAGAGGGAAAAACAAATCAAAAATTAATTGATGCAAAATTAACAATTAATTACAAACTATGTGTTTTTTTTTGTTTTACCTTGAGAAACTTGGTGTTTCAGGAAGAACATTTAATTGTGGGTTGTTTATAACCTCATGTGAAGAATATTTAAAATTTAAACTTCAAAAACTTAACTTTAAAAACCTTTTTAGCAATTTGTTAGGAAAATTAAATATAAACTTTATAAGGTGACTGGAACGATCAAAAAGTAAAAAAAAGTTAAAAACACGCAATCCAAAAAAAGCAAATATCACAGTAAGTAACATTGATGTCACACATTTTATGAGATACAATTGACGATAAAAATAAATAACGATTGGTTTTGAGGCTGGAGCCCCAATCTAATGTTGGTATTGTTATTTTGTAGAGTGGGGATGATTTTATTGCTTATGTATGTAAGTTTTTTGTATACGGGTATTTGTGTATTTCGATTATGTGTATTGTCGGTTGTGTTGTTAATGTTACTTTGAGCGTATTTGACATATTTAATGATTTTATTAATGATGCTATTGGGATATAACCGAAATACACAAATACCTATATACAAAAAACTGACATACATACCACACATAAGCAATAAAATAATCCCCACTCTACAAAATAACAATACCAATATTAGATTGGGGCTCCAGCCTCAAAACCAATTAAGACTAACCTTCTACTCAGATACTAAAACAAAAATTGCAAAACCAATAGAGGGTGCTATATATGAAGTCAAGTGCCAAACAAACAATTGCAGCAAGGTCTACATTGGAGAGACAGAGAGAGACATAAAAATACGTATGCGGGAACATTTAAATGATTATAATAGGACATCTAAGCTCACACCAAATGACAGTCACCAACTAAAAGATGAACGTAACTACAACACAGCCTGTTTAGCGCATGCAATTAAAAACACACACACGTTCGACTTTGAAAATCCAAAAATCCTAGATAAGGAGCAAAACTGGAGGAAAAGGAAAAACATAGAAGCCCTCTACATACAATCAAATAAGCCCAATGCAACAAATTTCAAGATTGATACGCAATACATTCACCCGCAATACAAAAATTTAATCAATTCATGCGCACACTCAACATGATAACGATTCCTTTCCCACTAGCGGGACGTACTTAATACTGTTTCCAACACGAATCTGATCACAAGTTAAAATTCTTAGTTTCTCTCAGTCCTCAGTCTTCAGTTCCTAATCGTTATTTATTTCTATCGTCAATTGTATCTCATAAAATGTGTGACATCAATGTTACTTACTGTGATATTTTCTTTTTTTGTAGTGCGTGTTTTTACCTTTTTTTTACTTTTTTGATCGTTCCAGTCAACTTATAAATTTTATATTTAATTTTCTTAAGAAATTGCTAAAAAGGTTTTTAAAGTTAAGTTTTTGAAGTTTAAATTTTAAATATTCTTGACATGAGGTTATAAACAACTCACAATTAAATGTTCTTCCTGAAACACCAAGTTTCTCAAGGAAAAAAAAACACATATTTTGTAATTAATTGTTAATTTTGCATCAATTAATTTTTGATTTGTTTTTCCCTCTCTTTTTTGTCAGCCTTGATAAAGGTCTACACCAAAGACCGAAATATTGGATCTCTAAAATAAATTATGGCTTATAAAATAACCAAATGAGTTTTTCTATAAGATAATGTAGAATACCGGGTCATATAAGCCCAAAACACATCTTTATACTTTAATAATTTCTTTTAATTTATTCGTTAAAAATTTTCATATTATTAATTCAGAACACAAATAACAGAATAAATTTAATTACGGAGTGACAATTTTGACGTTGTTGATCGGTCGGTTCGTTTGCTCGGGCACTAATAGTGCGGTCTGCTGCAAAACGTCGAAATTTGACTCTGTGTAGCTTCCGTGGAGTAAGGGTCCCAAATGACAACAGCTGGTTTGTATTCTTTTTCTTGCTTTATTGTTTACGTCCTCAATATAAGTGTAAAATATTTAAAGTAACTATTTGAATGACTAAACTATCTGAGATGTACCACTAGTTGTCCGTTTTCCACTTACTGGCGAGAGCTGGAGGGCGTTCCGTTGCAAACGTACTAACTGCGTTCACATACTACTACTAGCTTTCCGTTTTTCACGTATCGGCGCACGATAAGAGAGGCGGGGTCATACATATATCCTACGTTTCCCTGACAAGCCAGTTCAGTTTCTAGACTATTGAATCGGACGGTCAGGTGGGAGGATAACAGTCGGATGATGGTGATTAGTGAATGTTTATTGCCTTACTTATAATATGGATTCAAAAACTAACTATGAATTATAAGCTAAGGAAAATTTCATATGGAAAAACTTCGCAAATAGTTAGATCTATTATACTTGTCTCGCTATACAAGATGTCCCAAGAAGTGTAGTGTCAAGCGGAAGTCCAAAGGTGGAGCACCCCCAGGGGTATCCGAAATACCCCCATGTATTTTATGTGTTTTTTTATTTTATGTGTAGTTTTTGAGTTATGACTTTTTTCGTGATTCCTCATCAAACTGCTAATTCGAACACATTTTTGGTCATAGTGACTTGAATTATGGAGATAAGTTACTGATGTTTTCAATTTAGTTGAATGCTTGGTTCATCCAATGTAAGAAGATTTGATTCTGTCCCTCATACAATACTGCTAAAAGATATTTTTAAATTACATTAAGTTCAAAAAAATAAAATCTTCGAGATCGATTTAAAAAAAAAAAGTCACATAACTATTTTCACCCGAAACCTATTTTAAAAACTTCTTCATTTCATTGCCTATTTACCGTGTATGTTTTATTGAGATATCATGATTATCATACCGAAAATTCGGTTCAAAACGTACTAATAAGTCTTGAGTTTATTCGAAATGGGGAACTAGATTTTTCGCACCTTTGATCGGCTCTAACTCGGTAGGGTTATATCCCATCGGAAAACGAGTTTCACTTTTAATCTCAGCTCATTACCAGATACAATTCGTGGAAGAATTTTTTTCTCTGGATACTTTTAGTACAATCTCGTGTAACTCCCGGGTTAAAATATCGATGTGCTTTTTTATCTTTTGAGGAAAACCATTGATTTGTGCCAGATCTGTGCAATAAGCGTTCTACAGACAAGTTGGACTGCACTGTTATCCAGCCAATGTATCAAGGATGTATTAAACAATTAAGGATATCTATCTGCTTTCAGCAGAAAATTAGCTCCATATACCATTAGACGTTCAAGCTCTCCAAATTTCTTTTTATTTTGCTGCAATGACGTTGTATGAAAAAACAAAGGAAAAGTGTCTGCAGAAATATTTGAAGATATTTCCGGTGAATTTAGATTCTGGGTCTGATAATAATTTTATTTGTGTACTATGAAAGATAAAAAAAATTTCATAGAATTGAGTACACTCAGATTATTGATTGTTGCGAGTAGAAAAAGTGTTCGCAGATGCAAATTTTTAAAAATTTTCATTAATGAACAGTATTTGATATCATCCGATACAGTGGATTGATCTGGAGATTCTACTTCTGAAGAAAGTAAAAAAAGACTAATTAGTATAGTTTCAAAGATTCATCATCAACTACTACCCAAAATTGTTTTTTAGTAATGGTATTTTCGTTTTTAATATATCTTCAAGGAACTTTTCTATCTTCTATATGTAGACAAGATATTTGTAACGAATCAATAACGTAACGAATCTAATAAACTGGTGGTGTAAAAGCTATTAGTGTTTAGTTCAATAAAGATTTTTTTAATGGCGCGGCTGTAAGTACCTAGAAAGTAGTCTAGAAAAAGTGTTTGGTCTGCTTAAACTTGAGTGGTTAATTGCTTCTACCTTCATGTAACAGAGGCTTTGATTTAAACAAATTAAGTAAGTTGAATGTAAATTGACCTGTTTTTATGGTGTATAAATTCATTAATTTTTCCCGTAATACAAAATGTACCTTATTTTATATATGGCAAGAGGAAGATTAATAAAATTTTGCATAATAAAAATTACGTTATCGCAAAAGTAGGTATAGGCATTTGTGTGGAGGAAACTGAAAGGTAACACTCTGGGGTTATCAAAACATAATAAACAGTTGGTTGACAAGCAAGCATTTTGGCAAAAAATCATTATAAACTTATAAATATGTAATTTTTTTTACAAATTTTCATAATTTTATAAATGCCAACAAAATAGTCCTTAGTCCTATTTCCTATAGTTGTTGGTTGCATATGTTTTTAAAAACGTGGAAAGTTTACTAGTATTTTATATCCTAGTAGCATATATAAGAAAGTTACAGGATCTAGATAAAAAGTACACAAAACCCTCTTACACACGAAACGGTGAATTTTGGAACCCTCCCCACCAAACAAGTTTGTGAAGTTTGTGCTGGCATCCTTACTATAATCAATGCTCTTACTTGCAAAATGTTTTCCCAAACTCTGCCGTTTATTTGAATATGCTATGGTCGTATTGAACATTATTTAAAAAATCTTTATTAAAGGTCTTAAAATACATAAAGCCTTCAATTGTAGTGTTCTATTGTAAACAAAAAACTCTCTTTCAGTATAAAATTCCTTCCATTATATGTACAGTATATACGTATATCTTTATATCTATATAGGTAGTTATATAAATTAAATGCATTTCTCATTCACAAACATGAAACACATTGCACTTCCTTGCCTCGCCATTAATTCATGTTTTTCTTAAGAATTAAAACCTCATTTAAATTAACTTCTCTTTAATTTCCTTCTTGATTGCGGGCAGCAGATGATTATACTGTTTCCTTCGGCAAGTTAAAATCCGATTGTAAAGACACACAGACAGAAATGGAAAGACGAAAAATATGAGTTTTAAGCTAAAAGGAAAGCAAAAAATTTTAGCATTTAGAGAAGAGAAGCCTTAGTCGATTATTTAAGGCGGAATGGCTTTCGTAGCCTAAGGCAAGACATTTAACTTAAAAACTTCACTGTCATTTAATTTTCCTGCAACGAACGGAACATTTGCTTCGATTCAAGGAAACTCCTTGGAAATTTATGGTTTTGAGAAGTTCATAAAAATACGAAAATAATAAGTTTAAGAGTATTAAAAGTAAAAAACCTTTTGCTCCGTACCTTAGGCAGCAATTCTGTGTAAAATTAGAAGAAACAAGTTTTAATGTCTAAATGTTTAAAAGAAAAAGTAATTTGCGATTGTTACTCCATCAGAGAAATATGCAATCCCAGCATCCTTTCAGCGCCTTATTACTTCTGAAATTTAGATCATAATTCAGCTATTTACGTGAATATATTTTAACTCCAATCGGTTATTTATTTAAAGTATTAGTACTCTTATAGATTTGAACTGGGCTAAGTACTTAACTAGTATTTAACTAAAATAATTCACTGTGCTCTTAACCTATTTACTAGTTGTCAAATATTAAAATACGGACTTGCTCATATTCCCTAGAATCAGACGAGGATATGCAAACGTGTCAGTGACCAGAATACGAATCGCTGGTATTCTCTAGGATAGGCGTGGATGTACGTACATGTCTCGGAGGACAGAATACGGAGTATTTTCTAGAATAGACTTGAATGCACAAACGCCTCGGAAAATAGAATACGGACGGTCTCGTGTTCACTAGAATAGAACTGGATGTTCACACACCTCATTGAATAGAATACAAATGCTCTCGCATTCACTGGAATAGACGTCAATCTCCACACATATCAAAATAGAGGTGGATGTCCACACACCTCGGAGAATAGAATACGGATGCTCTCGTATTCACTGGAATAAACTTGAATCTCTACGCATCTCAAGACATAGAATACGAATGGTCTCGTATTCTCCAGAACATAGTTAGGATGCTCATTCCGCACAAAAATTGATCTTGTAAGCCATCGTACTGCGAGATCTTATTCGGTCGACCCGTGGAGATCAACTGTTCTCTATTCAATGAATCAATCAAAGTTTTCCACACGCAATTAACGAAACAAAACGAATTATGACGAATTTCAAACCAAACCGATATCCCGGAATATTTGAATAGAAAATTTACGTACAGACTTTTGTTTTGGCCTAGGTTTCATTTATGACTTTATTAACTTTTAAATTGTTCAAATTACGAATAAAAACTCTTAATTACGCGATCACGATTATTATCACATCTTGTTGCGCCGACTTTCCTTTTAGCTGATCACAGGGTATTTATACGTGAATGGCTCTGTACATTATATACTCATGTACAGAACAATTCACACACATATATACAAGTAATTAACTTAAGCGCTCGCCTTTTGTATGCTTAGGATCGAGTTGTTTTTAATTTCGGCCAAATGCAATGGAGGAAAAACTGGACTACGTTACAAGTCCAGGAAGACGCTTCTGCTAGGTTCTTTTTTGTAAGTTCGCTGTGTCAAGCGCGAAACTTTGAATTCTCTAAAATACGGTTTCTAAAACAGATCTGAAAGAAATTCTTGTCCCACGCAGTATATTCGCATATAAATGTATTTGAAATTGCAGTACTTTTTGTATTGCAATAAACAAAATAATTTTCACACAAAATTATAAATTGTTATTACTTACCTAAAAAAATAAAATTTCCCAGATCAACAAATTGTTCAACACAGCAAAAAGCTTTTACATCACATATGTAAGTGTTATAATTTCGAACAAATGAAAAAAAAGTGGTCAATAAACAAAACTTTGTCAGTGAATCAATTTTATTGAACGTCAAAATCCCATATTTGAACATTAATTTTCGGACAACTGTGAAATTCAATTTGAGTAAAAGCTCATATCCAGCCTTAGCTGAGAAAAATATTACACAAAAACCATATTGAAAGGTAAAGAATCTGTAATTAAAATTAAAAAAACCGTCAAACATTGTTCTTTAAAAGTAAAAATCGGTTAAAAATATTCTGGAAAACAAACAGTATTATAAGTTATAAAACCAAGCCGCCATAAGAGCGAAAAGGCTCCATTATTTTGATCCTTTATTATTCCCATAAAAATTATAATTTGGATGTGTTTGTTTTACGAGGATAAGCTAAAATGATTTCCTAAACCTCTGACTCTATTCGAAGGGAATACATTTTTCTCATAACAATTTTTCCGGGCACGAAATTTAATACTATCTAGAATGTGATATTATAAAGGTTTTTAATTAACCATTCAGGGCAGCAAGGACGAAAAGCGAAGAGGAGAATCTGAAGGGAGTTTTATTTCGACGAACTTTTTTATCCGGCAAAGATAAATCGAGTTGTACCTTTCCATGCTAATTTGCATAATTGAGCGAGCATGTGTGAGTGCCTTTTTTACCTCGGGTCTTACTTAAATAAATCCGAGATTGCTACATACAATGCAAGCTTGTGGTAAATTGAGGTGTGCCGTTGGAATTTCGAAAATAAAAGCTTAAAGGTGTAGTTTTTAATTTTACTTTCGAAAATTTTATAGAATTTAATTAAAGGGTATGTACTTGTACAGACGTTATATACTTACTTGATTTTACTTTGGAAATCTTTGACTTCTAGTCACGATAAAATTGGTAATATACGTTCTACATCTTTTTAAAATAAAATTCTTAACGTTACGACATATAGAATGTTGAATAAAAATTGTCTTCACTTTACTAAAATATGACGGGTCCATTTGAGATAACAGAGTCACCCCCGGCGACTAAGTTTTTACAGGGAATTATTGCCAGTGCTGCTGGGAAAATGAAGAAACTAAATAGAAGAGGACTCAATATAGATACCTGAGGCACGGTAATTTCCCAACTTATTTTGGAGAAAGGAAGGCTACTTACTGATATTAACTTGCTGATAATGAACATTGATTAAGCTGCTAATAAGTTTTTAGTAAAAGAACCAAAGTCAAAATGCTCAAGGGCTTGGCCCGGCCGTATCGAAAGCTCTGATGAAATTTAACAAGAAAACAATTAAGAAAAAAAAAATATTTGTTTAAAATTCTGATGTATAGTATATGTAAACAGGGTCTCTCCACCTAGGGGGTCCGTAGAGCAGGAGGTGATCAAACGTTTCGAAGTTACAGGGTGATTAAGAAACATATGTAGTTTTTCACAATACACTCTGTATCTTAAAACGTACAGGGTTCATAGTTACCGTCTAAAGTTGATTGTATGCAGAACTTCATGGCCTTTCCAACGACTGCCCAAACAGAAATTTCGGCTCTTATTTCCTTTGTTTTTTTATTTTGACCTCTATATTTTTTTTTAAAAGTCATGAACGTAACTATTTTTAATAAAAACGGCAAACTGTGGACTTTCCTCTTTAATTCGACCAATTGCACCTATGTGCTGTGTGCAGCCGTAAAAGAGTTATTGGCTTACAACGGAGGGTACGGGGCTGTTTGAACATACGTTGGAAAGGCCATGAAGCTATGCATTGCGATCACACACCCTTTAATTTTTAAGATAGATATTTTTCTTAAGCACCTTGTAACTTCAACAAAGTTGATATAGACCCCCTTCCCCCTGTCATATATTTGTTCTGTTTATCTATGTGAGTACTATCACCTCCTGCTCTATGGACCACCTAGGTGGAAATACCACGTATATGCATGCAAGCTGTGTATATTTATTGCCTATGGTTATTATAACGTCTCACCACGATTTATTTTTTCTGCTAATTAACATAACATAAGTTACTGAGTTGTAACCTTTACATATTGTAAACCTCCAACATAAGCTGTGTTCTTTTGTGTACTTTGTTCTAGAACTCCCATATACTGGAGAGAACAAATTGTTCTGTCGATTGAAGCGAACTACTTGTACTGTTCGCTACAACAATAAATTTGCTACGAAAATGAATGAGGTGTTCTTTTTTATATCTTTTGTTCAGCCCTGTTCTGTGAATACGAAAGAACACAGCTATAGTATAGTTTAAGCAAATTATAGACTTCGGATATCAGATTTTTTGATGATTGCTGGAACCAACAAAGTTTTTTAATATGATGTAATAAATCGGTACAAATATACGAAAATTGCTTTGTAATGGTAATGTTGGATTACTATTGAGCCGATTGATATAAAAACTGTCTTTATCTCATGTAATTTTTTCGTACTTTGTTAATGGAGTGAATAATTACCTAAATTATCTTCTAAGTGAAAGTAAAAGGAAGTGAAGTAGTCACTTGTAATCAACTGTCAAAAGATATCAAGAATGAGATAACAATGAGAATCATCAGAAGGCATCCACCGGAATTATTGCTTTCTTATCAAGAAAGTAAATAGCCCAGCTTTTGTGTGTAGAGGAAATCAACATCCAATTCTACACATTGTCATCAATGCAAAATGACTGCCACCAATTGAAGAGCTTTCTTGTGTAAGAAGTAGGTAAATCAATTACATATAAATCAATTTTAGCAATATTGTAACATGTACAAGACATTCATTGCAGACGACGCTGACTACTTAATAGATATTCACGATAATTAAGATAATGCTTATGTTAATGACGATCCAGAAATTAGAATGTGAATACGGCCAAATCTAATGAGCTAGAAACCAAACAGCCATTAAAACGTTACACAGGGGTATTGCCTGGGTAACGGAAACCGAAATCATGCACATAATTTATTAAGATATCAAAACTATACTGACTGATCTAAGATCTAATAAATTTATACTACAATTAAAATCATTCACCAGAATTCAATCAATTTATTGTTTATTTTATTTTTATTTTTCTATATCATATTTAAAATATTATGACTAGTACAAATACACAATGAAGAAGTTCGAGTGATTCGCCCCTTTCGAAGTTTTTTTGTACTTTAAGGCAGCGAAATTCGGGAGCACAAGAAACACATTAGTTCTGTCTCCTATGGGATTTATTTTATTTCTGGAAAATATCAAGCATTTAAAGTGGGTTTACATGAAACAGCAACAAATTCATTAGGGAAACAGAAGCATCGATTAAAACTGGCTTAAATCCAAAAGATTCAAGCCGGCTTCAGGACCACTTCAAAAATTATGTCAAAAATCGACAAAATGTCACAGCTTAAAATTGTTTAGACGCATCAGGCACCAAAATGGTATAATCATAATTAAAAATAAGGGTGAAGACTTCATTTAATCATAAAAAAAAGCATCAATTATAAAATTAAATAGCGCTACCATTGCTTGAAAAGTTGGATTTTCATGAGGAGCGTTTCTTGTAAAATTACACTTTACGCAGCTTAACATCTTAAGACCCTTTTCTAGTGGAGTGTAATAATACCCATCAATGTCTACTTTGTTTCATTTCTCATACGTTTCCCTTCTCCGAGATACACAAAAGGAATGTTTCTACATAACCATATGGAGATATGCTTTTATATGATCTTACAGAACCGCTGGCAGGAGTAGAAATTTTATAACATATTATTATTTTTTAACCCGAATGTAAACAAATAGGGTACCCGGCACTTTTTTCGGGCTTAAAATGTTGTATCTCTTTTCACGTCGCTCCTAGAGGCCTGTCTGAGGACTCCTATAGAATCTTCGAATATTTGTTATACAGGGTGGGCCAAAAGTCACCATGGGGGCCAAAAGTCACCATGGGGTTTAAAAATTTAATAACTTTTTCGTTTATATTTTTTTTTTATTTTTTTTTTTTAGATTATATAAATAACATCTGGAGAATAAATAATAGAGAGATTCACAACTGAACAAAGAACCAGAATAATAGAATTTTATTACTTAAATCAGCGATCAATTATTTTAACGCAAAGAGCATTTTTAAACCCCATGGTGACTTTTGGCCCACCCTGTATTATTCTGGTTCTTTGTTCAGTTGTGAATCTCTCCATTATTTATTCTCCAGATGTTATTTATATAATCTAAAAAAAAAAAAAGAAATATATAAACTAAAAAGTTATTAAATTTTTAAACCCCATAGTGACTTTTGGCCCCCATGGTGACTTTTGGCCCACCCTGTACAAATTTGTTTTTTTACCATTTCTGAAAACTATACTTCCATCACCCAAGTGAGGTACCCACTACCTTATGAGTATCTCCGTACTTTTCGTATGAAATGTAATACAATCAATTATTAATAACTAAATTTTTAAATTTTTAACCTGATTAGGTCTGACAGCATGCACACATTTTTTTTTTTCAAGCAAGTCCATGAGGAATAAACGACAGCGTTCTGTTCATTGCATCAAGGTGCAACTTCAATTATGTTGAAAAAAAAGACAGAAATGAAAACGTTCATCTATTGGTCCTACGTTTGATGGTGTATCTTCTTAGCAACTAATCCATTGTGTCTATTCCTGACTTTGTTTCAATATAGAAGCGTATTCTAATTTATAGTTTTTGTGCAGCATTGTAACGTACATCCGGTTGGTAATACATAGCAAACAACAACAGTACTGCCTTGTTTTTCTGCGTAATGGACCTTACTAAAATAACTTCTGGGTGAAAGACAAAAGTTGATGATAAAACATCTCGGTACCTTGATGCGGATTGTAAACTTTGTCTTTTCTGATCATTCTCGCTACAGTATTGCCTATCCCGTTAGTGCCACCAATTTAGTACATTGGTGTATACATTTTGGACGGATCCCTTTCATCGCAGACAATAACTGCGAAATATCTTTCGCTAAGGGTTCATGGATATTACATTAGGTGTAGTAGAAGTAATAAGTGATGAGTTTGATCATCACATTTTCTTACCCATGAACTAACTTACGTGC
Source organism: Dioctria linearis (assembly GCA_963930735.1). Lineage (NCBI taxonomy): Eukaryota > Metazoa > Arthropoda > Insecta > Diptera > Asilidae > Dioctria > Dioctria linearis. The sequence goes on from OZ005741.1 coordinate 247,927,532, forward strand.
AAATTATGTGAGGGTACCTTCCTCGGGTGATAGAAGGTTCAAACTTACAGGGTCACATAAGGGTAAATCATCAGTATGAGTATTTCTGATCGCCTACCACAGAAATTTAATGATAGAGGTCACCAAATTGCCCATATCTATACTTTTTATCAAAAGCAGGTTTGAATTATATGGTAGCAATATTTCTCATTGCAAATCTCAATTTGGATGAATATGCTACTTGCCGCCATACGGCGCCAGCGTAAACCAATTAAAACTTGTAGATGGACAATTTCACGTCTATAGTAAACTAAAATGCACTGCAAATAATTTCAGTGAATTGCAAAATGCATTGAAAATGCAAAACAAAATCGATCGTTGGGTCGCATAGTTTGATTTATTTTCTACATCTACAATGCATTTTGCAAATTCATTGAAATTATTTTAGTGAATTTCAGTTTACTGTAGACGAGAAATAGTCCATTTGAAATAATTTACCATATATCACTTATAAAATAATTAGATTTCATTCTCAAATGGCTTATTCGAAATGCCGACTTTGCTTTTAGTCAAAATTTAAGATATTTACCCTAATCGGATAAAAATATAATGAACCCGTTACCTATCCCTTCTCAAAGAAGTGATTGAACAAAGCAAGTAAAGAGAATGCAAGCTAGAATGTACTTTGAAGTACATATATCAAGTAATGGAATAATCACTTCTCAAAAGAAGTACAGCTAGAAAATCCTACCTGGTATCTACAATATTATAGATTAGTTAAATAAAATTGTTAGCACCCGGGCATATACGGCTAGAACAGCTAGTTAAGAATTAAAACAAAACTTCAACATCAAACGACATTTAAAAAAAAAGTCAATCGTAAAAGTTACCGCACAAAACAATTAAGTGAAAAAAGTTTTAATTGAAAATATTCAGACATTTAATTCAGAAGTTCTTCCTAAGGAAAAATTCCGAAATCTCCCGAGAACTACAGAGCCATATATTTAACAAAATATTTAGGGACGTAAACATGTACGAGATGTAGGTGTGTGTATGAATGTAAGGAATATATACTGCTAAAAGTTTTTAGTTTTACCCTGAAATGTTCCGTTTTCCACTGTTTTAAGACATCAGAGTGAAATCTTTGTCTTATTATAACTTAAAGCTATTGGAAAACTAATTTTCGTCTTAATCTCGAAAAGGACGAAATCCGAAGGCGAAAAGTTTCACCTTAGCATAACGCCAAGCGCAGCTGAAGTGAAAACGGAGTCGAAGGAAGATGGGAACGGAATGAAAGTTTTCGCATTAAGACACCTCAAATGCATCCGGTTGGAGGTTTTTCATGTCTCACATCAGAGTCTGTACGCTACCATTGCTGTTTAGCTTGATTAAGTTTGTGCGTTAGTATACAGGGAGTCTGGGACGTGGTGCTTAAAGTATCACGTTCCGTTGTGGGCTTTAAGTGAAATAAAACTGACTTACGCTGTAGTTCACCGCTCGAGCACTATTGCATTTCCCTTTATAGTATGACTGAATTTTCATTTAAAAATATCCGCTCTATTTATTGTAATTTGCTTGTAAGGAAAACTTTTGTAGTTGCGTAATTCCTACATCAAGGAAAAAGAACAACATACCTAATAAAAAAAAATGCAATTCAGTGTACATGTAGTTGAATAAGTGCAGGACAAAAAATCAATTTAAGGGCAATACTGCGACAGAAATTTTTTTATGATGACTTTAAAGTTTTATTTTGTGTTCCACTCAATTTTATCGTCCGATTCACAGCACTTAACGCATGGAAGAGGAATGCGAATATTTTGTTACTATCGTGACGAGTTCAGCACTATCAATTCACTTCCCAAACTTTGCTTAAAGGCACAAACAATAAATTGAGCAATTAAGCAATTTACCATGAAGATGATGATGGTGATAGGGTCATTCCACAGAAAATAGACAAATGTTCTGAAAGCACCATCTCCGATTTTGATGAAATTTTACAAGTAGGCTGGCTTTATTGTTTGTAGTATTTTGCTGAAATATTTTTTGAGTCGGTCAATGTTTGACGGAGATACCAATATTTTGAAATTTTGAAAAAAAGTTAAAAATTTTATTTGGTAGTGTAACTTCAAAAATAATTTATATATGTACACATCGCAAGTCCATGAAACAAATGCTATTTATTTAAGGAAGCTTTAAAATTCCTACAAAAATTAGTTGAGGTCCTTTTTTTTCAAGGATAATGAATAAAAATTGAATATCTCTTGATTTTTTTAATTTTAATTAACTTAATTAATAATAATTAAATGGAACTCCTTACAACAGAAATTAAACAGTATATTGAATTAAGTACAGTGGATTGATGTAGAAGGTACCTCGGTAACTCTTTTGTCATCTTACTTCTGGTAGCGGGTGGATAAGATTTGTTAGCTTGACTCAAAAATGTGCGACAGTAAAAAATTATTTTTTGAATAATTTACTGTAGAAAAGACAATCCCTGGCGCAATTAAAATTTGCGACAGTAGAAAATAATTTTTTGCAAAATTTACTATAGAAAAGGCAATTGCTGGCGTATTAAAAATTTGCGACAGTAAAAAATTATTTTTTGAAAAATTTACTGTAGAAAAGGCAATACCTGGAGTATTTAAAATTTGCGACATTAAAAAATTATTTTTTGAATAATTTACTATAGAAAAGGCAATCCCTGGCGTATTTAAAATTTGCGACAGTATAAAATTAAATTTTGAAAAATTTACTATAGAAAAGGCAATCCCTGGCGTAATTAAAATTTGCGACAGTAGAAAATTATTTTTTGAAAAATTTACTATAAAAAAGGCAATCCCTGGCGTAATTAAAATTTGCGACTGTAAAAAATTATTTTTGGAAAAATTGACTATAGAAAAGGCAATCCCTGGCGTAATTAAAATTTGCGACAGTATAAAATTATTTTTTGAAAAATTTACTATAGAAAAGGCAATCCCTGGCCCAATTAAAATTTGCGACAGTAAAAAATTAATTTTTGAAAAATTTACCATAGAAAAGGCAATCCCTGACGTAATTAAAATTTGCGACAGTAAAAAATTATTTTTTGAATAATTTACTGTAGAAAAGGCAATCCCTGGCGCAATTAAAATTTGCGACAGTAGAAAAT